>OY978026.1:12291935-12659435 GCA_963854515.1 Pandemis heparana | reverse complement strand
AAAAGTTAGGTCTATGTATAACTAGGTATTTTTGAACGGTGTCGGCTGTATAGATATTGAAAAACTCGATAGTACCTACACCAGGGTCACGATATACAGACCGATCAAGAGCACAGTACACGTAGGTACTGATAAAGAACACGGTATAAAAAACAATATATACTGATCAAGAGCAAGCACAAAATACAGACTGACAAGGAACACTCAGAACACATACTGAGTAAGAACACACAGTACACAGACTAACCAAAAACAAAACACACGGGATAATCCTCTTGGATCTCACCGGATAAACATATCAGAACGCAAACTGAGCAAGAAAACAGTGCACAGACTGACCTGGAACATTCTGGCTTCTTCTATCTAAAATTGATTGAATCAATTGGTTGAATTAATTATTTCATTCGTTTTATTTTGCAGCGATGCCTTACGAGCCGACGTACGGTTCTACCCTGCGGGCTCCCGAGAAGTACAACAAATACGTCTGCGGCGTCAAAGGTAATATTAAAAAAACTGGGGACGATAATGGGGATTCAGTTCAGAAGTAAGAATGAATGAAAAAAAATGAAAAATCTTTATTAAAAACAACAAATGTTTCAATACTTACTCGCTACTGACATTATCAACTTACTACTAAATCAGCAGTGCTAGATTGTGATTTAAATTGTTGTTACATTGGTTACTAAAGCAGTCCAAAGATTTAGTAACTGTAACTACCTACAATTTGGTACTTACTAGACAGTGTAAGCGCCTTCTGCTCCCCGTACTAGTAATATCACGGTGGAAAAGGATACACTATCCTCTTACTTATGTAGGCACTAAATTTATGAACAGTAAACTAGTTCAAAGTTCAAAAACAGCTAGTATAAAGTTAAAACTTGTCTTAAATTGCTACAATGAGGGTGATCTGATGACTCGTAGTCGTGTTAAAGTGCTCAGAATCACAATCGTGTAGTGTTTCCTTTTGATATACGGTGAAATGAGGATAGAAAGATGGGGAATTCGATTGCCGCGAGGGCGAGCAAGTTAATTTACACAATGCGTACCAAGTTCCATTCAGCGTGAGACACAATTATGCAGCCATATAGCTCGGACCATGACGTTGACTAAAACTTGGCACGCAGCACGCATCAAGCAATTGTGGTAACCCTTGAGTGGACGCTCGAATTGTGCGTGCGGCGTGCATGCTAAACAAATGCTACTTATGTTGGTCTCCTGACTGCGCCCACTCAGCCCTAAGTATACCCCAAGAAAATCCGAAGGCGGCTTTAATCTGTTGGAAACTATTTTCACTTGGATCGTTGGGAAATTATGAGTTGGTCCTTGCAGGCACATCGTCCCGGGGTTCTCGCGGCGGGCGCGTGATGGGCGGCGAGGACGGCGAGCGCGGCGAGTGGTGCTGGCAGGTGGCGCTCATCAACTCCCTGAACCAGTACCTCTGCGGCGCCGCGCTGATCGGCACGCAGTGGGTGCTCACCGCGGCGCACTGCGTTACCAAGTGAGTTTAGCGTTGTCTGGCACGTGGGCTAGTGGCCTCGAGAGGTGAAAGTTGTGAACATCCTGGCCCGCTTGGAACTTTCCTTCAGCGACATCACTTCCTCGCAGAAATGTGTGTGGAAAATGCATGTTATGCATTCACGTGGTCGGGTCGGGGCACCTTCTTAGCGGAAGGGGACGTCCGTCTAAAAACCGACACGTTTCCTACTGGCTACTGGCCATTGACTGTGAGCGTTACGGTAGATACTGTGAGCGTTTCAGTAGCACTTGGTGTCAATTTAAACCCTCCGTGCCTTAGTCTGTGACAGGACGCCGTATCGTTCATCTGTCAGAGTGTGTCAGACAGAGGCGACTGTCTCAAAATGACCAGTTGCGCAGTAAGCGAATTGTTCGGACAGGCGTATCTTGATTTTTGATATCATTGGGTTGACTCCTCGTAGCCTCCGCAGCGGCCCACGTCCTACAGAATTAAATCTATCCTAACCTTTTTTGCGGTGCTCCCGCGCCGTGGGGACGACACGAGTTATGCGGGACTCTCCACGGCCACCTCCCGAGCGGAAGGAGGCGGGGGAGGCATACACATAAAACTTATCGGTATTCCCTCACTGCCATTGGAGCTTGAGAGCTTGAGAGTGTCACAAAATCTAACCTAACCTGACCATCGCAGCATCGTCCGGTCTGGTGACTCGATCTACGTGCGCGTGGGCGACCACGACCTGACGCGCAAGTACGGTTCGCCCGGCGCGCAGACGCTGCGCGTGGCCACCACCTACATACACCACAACCACAACAGCCAGACCTTGGACAACGATATCGCACTCCTCAAGCTGCATGGCAAGGCGGAGCTAAAGGAAGGTTGGTCCATGTTTAAATTAGTAATAGTAATGAGATTGGGATTTTGAGATGTCTCGTATTTTTCAGGTTGTGCTCGTCATTTCTGCTCTGTTTCTGTTCGTACTGGGGGCCTTACCATGACGTCTTAATGAGATTCAGTTTAGGTTCGCTCGCTGTCAGATTCATACTAAAAGTGACAGCTAAAACTTGAACTGAGTCGGAATTAGGACGTCATGGTAAGGCCCCAGGACTAGATGTCGCCCTTCCTATGATTACACAGTACAAATTCGGAGTAATTCCTACTGATTGTAGCGACAAAGTACGGTAAACATTGCATGGGCATAGGAGGATGAATCGACCAGGTATATAGGATTGTTATATACAGCAAAACGGCTATTTATTGTATTCACATGTAGAAACAATATATGATTTATCATTGAGATTATACCTCTAGCAAGCATTTCTCCTGACCTTATTTAGCTCCCTGTCACGCTATGTGCAAAAAGATAGTGTGACATGATATCTCATTATATTTCCTCCTTTTAGGATCCTCAACGTGGTAGCAAACTTCACGTTCTTAGTAACTAGGGCATCGCTTCAATATTATCACAGCTGCATAGGTCTATGATTCGGGCAGCGGTCGACTAGCTCCGGTCTGAATACACTTGTACTCTGGTGACCATTAGCATGCGTTGGTCACCAGCCGGACGCGAGGACATTGTCCTCACGAGGACCTCCACCTCCCCCGTAGTCCTGCCTCGGTTGCTCCAACATTAGTCGACCGTGCCAGTGTGCTACCGGATCACACTCCATGGTGAGCTACGGGCTCTCAGATGTCCATCGCTTAACTCTAGTGCTATGCACTTGCAGGATTGGACCGCCTAGTCTAGATTGAACTGAATACGGTCTCGTCATCGTCCCTTAGCTCATACAACATACAAGATCTAGATCGACTTAGTAAATACTGTGCAAGCTCACACTTAGAAGACACTCCTCTCTCGTTCCTGATCACTCGCCAACTCGAGTCCACGCCATCTTCCACGCCACCCGCGCTCCTGTCTATTCTGTCCTCACATTCTAACTTACCCGCGCCATCTGCAATATATGGCCGTTATACCGGTGTGTCAACACAAGGTCAGTCTTACCTCATTTGGAAATAAATAGATCGACGTTACCCTCACTAACACTTACCGATATGATACTGGCGACTCGCGCTGTGCGCGACACTAGATATTAAACCTCTTTGGAAAAAACGGGTACCTACTTTCGTTTTATTTTGATTTTTAGGAAATCACTTTAGACCTAAAGGCCACGTTTAGTATGACTGTGGGATTGTGTGATTGCGGAGTAACGTTGAGTTGTATAAGCCGTGGTAGTCTAATGGTTTGACCTATGGCCTCTCAAGCAGAGACTCGTAGGTTCGAAACCCGGCTCGCACCTCTGATTCTTCAGAATTTATGTGGGATACCTAGGTATTAGATTTGAAAACCCCACACCCGCGAAGCCATTCAATGGTGTGAAGTTCTTCCACGCGGAGCGCGCGTGGGAACTACCGCCCTCTTATTCTAAGGCAGGGCCAGATTTAAGGGAGGACCTCCACAATAGACTTCGAAAAAAAAAAACAAATTCAGACTAGTTAAACACTAGTAAACAACAGAACTTGGACAGGAAAATAATTTGGGGCCAGGGGCCTCCACTCCTTTGTCGCCCAGAAGCCTCCAGACGTGTAAATTCGGCATTGTTCCAAGGCCTACTTGCACAGTCCAGGGTTAAAAAATTAAATCGCTTACTCGGGGTTAGGTTTGACAGATACATTTTGACACTACTTAGCCTCGGGTTAGCATTTAAATCGTTAACATTGGTCCGTGCAAGTGGCCCTAAGAGACGTATATAAGACGAACTTATTCAGACTGGAGATTAGTAACGTTGTGCGCTGGATGTGTTCTGTTTCAGGAGTGTGCCTGGTGTGCCTGCCGGCGCGCGGCGTGAGTCACGCGGCGGGCAAGCGCTGCACCGTCACCGGATACGGGTACATGGGGGAAAGTAAGTACCCTGCAGTCTTTAACAGTGCTGAGGTTAGATTAAGGAGGGCCGTGTCTAATTTTCTACTCTCATACAATTTTAAATTCAGCACAATTTCGTATTAAATGGTACATTTAGGGGCCTGACTCACCACTCCTAACTGTCAGTTATCTGTAATTCCGTCTCTATTTATGACAACGAAACAGACAGAGACGTCATCATAGATAACTAACAGTTAAGGAGTGGTGAGACAGGACCTTAGTGGTGTAATTTCAATAATTGGGCCCCAGCTGTTAAGCAGTAATGTTAGCGAAAACCAAGTTTTGCAATTTATAAACGAAAAAAAAAATTGCAATGAATGGGACACATGCCAAATGGCGAAATGGCATTACAAGCAATTAAGTTTTTTGGTGAATCTATCGGGCGGGACGCGTGGCCCAATTGGTAGGAAGATAGAACGTACAGGGGCCCGATTTTTGAAAGCATATGTGTGAAAATACCACTCGAAAGTGGCGAAAAATTGTGCTGAATTTGAATAGCTTAGAAGATACTTAAATTAATCATGTGGACTAGTCAAAAATTTGATTAGAGCAGTAGTTTTGAAGATATAAAAAAATGTATACCACTTTCGAGTGGTACTTTCGAGTGATGAAATGAAATGAAATGAAATTTATTCTTGGTAACAGGCATTACAAGTCAATAAAGCTTATTCAATCTATTCTGCGAGTGGCAGATCAAAAAACTTAGGTACTGTAATCATAAAAAACATTATCAAGAAGCCACTTTTTCAGTCGGCCTTTAAAAATCTTGATGGAAGCTGCATTCCTAATATCGCCTGGCAGACGGTTGTACACGGAGGGTCCCAGGTAGTACACGGATCGGTCCGATCGGGCGAGCCTGTGCGTGATTTAAAAAATCGGGGCCCTTGGGCCTTACCATGCCGTCTTAATTCCGACTCAGTTTACTGTCACTAGCTAGCTGTCACTTTTAGTATGAATCTGAAACGTATTAATGTTGTTCCTACTTCAAACCCTGTTCCTCCAGCGGGCCCGATCCCGCTGCGCGTGCGCGAGGCGGAGCTGCCGATCGTGAGCGACGCGGAGTGCATCCGCAAGGTGAACGCCGTCACGGAGAAGATCTTCATACTGCCCGCCAGCTCCTTCTGCGCGGGCGGCGAGGAGGGCAACGACGCCTGCCAGGTAAGCAGTCCTGGATTTACACATTTGCCACCCCAAAGCTATTAAATTTTTGCCGCCCCACCTGTGTCCGCAGCCTTACTTTTTTTTCTGTCATTTTTTATTTCCGCCAATTTTGCCGCCCTAGGCTTCAGCTTTTTCAGCTTCAGGTAATGTCTAATGGCCCTGCAGGTAATGTCTACACTCCATTCGTCCTTACGTGTCTTATCATGTAAACAAACACTTCTCAAAGACATTGTCACACGAACTATTAACTATTGTTGTAGACCACATATTTGGCTGATGGTACTTATCAATATAGAACAGCATAGTGTGTATTAAAAATAGCGATTGAGAGCTCTCCACTTTCTGCCAACAAACTGCTATGCAGTTTGGCAGAGGTATATAGATATAAGTATTTTGTACTTCTTTTATATTCTATTTGAGTCAAATAAATTAAAAAAAAAAAACACTTTTCTCTTGGATTACACTATAGTTAGTATGTTGTTGTAAGCTTAAAGAAACTTACAAAGTATTTAAAATTTACCAAGTAAGATGGTAAAAGCCCATCGAGTGAATGGGCGAAAATCTTATATAATATCGTTTATTCTCTCTACAGGGCGACGGCGGGGGACCTCTGGTTTGCCAAGACGACGGCTTCTACGAGCTGGTGGGTCTGGTCTCTTGGGGCTTTGGCTGCGGAAGACAGGACGTGCCTGGCGTCTACGTCAAGGTCTCCTCATTCATCGGCTGGATCAACCAAATCATTTCCGTCAATAACCTATAGCCGAGCCATACACCAATGGCATAGCTGAAAGATGCAATCGACCTCTAAAAAGACATGTTTCGGCGATCACAATCTCTTAACCTTTTCGACGCCAACGACACATATATCAGCAACGCACGTTCAACGACAACGACTTATATATACCTCCATTTCAATGCAAAAGCAACCTTCGTTCGGTTGCGTTTAGGTTAAACTTAAGGCATCGAAATAAAGAAGTCTGGCGTATGGGTCTTGTATTTGACGTGGCGGCGATAAGGTTAAGAGCCAAGTTCAGAGTAAGGGACACAGTTGTGCAGCCGTATAGCTCTGTCCCTTACGCTGAATAGAACTTGGCACGCGTTAAGCGATTGTGGTAATCCCCCAGAGCCTCTAGTGTAAATTTCACACAAAACGTCACGAACGCGTTCTCGTCACAATTACTATGGAAAAATTGGCAGCGCCACTTGCGGATCGAAACGGCAACATAATGTTCCCATAGTATTTGACATTTTAACGCAAACGCGTTATAAACGTATTTTGGTAATTTCGTCGATCGTTCGATTCGTTCGATGACCAGTATGGGCTCATAAATATCGAATCATTTACGCGATTGAGAATACGATCATGTTCAGATGTTTTTGAGCTTGTCGAACATACGAACGCTATCGAAACAATAAAAATTGGCAAGGGGACTTTATTTAGATCATAGACAAGCAAAATATCCCCTAAAATGTGCCATCTCCTTGAAAACTTATGGTGGCATTGTTCTGTCTTTGACTTTCAGACGGAGTTGGGTGGATTATTTTCTTATCTTTGAACTTCAACATTGAATGCAATAATTTAGTTTTTCTAATGTTGCCAGTCTGATTTTAAGAGGCATATTTTGGCACTAGATTTCGATGGCTCACTGAACGTTAAATGCTGTTTTAGCGTTCACAAACGAATTCTAGCGACCTAATGTTGCTAATAGCATTTACTAATAATAAAGACTTAAAGCAGTAATTATTTTTAATTATTTATTCGCTTTAGTCATGTACATAAATAAGCTTTTTAGTTTAATTTAATTTATTAAGTAGGATAGGTATTTATTTTGGCGGCATTTATTGTTCTCCCACCATTTTTTCTGCACAGGTCCGGTCGCTATTTTTTATTTTTTGTTATTTTTTCTATCTTATCTTATCTTGTAAGTTTTCCTGCTAAATATACACTGTAGATATAGTAAATACTTACCTGTTTCAAAATTTGCAGACCATTTCTCAATCAGGTGTTGGTTCGTCGCGAAATTCGGTAGTCAGCGTCATAGTTAAAATATATCGGTACACGCCTGTATGACAAGGGAGTAAGAGCGAGTTCTGATATATTTGACCACTTAGCCGCACGTTGTGTGTTGTATTGGATTCAGCAAGAAGTACTTTAGCAAGACTTACCTATATAATTTATTTCGCCTTTAACTTTTTCGACGCCAACGACCGTCATACTTCAAAGCAAAAGCAACCTTCGTTCAATTGGGTTTAGGTTCAACTTAAGGCCTGGCGTATGGGTGACGTCTCTTGTATTTGATGTGGCGGCGAAAAGGTTAAGGGTGCGACCACACCGCCGCTTAAAAACCGGTGACGTTACGGAATCGCAACAAAATGTATGAAGAAATGGTGAGAAAACGTGATACATACGACACGTCACTGCGTATACGCGCCGGTTTGGTCGCACCCTAAAATGTGGTCTACGTATAAGTTTATATAACTTAAAGTCGTCGCAAATTAAAGGCCCGTTTTGACATTTGTCTTCCCGGCGTAACTAGTGATGTCACCATATGACTCGGTACTCGATACTCACGATAAATCGATTCAAGTTTGCATGAGTATTTGATCGATTTGAATATGTATTGTAAAGTGCATTGGATTAAAGTTCTGATTAGAAAATTTAACTGAAATTGATATTATAGGTATTTTGAAATAATACAATGTTACGAAAGGTCAATTTTCTTTCATTTAATATTTTTGTTACAATAACATTCACTCAATCACAAAAAAATCGAGAAAAAGTGAATCTACGGTCAATCATTTTCTTCAGATGATGAAGACGAGCCATTCTATAGAAATCAGTGCTGCCTTTGTTTACGGCTTTGAGCTCAAAGGTCACAATTTTCAGTAAATATCGCTACACAGCTGGTGAAATTCAGTAATTAATTGGTCTAAATAAAATAAATAAAACCGGCCAAGTGCGAGTCGGCCTTAAAAAAAATCTAGATCGATTTATTTTTTCCTTAACCGATTAGTCTGTGGACAATATGAAAAAATCGTTATGCACAGCACTTAGCTGAGTGAGCGATACCCATCAATGAAAAATGCAATTACCTTCAGAACATTTCGATCGGTAAAAAATAGAGAACTTCATGGGCGTGAACTGTCAAAACGGGCCTTTTAAATTGCGACGACTTTTGTGTTCTGTTTTGTTTGTAAGTTTATTTAGAATTTAAATTAATACTTTTTGTGGCCGGACAAATCTCATAAATTAGGGTTTCTTGTAAATTACACAAACAAACCACTATATTATTTATTGTATCATAATTAATTTTCGATTACTTAGGGATATGAGAAAATTTCTGGCCATGGGTGCAGAAAAATTACTTTCATAATATATTGACATGGACTTTACCAGTTTTAATTTACAGCTGATTGTACAGACTTTTTTATATCTTGTATCTTAAAATATTAAAAAGTAAAATATTACTTAACCGATCTTCTCTTCAACAAAACTTTTTCACACAAGATACCCTGAAAATCATGTTTAGAGCAGTTATTAGTTTTAGTACGGAAACCAAACAATAACTTTTACATAATAAATATTATACACATACTTTAAATAAAGGTCTTATTCAGTAAGGTCTCGCATTAGACCTGGCATGTCCTGTCACCTTGAAGTTGGGGTCGGGGGGCAAACACCCCCGGAAACAAAAAAGAAAGGGGGCTTGCACCCCCGTCAAATCTCAATTGTTCCGGGCACTATTTGTGCTATTTTCAGAGCTTTGTTTGTTCTTAAATTATCACCCCATTCCGTAAATCTTCAGGTGACAAGGTACCAAAATTGCTTTTAAATTAATTATTTTCGCTGGTGTCAAATTAAACGGAATGTCATGACTTTACTGAAAGGCGAATAGAATAGTTATTTCTATACATAAGAGCAAAAGGCTATGGTGTTAAAACTGCGTTTTATGTATTTATTGACCTTTAAGCCATAACTTTGTAGTAGTAAGATTCCCTTACGGAGATGTAAATAGGCCAAAGACGGGTCAATGCTACATACAAATTATCCATACATACTACCTAATCCTGAATCTCCTCCCTCAAATTATAAATCATCAGAAACGCGTGTCAGAAACCCAATTGAGAACCTCCTTTTTTATGTCTGTTAAAAATTGGAAACTAATACGAAACATTGCCCACAATTTTTGCAAATGGAAATTTGTATGAAACTAGTGTTGAACAAGTCTTTGACAGCTGGCCCGTTCTGACTTCATCGTACAGTCCAGTTTTTCAAACATATTGTATGGAAAACTGGACTGATTCTTGCGATTATTTTCAGTATACTAGCTAAGTACTGTTAACGTAAGTACTTTGTCTGTTTGCTAATAAATTTGTGAAAATATATATTTTTTTATTTGTCCTTCGCTCTTTGCCTTTTCAACTGTCATAATCAATATTTTTTTATTTTCGGGTGGAAAACGAGAAAAATGAATACAATGAATCAGGTTACTTAAAAAGTTCATTTAATAATTAATATTTTTGAGTAAAAATCTACATACACAGTCATAGCAAGCATGACTTCATCAAAACAATAGCGTTACAAATAGTTGTCTACATAACCTAATTATAAGTTTCAGTCACTACACGACACGAATACATCATGCTAATTTACAGGTTTCAAGCAACATAAAATAATGTAGAAAGCGAAAAGTAAAGTGTACGTAAAACATAATCTCAAATAACAGCACTATAATGAATGATCAACTTGATGTACGATTGTGTCTTCAAATACCATATATGGAACACATTTCGAGCGAAGCGGAACTGACGGCGCGTCAGCCAAGCTCGGATTCTACAAACCGTTATCATAATATTTGGCGCAAAACCTGTTAATTTCGGTTTCGTTCACAAAATCGTTATTTCGAAACCGGTTTTTAGGGAACAATTTCATAAACCTGTTAAGAACAATAAATGGGTAAGGCCGTGAAGCGTCTCAAACGCCGCATCCTGTGTGTTACGAAAAATATTCGAATGTGTCTATGAAGTGAGACCAACCTGCTACTCGCGACCTCACACACTACAATACACGTGCTCGCGGAATACTAACTTAGGTTTTGCAAAACTCAAGACTATTTTCGTAACACACAGGATGCGGCGTTCAAGACGCTTCACGGCCTTACCCAAAAACCGATTCATTCCGACGCACTACCAAACGCTATTTTCTTACGTTCTGGACCCTATTTCATAAAGCGACAAGTTACAATTTACAAGCGGAAGTCTCTATCTAACACAGGGTCAGAAAGAGACTTCCGCTTGTAAATTGTATCTTGTAGCTTTATAAAATAGGGTACAGGTGTCTCGTCGAATAAACCAGTTCTCGCTTTCTTTTAATTATTCGGAGTAAGACTGATGTTATTTTTTTTAAACCGGTTCCGAGGCTTGCGCAGTATCATACTCTGTTGCAGCGTCACTGATGCTTGTTTCCAAACTGACCTCTGACTGAACGCTTTGGTCTACCATTTAAACTTTATGAAATTAAAATAATACTATAAATCGTACTTTTATTTCTACAAAACTCACACAATCGATTTTCACCAATCTATTATTCAAAATCATCTGCGAAAAACTCAAGTAGAATATTTGAAATAAAACTAAATCATAATAAATGTCCTTAAAAATATCATATAAATCTAATACAACTATAATTATGAATTATTACTTTTTTCAAACCTTTATTTCGTCGCATTATTCTAGTTATTATCAAGGCCATACACCATATTTCATTTAACTTGCCCTGCTTGTAGTGGTCAGATTGATTTAAAATTTGATGCTTATATGTAGGAGGAATAACAACTCAATTATAGTCAACAAAAGTTAAGTAAGCAAAAAGTTTGTATCAAAAATTACATTCAACAATGTCCGTAGGTGGCTAAAAAGAAAAACTATCGCGAATAAATGCCAGTATAGTATGAATAAGTGACAAACCAAATCAATAGCATGTTGTTGCAATGGATAGCCCATATTAACCACTCTATGGTTAATTAATCAATGGCAAAATTTTACTAATGAATCAGGTTTTTTTTATTCCAAGACTCGCAATAATCGCAACAGACAGACCGACCAATAACAAACCTAATCGTACCATCTTTCTACATTGGTGTATGGTCTTGATTTGCACCCTCTAAAATCTAAGTACCTTCAGCATTCTTTATTATCGCGCCGCGATATTTTCCCTCGCTAAAGCCTATACACTCTTTTGCATAAAGTTCGTATATTCTTCACTATTACAAGTGAGTTTGAAGTAACTTTCCGTTTATTTTCGTATAGGTATAGTAAATATGCCTACGTTAAAACCAAATAAAACGTCATAGCGGACTTCGAAGGCCGGTGTGAACTTCGCCTTGGCATGGACGCGTGCGTAGCCTAACTTGTTCGACTGGCGAAGTTTAGTTGCAACTGTACATACACGAAGCGTAGTTATGCCGGCCTCACTTACATTTTTGTTAAGTTCCATTTCTTATTTGGTCAGAGTTTAACGGGTCTAACTATACTGTATTTTTTCAAGATATAAGTAAGTCTTAAATCAAGCAAAATTTATTTAAAATCTATCACTTTACAGTCCCAAACTTCGACAAAAGAAAAAGGATACGAGCATTCATCTTGTTCCCCGTACATAACTACATAACCGGCAGTGGTGAAAACTAGGATAATTAATTTGGATTAATTTAGGTTTAGGTGCGGCTGGGTTAGGTAAGCCGCGAACATGTTTGTTTTAATTTAAAAATAGTCTTAATTTTACAGCTTACAGCAAACTTCTTGAGCAAGAACGACGTGGAAGGGATAAGTTCGTGCATGTACTTTTATACTACAGACGCTAAACTCACTTCTGCGCATTCAAGGTCAGGCTCAAGATGTTTGCCGGCAACTGTAATATAGTTATGTACGGGGAACAGGTAACATTCATTCCACCACTAACTAGGCACACTCTCGTTTCTCCAGTTTACTAAGTATACATATCTCAACAATACGGTGTGTTATACTGGCACTCCACTTGGCGTCGCGTGTTCGCGTTGCGCTGTTGGCATCTTCGTCGCACACGCTAGAAACAATATAGTGCATCCTCTCACGCATATATTTGGATAAATACGCCAAGTGGTGCCAGTATTACAGTAGGTCCTCGTACTTGTGTGTGGTAGTAGTGCTAGTGTGCGTTACTCTCGACGAGCGGCTTCTTGTGCGAGGTGGGCGCAGGCAGCCGCGACGTCTTCTTGTGCGACACGGGCCGGTACAAGTTGTTCTCTTTGCCGGGCTGCGGCTGGAAATAAGCAAAAGGTTAACTTTTATAAGCTTTTTAAGCTTCATACACAAATCACGTCTGTGAACCATTTCATTAAAAGTTCTACATACATAACATACCGTCACGCCTCTTTCCCACAGGGGTAAACAGAGACTACTTTGCTACGATCTTGACTTGCCTCTTTCGCTTCATCCATATTCATCAATCTCTTCATACATGCTCTGTTAAAAGTTCTACATTCAACTTTTTTGTTAGGTAATCTTAGTTTTGTTATAAGCAGGATGCTCATTTGCTTACTTAATCCTTTTTGTTTTATGTTACTTGGTTTTACTTGTAGTGTAAACATGATAAATGCTGTCGCATGCCTGTTATTGGCGCATGAACATGGCTTGTAACTTGTCATTTTTATGAATATTAATGTTTTGTTTATGTACTGTTGGCATGTCTAAATAAATAAATTAATAAAATAAATTACCTTCCTGTAGTAGATGTCGGTCTCGGACGTGGCCTTGCAGATGGTGCTGGCGGGCGGCGACGGCGTGGGGCAGACGGCGGAGTCCTCGGACACGCACGACTCGCAGTCCGACGGGGGACTCGTCTCCGGGTCTGACTCAACCACCACGATCTCCTGACGATATATACACTTGTGTAAAGTTTTGTAAGGCGCGTGACATACATACGGAATTTTTATATGGTTTCCGTACGGAACGACGTCAGCGAACGGGACATGGCTACGAATTAACTAGTGTCCGACCGAAGTTTCGGTTTCGGCCAGAATCCGGCCGGGCCGAAATTACTGCGCGGCCTCTCGCGGCTCTCGCATCGGGAGCGCTCGGCCGGGTAGGTATAGGTAATGCATCGGCGGCCGGCCCAGCTGGGACCAGCGACGGTAGTATGCATGCAGTTTCTTTATTTTGTTTAACATAAAAACTAATAAAAAGTAACTGTTCTGTTCTTATATAAGAAATCTTTGCAATAACCTTTTCCTTACGATTTGTACAGTAATTTTGAATATTTTGTTTGATATGATACGTCTTCAAAAATTTCGGTTTCGGTTTCGGCCGAAATCAGAAAAAAACCGAATATTCGGTTTCGGTTTCGGCTAAAAATCGGGTTTCGGTCGGACACTAGAATTAATGTTATTCCGTACGGAAACCATTATGAAAACTCCATATGTATGCGGCAGGCCTAATAGTACATTACATGCCGAAGATGGTGAAATAAAGTATGTCTCAGAGAGCAAGAACATGTCGCACGAGCCAAAACCAATGAAAAGTGAATGCTATTGGAACTCACGCGACACTATCGCCTCTAGTGGCAAATTCACACGCGATAGCCCCCATTACTTTTGTTCGTTCTAGAAAGAGACGGAGAGTCTGTTGTGTCGCCGCTCGAACGACCACTTTCAATAGTTAGAGCAAAGACAATAGTATCGATACTTTTGGCAAACTACAATACTATCGATAGTATCGATAGGCCTGTCGATATTATGGCATTTTTCGATTAAAACAAGACTTGAGATCCCTTACTTTGTCTTGTAGTTGGGTCGCGCTTCGCGGTCTTCTTCCAACCCGTAGGCTTATTACGTAACTCGCTCGCAATCGCCATCGTGTTAATGACAGTTCTTGTATGAATGTGACAGCTAGCTGATTCCGATGCCAATTGTCAGCCCATACATGAACTGTCAAAACGAAGACGATGGTGATCGCGAGGGAGTTAGACAATAAGCTTGCAGGCTACTTGGTGTATGTGTAGGTGTGGTTACCTCGTCATTGTTGAGCCGCATGGCCCGGTAGCGCGCCAGGATGCGCTCGTGCGGCGACGTGGCCGACAGCTCGCGCGGGAAGCGGTACTCGCGCCGCACAGGCGTCTTGCCTAAGGCAATATAATGTGTTTTAGGCACAATAAACAGTTATACAAACATATAACCCCCGGTAGGTAAGTCTAGCGCTGACCTTGTATGCGCAGAAGTATAAAATAAGGTATCCGTATGGAAAAGACATGCGCAGATCCCCTCCACGTGAAACGTCAGCGGTACTTACGTGCTGGCACGTGTATAATCACTATTTTCTGTGTACTTCTGTATTTTTAAAATTTTATTTGCAATAAAGAGTTTACATACATACATACATATCGCGGAGATAGCACAGTAGTAGTAGCTTTGTTCTTTGTTTCTGTATTGTTTTGTATTGATTTGTGGTGTTCAATAAATAAAGAGTATTTGTATTTTATTGTATTTTTTTTTTTTTTTTATTTATTGAAATGGGAAACAAACAGCATCAAATTACACGTATAGTTAAATGAATATAGTAAATACATAAGCCAAAACAGTTTCCACTTATAAATGATACAGCTATTTGCTCGAAAAGGAAGACATGCCAAATCAATTTTGAATTTTAATTATAAATTAGAATATTAAGAAAAAGAGAACAAAATACAATTTAGGAAAACAAAAGACAATAATATTGGAATAGTACCAAACGGCACCTGAGCTCAAAAAAAAAAAAACATCTACAGAAACACCGGTTTTCTAATCCAAAATTCCTCTCCTGATTGCAGAAGCAAATTTACGATGGTTGAGTTGAAACAAATCAATATTAAAGTATTTTTCATTATAAATTTTGCACGCTCTTGCCAACCATTTGTTACCTACATATTTAGTGCGACTGAAAGGCACTGAGAACAGACGAGTGGACCGAGTTCGAAAGCTCGGGCATCTAAATGAAACCTTGCTCAGAAGATCTTGGGAATCAATTAAATTATTTAGTAATTTATACAAAAACGCGATATCTTTTTTCTCTCTTCGCAGTTCAAGAGACTCGACATTTTTGTACTCGAAGTGCTTAAATTTGTACTTCATTCTTTTAATAAATTTATTTTGTATTCGTTCTATAGAATCGATATGCACTGAAAAGTGTGGACTCCAAACCGTAGATGCATATTCCAAATGTGATCTTACAAAGGCATTATATAAAAGCATTAAAGTACTAGGGTCTTTAAAATCCTTACTCTGGCGAAATATGAAACCGAGCATTTTGTATGCTTTAGATGTAATTTTTGCAACATGAGACGTCAGCTGAACCTCGCTATCAATAAATATGCCTAAATCTTTAACCTCATTAACCCTTTTAAGTATTTGGTTCCCAATCGAATAACTAAATTGTATAGGATACTTCTTGCGAGTGAAAGTTATTACAGAACACTTCGCAACATTCAAGTGTAGTTTATTCTTTACACAATAATCACTAAGTCTATCTAGATCGCTCTGCAAATTCACACAGTCGTCTTCGGACCTTACCATTGTAAAAACCTTTGTGTCATCGGCGTACAACAAGATCTTGGAGTGCAAAAAACAGTTTATGACATCATTAATATAGACATTAAATAGTAGTGGTCCCAAATGTGACCCTTGTGGGACGCCAGAGGTTATTGGAACAAAACTAGAGGTGTAACCTTTAACAGTTACAGCTTGCGTCCTATCCCTTAAGTAAGATGTGATCCATCGCAGTAAATCTCCATGAATACCCAAACATTCCATTTTCTTTAATAATATCGAATGAGAAATCTTATCAAAAGCCTTAGAATAATCCGTGTAAACAGCATCAACCTGACAGTTATTTCCCATTGCACTTAAAACATAATCCAACAATTCACACAAGTTTGACTCCGAAGAGCGGTTATTGATGAAACCATGTTGTTGAGTCACAAGCATAGGCCTCATGGTTGGGTATAATGTATCATACACCATTTTTTCCAATAATTTAGGCAAAACCGACAATTTAGATATACCACGGTAGTTTTCAACATCATGTCTATCTCCGGATTTATAAATAGGTACTACTATGGACCTTTTCCAAATTTTGGGTAATATTCCGGACGATAATGAGCAGTTAAACAACAAACACACGGGTAATGCAAGGCTTCCACTACATCGCTTTAAAAATACAGGATGGATACCGTCTGGACCACTCCCCTTAGATTCGTCTAACTTTCTAAGATATTTTTCCACCTCTGGTAAAGTAACTTGGATATTGTTGATGGCACAGCTTACCGAACTATTACCAGGCTCAAATGCATCGGCAGTGTTATCAATGGGTTCAAAAACCGACCGAAAGAAGGTATTAAACAAGTTAGCCATATGTTGGCCCTTAGTGGCCGTGACATCACCAAAATATAAGGTATCAGGAATACTATTATTGTTAGTTTTCGATTTAATAAATGACCAAAAACACTTTGAGTTAAATTTAATGTTGCTTTCAGTCCTGGAAATGAATAAATTATAACATGAGGTCGACAAGATTTTAATTTTAGAACGAACATTAGAGAACGCGTCATAGTCGGATGGCCTTGCATATATTTTCCATCTTTTATGGATTTTATTTTTTTTCCTAATTAAGGCAATAAGAGTATGGGAGTACCAAATGGGAAACCTGCTACTACTAGTTCTCATAATTTTAGTAGGAACAGCGTTATCCACTATTTCATTAATAATAGTATAAAAATTATCGACAGCCGTCTCAACGTCCCTAGAAGCTAAATGCGACTCCCAATCAATTTTAGCTAGCTTTGAATTAATTAAGTCGTAATCGGCCGCAAAAAAGCGTCTAACTACACGAGACGCAGGTAATAAGTGACGTTCCGCAGAGACAGAATCAAAAGTCACAGTAAACACGGGGTGATGAGCATCAATTGGCACCAATGGGTCCGCCACATCCACTTTACATGTAAAATTAGCCAAAACTAAGTCTAATTGTCTACCATTTTTGTTAGGAATATAATTGAATTGATGCCAACAGGTAAAATGCATGAATGCCGATAACTGCAAGGTAAGGTGGTTAAAATTAGAATTTTCCAACCTAAGACTCCGAGATCCACAATCAACCGGGGTCCAAATGGCTTCCCCAATATTAAAGTCACCCAAGACAATAAATTCATCATCGGGAAAGTCGGTATGTAAATTGGACAAAAATTCAAAAAATAACAACTGGGAATCTTTTTGATGTTTACTTTGGGGAAAGTAACACGTAAATAATCTCAGTTTTTTCTTGATGGGACCCTGCGCAATGTAAACATCAAGACACGTGACGTCGGCGTCGGGCAGCGCGACCACGGGGCGAGCGCCGCGTGAGTCGGCACGCAGCTCGCGGCGCATCGCTATCAGCGTGCCGCCTCCTCTGCTCATCCCTAATCTCTCGCAATCGCGATCCGTCCTATAAACATTATAGCGCGCATCGAACAGTTCTGAGTCAAAAATACCAGGAACCAACCAAGTTTCAGTAATACATATAAAATCATAATTCGAATTTAAAACATTTAGTTGAAACTCTGACGTCTTAGTTCGGAGTCCACGTGCGTTCTGATAATAAATACTAATAGACATCGAAGATTCTTACAAAACAATTCTTATAAATTGTGCTTTTGATAACCGAATGAATATTGTAATATAATTTTAGACCAAGATTTGAACTGACTGTCGCCAAAAATATGCAAGAACAGAACCAGTTACAAGTTATACAAAAATATGTGCCCAGTGTAAGTATAAGATAATTTAAGCCAAACATAAATATAATTAATTTGCTTCTGCAATCGAAAACAACAATAAATTCAACATGAAGAAAACAGGTACAATGTAATAATAATAACCAACAGCAAAGTGACAGCGACATGAGCAGGTCGACTCTTATGTTATCTTGTTTAAAGCATCTTCAGAAGTAATGTACAAAATAGGGGACTTGTCAGCCTTCCGGACCATTACAGTACAATTCCGAACCCAGCAATGCTCGTACTGCTTCTGCTTTCTTCTGAGTTGAGCTTCTTTAAGCAAGTACTTATTATAGCCGGAGAGGTGGTCATTTATATAAACTCGATTCTCATTGCCGGAAAAACCCAAATCAGACGCTTTTAGAAACTTTAATTTACGCAAGGATGAGATGAAATCGTCTTTCTTGTAACGAGCTTGCAACTTGACAATGATAGGCTTCGGTCTCGTGTTGTCCTGATCGTTCCTAACAGCGATGCGTGTCACGAAGTCGATGTCGGTCGCCACGTTAAGAGAGTAACCACTCAATCCTGCCAGAGAATTCACTATTGTGTATAAATTCTCGCCGCTAGTTTCAGGAACCCCATTTATTTGAATGTTGGATCTCCTAACCCACTGCTCATTACTACGCATGTCAGCCACAATACCAGTCACGGTATTTTTTAGGTCTTCAATCTCGGCCCTACACAATTCAAAACTGGACACTTGGGTCTCAATAGCCTCAATCCGTCCAGACATCTCATCTAGTCTCGAATCGAGGCCACTCCTCAATTCAGCGACATCCAATTTAACCTGGTTCATGTCGTCCTTAATTATATGGATAGCCGAAAACTGTGTCTGTAATTCGCTCACCCTATGCAGGATATTGCTTAATAATTCGGCATGCTGCGCACCCACTGAGGACATATCGCCCGTCGGCTGGTACGTGTTAGGCGGGGTGAATAATCCTCCGCCGCCATCCGTCCCAGCGCTACAGTGTGTGACGTCATCCACTCTAGTCTCGTCATAAGTGCCGTCACATGACATAACCGAAACGTCCATCAAGGTCCGGGACGCTGCGTTCAGGACCGGTGTGTAGTCATTTCTTCGACGACGAGTATTTACAGACGTACAAAACGAGCAACGCCAGGAACCCGCTGTTATTGCAGAATCTTCATTTAATTGTTGAGGCGATAATCCTGAACAGTGCGGGTGATAGGTTGCGCTACACTCAATGCATTTCAGCAAAGAGTCCGCCTCAATGGCTTGGTTACAAGCTACGCACACCATCTTCAAAACTCAACCCAATCTCCTAAGCAATAAGGGTTAAGGTTCAGATGCAAGCACCGCCGTGCAATGCGTTCGCTAATTTCGGCCGCAAGCGATCAACCAACAGTAGCCCTGCGGTAATGCAGGCGCCTCCGACGCAGCGAACACACGATCGATCCCAACAAAAAATGCAAAAAGTCGCTCTTCTCCACTTAGTTATTTTCAAGCTATATAGGTTCAAACACCGTCACAATCACACCGAGAACACCGATACTAGAGCGAAAGGTCCGACACAATCCAATATGGCCGACGGGTGATATGGAAGAACTCCCAAGACAAACAAGGAGGTACCGATAATCCGACTGTCCCAGAAATAAATTAAAAAATAATTCTCAATTCACTAAAATCCAATGCCAAAACCAGCCAAACACACGTCCACTTCGAGCAAAGTCACAACGCGAAAAAAAGCCTTTATATATTCCAGCCTATAATTTATCTCTGCCGTTCTGGTGCGACAGAGAGACAAATATGCCTCCACCATCCATCCTCATCAGTACAATAAACGAAGGGCAAAACGGCTCACCAGTGGGCGAGTAGACCTTGAACTCCTCCTCGAGCCTGGCCTTCTCGAGCTGGTCCAGCTGGTCCAGCGCCTGCGCCACGTCACCAGAGAACTGGTCGATCTGCTGCTGCAGGGCGCGCAGCGCGGAGCCGTGCGCAGCGCGAGCGACGCCCGAGCCCGCCGCCAGGCTGCCGGAGCACCCGGACGCCGCGGCGAGGGACGCGGAGGCCGAGGCGGTGCTCGCCTGGAGGATAGATAGAGTCATCCGTAAAGCGCCTGTTATACTTGACTAAATTTAGTAGTCTTAATTAGAATGAGTTTCTGAATTAGAACGCTTCTCACTACAATATTCCTGAATTTACTTACTTTAGAATTATGCTTTAGAATTATTGCGTGTTTTATGAAATTCAGCATACAATTGGAATATTGACGCTGAATATTATTTGTTTTTATTTTACAACTAGCGACCCGGGCGGCTTCGCACGGTATATTATGCATGTATTATACATATAAACCTTCCTCTTGATTCACTCTATCTATTAAAAAAATCCGTTGCGTAGTTTTAAAAATTTAAGCATACATAGGGACATAGGGACAGAGAAAGCGACTTTGTTTTATACTATGTAGTGATAATAATGAAGCGATAGAAAAAACAAGATTATCGTATTATTTACGCACAACTAGCTGTTGCATGCGACTTCGTCCGCGCAAAATTAAAATTTGTATCCCAGGCTTGACATAAAGGTAATCGCGTTTCATATCCCGTCTATAATATTTCGAATGAACATAACCGTAAATCATTGAAAACTCTTTTAATACTTCGAATTATCGTTATATTTCAAGCTATTTACACAAAATCGTGACAACGCTGAATATTGACTCTTTATTAAAATAGCAGCCTAGTGGTTTGACCTGTGGCCTCTCAAATAGCAGAGAGTCGTGGTTTCGAATCCCAGGCTCGCACCTGAGTTTTTCGATATTTATGTGCGACTCATTTGAAATTTACCATGAGCTTTTCGGTGAAAAAAAAAATTACATCACGAAGAAACCTGCACACATTTGCGAAGCAATTCAATAGCGTGTGTGAAGTTCCCAAACTACACTAAGTCCGCGTGGGAACTAAGAGCCCAATCCCTCACATTGTGAGAGGAGGCCTCTATGCCCAGCTGTTGGAACTGACCTCGACTCTCTCCATGACGGCGGTCAAAGCGGCTCTGTTGCTCTCCACGACGCTGGAGAGTGCCTGCTCCGCGCGCGCGATCAGCTGCTCGCTGGCTTCCTCTTCCAACGTCACCGCTGTGCTGGCCTGTTCCTGTTGAGATAGACATTGGGTTAATAAAAAGCCGTGGCATTTTTAAGTGACTTCAAAAAAAAACGGAGGAGGTTCTAAATTCGGTTTTTTTTTTAATGAGGCGATAAAATGAAGTGACAACCAGGTATATAATTTCTAAACGACACTGAAAATTAGAACACATAGAAAAATCCGAAAAGTAAAGCTATGGCCGGGAATCGAACCCGGGTCCTCGTCATTCCGTGACGCGTGCTATACCCCTACACCACCCATAGCAGGTGAGTAAGCCTCCGAATTTTTCTATCTGTTGCCAACTGTCACGTGACCTTGTTACTATGCGAATATTTGTCGCTAAGCGTCATCTGTTTGAACGATGTGTCTGTACGACACAATTACAAACTCCCGTGGAACATGTACTGCTCACCAGGGACGAGAGAAGGCCAGGTATATGTGGAAAGGGTAATCAGAATAGCGATGGGTTGCTAGCCGCATCGCCTATAACATAATTCCAAAGATTTTCGCCCATTCGATTTGTCATAGGCGACGCGGCTAGCAACCCATCACTATTTTGATTCCCCTTTCCCATTTATACGCCTTTAGGTTCTGTCTACGCCTTACGAGTTAAAGAAGTGATTGATACATATGTATCCTGCTAATATTATAAATGCGAAAGTTTGTCAGGATGGATGGATGGATGGATGTGACGATGTGAGTGTGTATGTTTGTTCCTTCTTCACGCTGAAACGACTGGACTGATTTGGATAAAATTTGGACCGAAGACAGCTGGTACCCTAAATTAAAACATATGCTACTTTTTATCCCGAAAAATTGCATGGTTCCCGCGGGATAGCGATAAACATGTCAAAGATCGTAGCTGTCTAATGTAAGTCTAATTGTACGCGGGCGAAGTCGCGGGCAGAAGCTAGTGTGATAAGTGAGTTACCTCGATCTGGCTGGCGTTCTCTGCTAGCGCTTGCAGCAGCTGCGCGGCGCTCTGTTCCGCCACCTGCACCACGTTGCCGGCGAACGCGGACAGCTCCGCGCTCATTGCCGTCGTACCTAACACAACACCCGTCAATTATACTTGCTTGCGGTCAAATGCATACCTGTTATCAAAGTCGAAGGTTTGTCACAGAATAAGTAATAGTACTAACGTACAGAAGGCTCTCTCTCTGGAGTCCATTAAATAAATAAAACTCTAGCCGCGTATCATTGACTTATGATAAACAACTAGACTCCCAATCGCCAACAAAAGTGCCTCAAGAAACGTCCGAGCGGCGTTGTCTATGTATTGTGTGTACACATCAATTTACACAGATAACATTAACATATTCGTTCAAATTAACACTTTATTTCGTGGCAGTAATGTTTAATGTCAATTGCATACGATCGTGACAAGTAATAACACGACGCCACGCGCTGGAAACCTGTCTGTCTCTTGTTCTCAAGCGTTTGAGATTACGGTGCGAAAGAGATATGAACATTGTTATCGAAGCGCGGTCGAAACACGACTGAACCAAAACTCTGCACAATAGACGCGTCGTGCAGACTTTTGCTTCCGATAGTTTTTGAGCGTGATTGGGAGTCTAGTTGTTTATCGTAAGTCAATGCCGCATATACATAAAGCACAATCTAGCTCGCTCCTGATGTTTACCTACAGCGATAATAGTCTACAGCCCCTCTATCACATTCCCCGCAAAGTATTCATGCAAAAATAAACCGTATTACTACGCGAGAGCGCTTCTTTTAGTTCAACCGTTTCAATCATGGCCGTTCACGACGTCACCGCGAACTTATTAGGGTTGTAGTCATTGTTCGTTGCTAGGTAATTATAGCTAGGTACACAAATAACGCGCGACGCCAGCGTGCGAGGCGAGCGGCAACCTACTGCCATTATCCTGCCCGGCAGGAGCGCCGGTTGATCGTACCTAAACTGAGGAGTGTGTAAGTGTTTTGATAATAGACCGCCAATGTGTCTTTATGAAACTACCAGCGCATTGGGAAAGACTAGTAGATAACTTGAAGGTAAATATAAATAAAACGACATACATTCAATTCATAAATCATAATGCCAAAAAACAGCCACTAAGGGTAACTTTTAAGAATGTAGTTATAGAAGAATCCTGTCAAACTACTTTTCTTGGTATTCTACTGGATGAAAGATGCTCTTGGACTAGTCATATCGAAAAGCTATGTAGCAAAATAAATTCTTTTGCATACGCCTTATGGAGGTTACCAAAGATCTGTAGTAGGAAGGCTGCCATTCAAGCTTACCACGGATATGTCTGTTCCTTACTTAGGTATGGCATCCTTTTATGGGGCTACTCGCATCAGGCAAATCGGGCACTGTTGGCTCAAAAACAATGCATCCGAGCAATCTGCGACGTTGATGTTATGACTTCTTGTAAACCATTGTACAAAGAACTTCAGTTAATGACGGTGCCATGCATATATATACATGAGATATGTGTGTTTGTAAAAACAAATCCAGGACTCTTTAAGACATTTCAGGATGTTTGCAATTTCAACACGAGGAACCCTGATACATTAGTTGCACCTCGAAAAAAAACAGCTCTGTATGGCAGAAACACCTTTTGCATGGCGATAAAAAATTATAAGCTTAACAGTAACATTAAGCAGTTGCCTTTAAAAATATTTAGACATAAACTCAAGGCATGGCTTGTAGAAAAGGCGTTCTACTCTGTGGCTGAATATTTTTCCTCGTTTGACCAAGAATGAATGTATACCTGATTGATTATTTTAATTTTAATTGTACCTACCTTTTTAAACTGTAAATTTTTGCATGCCAGTTACTGGTGAAATGTGTGAGCTCTCTAATTTTATCTGTGTTCCATCTTCTGTATCATGTTTCAAGCGAAATAAAGTTATTTGTATTTAGTGGAATAGGGTCCTGGTGTTACCTTCGGCCAGCTCTGACCCGAACTGGTCGGCCTGCGCGGCGCTCTGCTCGCGGCCGCTCTCGCACTCCGCTAGGTCGGACTCCGCCGTTTGCTTTTCCTCTTCGACCGCAGCCATCAACTCTTGCCGCCACGTCTGTAACAATAAGGCCGGGTGTTGTATAGACTGAATGTGTATGTGTCCATAGACCTAATTGTACTACATGACACATCATTTTGTACCATGTTCTGTGATTAAACATTAATTCAAGAATCAATTTGTTCAATACTATAATCCTAATGATAATAATATGGGAGCATTCAAGTAATACGTAAGCAATTTTTTTTTAAATAATTATTTACCTCCCCCCCCTTTACCCCTTGGCAACAAAAGTAAGCAAACCTCTTCCCCCTCCTCTCCCATGCTTTACGTAATCACCCTATATGCATTTTTTAAATGTATTCTGATTTTTATAAATTTGTGGATTGCCATCAAAAACAAGCAAAGACCTCCCCCCTCAAGCGCTTACGTAACACTTGAACGCCCCCCTTCAGTCAATTTTCAACTTTGACATCATACAAATAAAGCAATTTTTAGACCGCTTACCCAAGTTTACGCATTATAAAAAAAGTATTTTATTTGTATGACGTCAAAGTTGAAAATTAACTGAAGGCACGCCCATCTGTCAAGTGTCAACTCCAAGTAATCGTACTGTACCTCAATGTCCTTCAGCCGCTCCCCCAGTAGCCCCCGCTCCTCCTGCACCGCCCCCTCGCGCTGCTGCAGGCGCGCACTTAACGCCTCCCGCTCAGCAGCAGCGTGCCGCGCCAGCCGCTCCTCGAGCAGCCGCCGCTCCTCCGCCATGTAGCGCTCCAGCCGGGCTTCCGTGTCAGAGCGTTCCTGCTCGATAGCAGCCAGCTGTTCGGTGATGCGGGCATCGCGGCGGGCCCTTTCCGCTTCTAGTTGCTGTTGGAATATACATCATTGCAGAGACGCTGGTCGAGTAATGTTGAAAGGCCGTGCGCTAGCGAGGCCATCTGTTATCTAGTCCAGCAGTGTAATTGTGTAACTATTTTGATACTCGGCATCGAATTGAAATGACAGTTCTTGTATGATTATGACAGCTAGCTGATTTCGATGCCCATTATTAGCCCATACATAAACTGTCAAAATGAACACGATGGCGATTGCGAGCGAGTTAGACAATAAGCCTACTGCACTCGCTGTTTCAATCGAGGTTTATGTCGTGCAGAGGCCTTACCATGACGTCTTAAAGCGATTCAGTTTAGGTTCGCTCGCTGTCAGATTCATACTAAAAGTGACAGCTAAAACTTGAACTGAGTCGGAATTGAGTCTTTGAATTTAAAAAAAATATCGATTTTTTTTTATGTTTTTTAAAACTTTATAGCATATTATATAATATCTAATTCAAAGAAATCTTAAAATATATTTTTTAAATTAATTATAAGCAATTCAAAATTGATGAAATTTGAAATATGACCACTTGACCGGGAACGGGCCATGATTGGTCGCCATGGCTGTGACGTCACAATGTTAAAGCAATTTCACGACAGTACTGGGTTAACGGCTGATTTCACTAAAAATATCCGAAATTTAATACAAAAAATATCTGCTGAAGTTTTTTTTATGAAATAAGGTGGCAAACGAGCACGAGTATCACCTTATAGTAAGTAAATTTTTGTTTTAGTCATGTGTAGGTAGGTAATAAAAGCTTAATCCTGATAATGTTTCTGATTTATGTGAACTGGATTGATTTTACTGGACCTGAGATTTCACAATAAAGTACCTAAGTACAGTGAAAGATACTGAATCGCTTACCTACCACTGTGGAATTTTAACATAACATACACCCTGCCAGAGATATTATTGCTAAATTGTACCTATTAGGTAGGTTACGTGATTCAGTTTCTTCGACCGTAGGTACGTAAATTTTAATGTCTAGATTTTGTGGTTGATAGGTATTTCTAGTTTTTTTTATAATCCCGTGGGATTGTATTATAGTTATATTCAATGGGAATTTTTGCGGGTGTAAGAGCCTAACCTTGTTCTAGGTAGGTACGTTCGGATCGCTAGGTACGGTTAACGTCAAAGATATCTTTACACTTTAGTGCCTTGTCGTTGTAACTATATGTTTGAAGTTTCATATGAAGTTGTCAAAGTGCTTGGAGCGACAAGGCACTAAAGTGTAAAGATATCTTTGACGTCGACTGTACCAGCATCTTAGTAATCCTGCCGCCAAGCAGCAATGCTTGCGCTGATGTGTTCCGGGTGAGGAGAGTAAAACAGCCCGATTTTGGCATAATTTTTTAAATCCAAGATGGCGGATGACATTTTGACACTATTGACACTTTGACACTAAAATATTGATGGGTGTCGTTTTTGAGTAATTTGGTGCTTCTGAGCCTGATTTTGACATACTTTTTTGGATTCAAGATGGCGGATGACATTTTGACACTAAAAATGTTTATGGGTGTCGTTTCGAGTAATTTGGTGGCTCTGAGCCCGGTTTTGGCATAATTTTTTGGATCCAAGATGGTGAATGACATTTTGACACTATTGACACTAAAAATGTTTATAGCGGTCGTTTTCGAGTAACATTTTACACTTTTTTGTGTTTTTTGTGTCAGTAATGTCAAATTGTTATCCGCCATCTTGGATCCAAAAAGGTATGCCAAAACCGGGCTGAGAAGAACCAAATTACTCGAAAACGACACCCATAAACATTTTTAGTGTCAAAATGTCATCCGCCATCTTGGATCCAAAAAAGTATGTCAAAATCTGGCTCTGAGCCACAAAATTACTCGAAAACGACACCCATAAACATTTTTAGTGGCATAAGTGTCAAAATGTCATTCGCCATCTTGGATCCAAAAAATTATGCCAAAATCGGGCTCAGAGCCACAAAATTACTCGAAAACGACACCCATAAACATTATTAGTGTCACAATGTCATCCGCCATCTTGGATCCAAAAAATTATGTCAAAATCTGGCTCAGAACCACAAAATTACTCGAAAACGACACCCATAAACACTTTTAGTGTCATAGTGTCAAAATGTCATCAGCCATCTTGAATCCAAAAAAGTATGTCAAAATCAGGCTCAGAAGCACCAAATTACTCAAAAACGACACCCATTAATATTTTAGTGTCAAAGTGTCAATAGTGTCAAAATGTCATTCGCCATCTTGAATCTAAAAAAATATGCCAAAATCGGGCTCAGAGCCATCAAATTACTCAAAAACGACACCCATAAACATTTTTAGTGTCAGTGTCAAAATGTCATCCGCCATCTTTGTGCTCGAAATTCCGGGTTTTCTTATGAAATTCTCCTGGGATAAAATCAACGGGATTTTGAACTGAAATCCCACGACTTATTTACTTATTCATATAAATAGTTACTACCAAAGTGTACTCATCACTATTCTCATCTAATTTTATTGTTTTAAATCCCGGTACCGTGGAAAGTTGGGATAGAAGCATGATAGAAGTATAGATAGTGCCATCCACAAAGACTCGTAGATGTATTAAAATTAACCTTTAACTACAAATTAATAAGAACCACGGTGGATGGCATCCATCGTGAATGACACCTACTATAGCAGGTACGTAAATCCAGATTATAAATTATAAAGTTCGTGTATGGCAAATTTTATCGAAATCTGTTTAGCCGTTTTAGCGTGAAAGAGTCACAAACCAATACGCTCTCACAAACAATAGCATTTTACAATAATAGTAGGATAATAACAGAATAGAGTAGATTAAAGTCAAAAAACGGTATCACCTGTATATTAACTACGAGTGGAAACTAACATTGTGACGTCACACGCGGCTCGGCCTTGTTCGGGAACTGTCGGTGCGTTTTCGGTGCGGTACTCGACGATCAATTTTCAAATCGGTATAACTCGTTAATTATAGCGAATAAAAAAAAACTAAAAATACTTTTCTTACAAAACTTATATATGATCTTTCCATTTATGACAAAAAAAAATTTGATTCAAAAACTCAATTAGGACGTCGTGGTATGGCCCCAGTACGAGGAGGATGTAAATTTGCTATTGTGTTGTATTGCATCGCTGAGATCCTACTAATATTATAAATGCGAAAGTTTGTGAGTGTTACTCTTTCACGCCAGAATGGCTGAACAGATCTGGACCATATTTGACACAGAGATAAATTTAGTTTGATGTAACAAATAGGCTACTTTATATCCCAAAAAATCGCTTAGTTCCCGCGGGACAACGATAAATGAATCCTTTGCAGACGAACCCGGACATAAAGATAGCACTTCGGTCTTTGGAAAGAGACAACTGGCGTCACGTAAGTTAGAGCGAGACAACGCTCTACGAAGCCGTAATTAGCCAAAAAAACCGCAATTTTTACGGCCGGCTACTAATACCGGCCGGGTAGACATGTAGGATAGGGTGTTCTGCGTTTTCGTCGAACTTCATTTGCCAAATCAACATTTTGCCGAATGTTTACTTTGACAACTACTTATTGTCAAAATTTTGTATGCCAACCTCTCATTTGGCCGAATTATTATGAAGACGAATATTATTTTGACTTTAAACTTTTGGAATATCTTTCACATGGCAAATGTTACACTAGGCTAAAAAACTCTTATGATTAATCTGGATTAATTTAGGTCTAGGTGCGAACATGTTTGTTTTAATTTAGAAACAGTCTTTATTTTTTACCTTAGAATGTCTTATTTTTTGTATAATGGTTATGTGTACCATTTGGTTATATGAAAAATGAAATTTTAATAAGTGTCCATATAAAAAACAAACGTCGAGTTGGCAATCGTGAGGTTGGAAAACAAAAATAATCATTTTAACAAGTTGCCATATGATGATTCGGCAAAATGAAATTCGGCAAAACGCTGGTTGGGAGTGAAATTCGGCAATAAGATAGAGAAGAGAACCGTAGGATAGGTGACTCACAGCTAACGCGGCGTCAATCTTCTCCGCGGCCCGCGCCAGCCTCTGCCTCTTGCTGTCGCGCTGCCGCCTGCAGGCGTCGCGGCGGCGAGCCTCCGCATCCCGGGTCGCCGCGTGCTGCGCCGCGTGCGCACGCTTGAGCGACGCCACGCGATCCAAGCTCTCCGACAGCTGGAAATAGAGGGATTGTTGAGTTGTGGAACGGGCCCTAGATTAGTTAAGGTAGGTAGGCCCCCTGGTCAGTTTGGTGGTTCACTCACCTACAGTAGTCAAGGGCATAAACATAATATGTACGCTACCAAATAAAATAAAATAAATAAATAAATATCTTGGGACAATTGACACCGAGACGTCAAAACATCTATACACTTTTAGGGTGCGAACACACCGCCGCTTAAATAACGGTGACGTTACGGAACCGCAACAAAATGTATGAAGAAACGGTGAGAAAACGTGACGCCTACGACACGTCACTGCGTATACGCGGGGGTTTGGTCGCACCCTTATGCCACAAATAAGGTTGGTGCAGGTTTCGAAATTATGAAGATAATTATGCTTCTTGATAATTATCGGATAATTATGAGATAATTATCACCAGTATAAGAAATTCATTTGTTATATTGTTTCATAGGAAACTCCGATATTATATTACACACTTGTCCAAATTCAACACAATAAACAATATTTAAATTAACAAACCAATGTCACTCGAGTTCATTCACCTTTACATAATCAGAACTGTTTTTTTCTTGTAAGGGGAATTTTCGTACGTTATTATAGACGCAAGTGCGGAAATACACGTTCGAATACTATAAATACAGTTCACTTTCACGAGCGCAATTCTATGTTATTATCAATCGATAATTATCCATCTGTAATTATCATATCACGATAATTTCCCACAGGGGTAGGCAGTACTTTGGAATCTTTTAATTATCATTGGTAATTATCCCTTAGAACTCTGGGTTGGTGACACATATACTTGACATTACCACTTGTATCTTGTACTTGTATTCACCACGACATTTTTTGCAAATAAATATTCTTATTCTTATGATGGCTGTATCAATATTTACGCCCTCGACGGTACAAAATACGCACCCATAGGTTAACGAGGCTGGCTATGTCGCTGGGCGCGGTCCAGCTTTGCACGTAGCCGGCCCCCGCGGCCGCCAGGGTTGCGCAGCGCTCCAGCGAAGCCCTGGTGCCGGCGCTCTGCGAACGCAGGAGCTCCGCCAGCGCCGCGCCCGAGCGCTGGGACTCGACACACAGGGACAGCTGAGCCTCCGACGATAACGACTTCACCTGGGAAGAACACCATTGACGAGTGACAATACTATAATTCGTTGTTTTGACATTTAAACAAATTTATAATGAACTTGACAAGTGTTTTTACTGAAAAACGCTAAAAAAACAAAAACTGAAAATTTAGCTTAGTTGTCGTGGTTATGCCCACTGTTATAAAAATCCTCACTATACCAAAAAAGTTTAGGTAATTAACTTGTAAAGTTTAGGTAATTAACTTGTAAAGTTTAGGTAATTAATTTCATAATTAATTTGTAAAGTGAAAAGATTTAGATTTTTAAAAGTGTATATTCCAATAACAAGACATGTCAAGATTGTTTACATTTAATTAATTACCTAAACATTTCTAGTATTAAATTAAAATTACATGGTATGGTTTTTTAACATTTTGGTAAACTTACCTCGTTCATCGATTCGACTATCTTCTGTGCTATTTCTTCTAATTTCTTTTTATTTTCCTCTAAACTCTGTGCTGTATTCATACTCTGATTATCTGCAAAACACAAATCAACGTTTTATAACCTTTTACCCAGAAAGCTGTAATTTTGCACATGGGTTCTTTTTATCCACACCAAAGGTGGGTTTAGACCAAAAAAACATAGAGCTAGAGCTAGGATCGAGACCATTCTACAGATGACTTTAGACCAAACGAGTAAATACTCATTCTATCGTATTATTTTAGTGTAAACAGACATACAGTAACCGGGCATGAAGATTGCACTTCGGTCTTTGGAAAGAGACAACTGGCGTCACGTAAGTTAGAGCGAGACAACGCTCTATAAAGCCGAAATTAGCCGAGACCGATGCGCATATTTATGGACAAGTACTGTAGAAAATTCTTTCATTGTTCTATCTGAGTTCACAAAGATTCTGGGAATATTCTAAGGGTCTGTTTCACCACTCCTTAACTGTCAGTTATCTATGCTGACATTTCTGTCTGTTTTGTAGTATTAAATAGAGACGGAATGATAGATAACTGACAGTTAAGGAATGGAGAAACAGGCCCTAAGAATGCGCGCTCGCTGGACGTAAAAGCCACTAGATCGCGCAAACATTTACTTGGTCCAATCCATGGCATTTATATCCTGACCACTTAACTGAGTCCTCGCCCGCGCGGGTACAGACGCGCGGGGTAGGACGACAAAGGGGACCGCTCTCGGTGCGGGCGGGTAGTGCGCCTGCCGCCCGCACAGAGAGGCCACCTTTGTCCTCCACCCCACGCGGGCGAGGACACAGTTAAGCGGTCGATCTATAGTTGACCGTGTAAGTGCAGGGCTCACCGTGTAGGTCTCTCAAGGCCAGTAGCGCTTGCGCCAGGGCCGCGGCGAAGTGCTGCGCGCGCGCCGCCAGCAGCCCGCGGCGCTGCGCCGCCTGCTGCCGGTACTGCGCGGTCACTTGCAGGTTCGCGCACTCCACCGACCTGGATACAAATTACTCACGTAACAATCTATAGCGCTGTGCTGTAGTATACAATATAAACGGGCCAAGTGCGAGTCGGAATTGAGAGTCCCGTACAAATTCGGCAAGTGAATATAAAATACAGTGTTAACAAAGCCCAACTCTTCAGCAAAATGTAGGCAGTATGAGGACAATTTACAATGGTTACTTACGTATTATGAACATTAGGTCTTTTCATTCTTAACTATTTGGTTAACAAAATACTAACCTCAATGTACGAATTTTTGTAAAGAATAAGGTGTATTATGTTATCAAATAAACCTGAGGCAATATTTTGTACATCATTTTGCTGATATTTTATCTCCAGTTGCTTTACTTACGATGAAATAGTTAAAAATTAACAAAAACGTGATGAATTTAATCACACAAACGAATAACTCACGTATAAAAGCCGAAAGAATGCTCGGAGCCTTCTTTAGGCTTTTATACGTGAGTTATCCGTTTGTGTAATTGACAACATTTCATTTTTATAACACCTGAAAATGTATATGTGGTTCGAAAGCATTTTGCCTCCTGATCACTGTAATATGTTTATATAATTTTAATATCGCTTATTATAAAAAATAAAAAATAATTAAAAATATCTCCTAATTTTACCAAAACTACCATAGGATAGGTGAAACGCCTTTGCTTTTTTTCACGAGAAAAAATAAGCGATCATAATTTTGTATTTTTGACAACTTCAAAATACAAGGGGGGCAACTCTGAAATTCTATTTTCGAAGTTCGTTGCATACCTTCTCTCTCACTCTCAAGATAATGACTATTAGTATGAGCGGAACAGCACGAAGCGAACCTCGAAAATCGAATATCGGAGAATAGGGCCTGACATTGACAATTTGAAATTAACGTCAGTTTTTTTTTCTATAGAGAAAAGACAAAGGGATAAGTGTGTATTCTGTGATAGTATTGGAGTTACGCCCTTTTAGAATAAGCATAAATTAATTATAAATTAAATACAAGCCCTAGCAAAAAAAATAAACTGTCAGCATGTTCATCTTTTCAAACAAAATTCACAGAACCATTAAAATTATAGGCTCAGAAATATGAAATGTTGTCAATTGTTTGAGTTTCATGGTAGTTTCATGTTGAAAAATGACATGTTTTGAGGTTAGAATTTTGTTTACCAAATAGGACAGTTAAGAATGAAAAGACCTTATGTATGTGTGTGGTGTAAGTAAGTAAGTAATTTATTTGTGTAGTGTGTTACCTCCGCTTGTCGACGTTGTCGTGCAGACAGCGCGCGTGTCCGGCGGCGGCGTCGGCGACCGCGATGATGTCCCGCGCCTGCGCGCTCAGCTCCTGCTCCGTGGCGCAGTGCTTGCTCACCAGGTGCTTTTGCTCCTCGAACTGCTGCCTCGTCGTTTGCAGTGTCTATGTCACAATTAGTAATGGTATAGAAATGTGGGCATGGTCACCACAGACCAGGGACACCGAGAACCGAGACCTTTGGAAAACAGTAGGCTTATTGTCTAACTCGTTCGCAATCATCGTGTTCATTTTGACAGTTCATGTATGGGCTGACAATTGGCATCGGAATCAGCTAGCTGTCACATTCATACAAGAACTGTCAAATGAATACGATGGCGATTGCGAGCGAGTTAGACAATAAGCCTGCGGAGACGCCAAAGCAGCCCGGCGCGGCTAGGGGCTTAACCTGAAATCACGTGACCATTTTTGGCCTACTTTTAACTAACCTCCTCCCCTCCCCCTTGGTGATATTTGGTGATTATAACGCTACCCTCCCCACCCTCAAGATCACGTATTTTTCGGACTTATACTTCATTCAATTTAGAATGAGAAACCACAATAACATTATATTGCGGCTGGTCAACTATTTCTTACCTAGCAAACAGTACAGTGCAATAGTTTGGCAGCCGCAAAATAAAATTGTTTTAGTGCCACTTTATTTGCGTGGCGTCAATTGTTACTCTAGTACAAAACGTAAAGAAATTACAGTTCACGAGCCGCAATGTAATGTTGTTGTGGTTTCTCATCCTACATTAAATGAAGTATAGTATGAATTAAGTTAGTTAATTTAAAAAAACGGCAATAACTTGATTTTTTCGTTATTTTTAGACTTTCCTGCTATGTAAAAAGATTACACGTGATGTGTTCTCGGACACCCCCCTCCCCCATCGAGATCATTCGTGATATTTTGCTGTATCTCCCTCCCACATAAACGATCACATGAGTTCTGGATTTCTGGACGAGTCCTAGGCTAGCAGAAAAATAAGGATAGTCTATCTTGCGAGCTCTCAGTACACACACACACACACACACACACACAGCTCTCGTCTCGTACCTGTTTTGCATGACTTGACATCGCGGAGATAGCAAAACACACACACACAAGCGCTTAGCGCTGTGGGTTAGTGACAGAAAGAGCCTGCCTACCGCTGCCGTATGCGTCAGAGAAAGAAGCCAGACCGACTGACGCCGTAACGCGTTACGTTACAAAGCGTTACCCTGCCATAAGAAGTCATCACTTCAAAAAAACACTCACATTCTTAGTATTAGCCAGCTGTTCCTTAGTGGTCTCCATGGCCCGCTTGGTGGTGGTTAGCTCGTGGGCATGCCGCTCGAGCGTCTGGTTGAGGTCCCCGAAGACGCTCTCCATCCGGTCCCGCTCCTCCTCCATGGCCCGCTTTTTCAGCAGCAGCTCCTGTATTTCCTTGCGCTGCTCTTCGTCCTTTAACGTCATTTCGGCGAACGTCTCGTCGGCTAGGTACACACCTGGACGATGGTAATTGGTGTGAATAAAGAAATAGGGAATATTCGTGATTATTTTAATGGCTTTCACCCTTAGAGGGTTTGGGCACATAACGTCCCACTCGCAAAACGTCCCTCCACCAAAATTACGTCCCATTCGCAAAACATCTTCTCTGCAAATGGTCCCTTATGTAAAATACTCCATTCGCAAAACGTCCCTTTCTCAAAAGGTGTCCCACCCATTTCGCAAAACGTCCCTTCTGAAAAACTCCTTTCGCTGAAAGTCCCTATTGCATAACGCCCCTTTCGCAAAACGTCCCGTCTGCAAAATGACCCATTTGCAAAGTATCCCGTCTGGAAAAAGCTTGTTTCAGTAGAGACTAGGAGTCTTCTCATGGGATAAGAGATGGCCATTTTGCGAAAGGGACGTTTTGCGAACGGGTCATTTTGCGAAAGGGACGTTTCGCGAACGGGACTTTATTGATGTGAAGGGACGTTTTGCGAACGGGCCCTTTTGCAGAAGGGTCGTTTTGCGTAAGGGACATTTAGGAAAGGGACAAAGGGACACTATGCGAGTGGGACGTTATGCGCCTAAACCCTAATGGGCAATTAAGAGACCAGCAGCCACTAACCATTCTTATCCCTGGCTGCCTGCAAATCCCTCTTCAACTTATCAATCTCTTCAGCAAACTCCTTCAGTATGGCCTTCTTGGTCATCTTCTGGTTGACCTCGGGCTTGTTCTGTATGTTCTTCGCGCGGTGGGCGTACTCCAGCGTGCTGAGGGTCTCCTCGAGGTCCTTGTGGCCAGGAGACACGGTCGCTATGATGGAAGTCTTCGTGCGACCGCCAAGGGACTCCTGGAGGATCCTTGTCAGCTTGGATTCTCTGGAAATTGTGGTAATTTGTGATAGAATTGAGTAAATTTTTATTCTGCAATTTTATTTTTTAACTGGATCAGATTGCCTTTTTGCTCCGCGAAGACGCGTGCAATACATTAACGTTTGTGCGACATATATAAACTGTGTATTACAATTGAACCTGGATTATTTCCGTTTAACTGAGTCCTGAGGCGCGGGGTAGGCCGGCGGCGGGGGGCGCCGCCCGCACCCCCTCGGCCCACCCCGCGCCCCGCAGCCTGCGCCCGCGAGGACGAGGTTCAGTCACTCAGTCACGGTAGTTTCATGTTGAAGACCCTATTACTGACAAGGCCTATTATTAATTTCTAAACGACACTGAAAATTAGAACACAGAAAAATCCGAAAAGTAAAGCTATGGCCGGGAATCGAACCCGGGTCCTCGTCATTCCGTGACGCGTGCTATACCCCTACCCCACCCATAGCAGGTGAGTGAGCGTTCGAATTTTTCTATCTGTTACCAACTGTCACGTGACCTTGTTACTATGCGATTATTTGTCGCGAAGCGTCATCTATTTGAATGATGTGTCTGTACGACACGATTACAAACTCCCGTGGAACATCTACTGCTCACCAGGGACGAGAGATGGCGCTATTATTATTATTATTTAGGCCTATTATTGTGGCTATAACACTGGCCTTATACTCCGAAATTCGATTTTCGAAGTTCGTGTAACGCCATTCCGCTCACACTAATAGGCATTAATTTTAGAGTGAGAAGGACGGCATAATACGAACTTCGAAACTCGAATTTCGGAGTAGCTCCCCGGATGTACACACTATCAAATTAATGCAATTCCATGCTTCGAATTCCAGACTTACCGTTATTCATAAACGCTCTATAGGCTTTTGTTAACTTGGCAATCGTTTGTCCTTATCTGTGAAAGGTAAATGTCAAATTGACAGATAAGGACAAACGATTGCAAAGTTAGCAGAAGCCTACAGGGGCCTTACCATGACGCCTTAAAGCGATTCAGTTTAGTTTCGCTCGCTGTCAGATCCATACTAAAAGTGACAGCTAAAACTTGAACTGAGTCGGAATTAGGACGTCATGGTAAGGCCCCAGAGCGTTTATGAATAAGGGAGTAAGACTATAGCTCCTGGTACACCAAAACTCACCTATAAGGTATATGAGGATGCCTCTCCACCAGAGCGGTGATGACCCTGCCCAGCGTCAGCAGGCTCTGGTTGATGTTGACGCACTCCCTCGCGCGCTCACGCTTGGCCGGGTTGTCGGAGCCGGCCTTGCTGATGTTCTCAGAGCCGGCCAGGTCCACAAGGTTCAGTTTGCCAATCTTGACCAGCTCCTCGCCCTCGGGACCGTTTTCCTTCATGTGGACCACGATGGTGAACACTGTGTGGGAACGGCTGGAACAAGTTCGACTGTGACTCATCATCTTCTTTTTTATTTTTGGCGTTTCAAGTAGTTATAGTGACAACTTCGCCAATGTCAAAGTAAAAAAAATACATATTAAAAAAATCTTGACAAAATGTCGGAAACGTTGTGCGGTAACTTGTGTCCGACCGAAACACGATTTTTAGCCGAAACCGAAACCGAAAATTCGGTTTTTTTATGATTTCGGCCGAAACCGAAACCGAAATTTTTGTAGTCGTATCATATCAAACAAAATATTCAAAATTACTGTACAAATCGTAAGGAAAAGGTTATTGCAAGGATTTCTTATATGAGAACAGATACTTTTTTTGTTAAATAAAATAAAAAAACTGCATGCATACTACTGTCGCTGGTCTCAGCTGGGCCGGCCGCCTGTGTATTACCTATACCTACCCGGCCGAGCGTGCCCGAATTAAGCCGAGCGCTCCCGATGCGAGTGCCGCGAGAGGCCGCGAAGTAATTTCCGGATTCTGGCCGGAACCGAAACTTCGGCCGAAATCACTTTTTTGGCCGAAATTGGCCGAAACCGAAACTTCGGTCGGACACTAGCGGTAACACGGTCAAAAGACCCCCCTCCCCCCCTGTTGGGCTCTTAGCCAACGGTCAATGATATCCCTCAGAAACTGCCAGGAAATCATTAGCCGTTGCTCAGTGTGCACCGGACCAAGCACTGCTCTTCCCCCCGGACGGATCCAAAAACGAACCGCAGCTCTTGACCACAAGTGGAGGTAACCCGACTCGCACCCCAACTCATCAACGTGCAGACAAAATCTTTGCACTTAGCTACTAGCCCCACGAGCGAGAAGCGAGTGAGAGAGATAGCGAGTTGTCGCTGACTCTTACTAATAAGAACTAGTATGGAGTTTGGAGAATTTCGAGTAAAACCAGTCACTACAACTAAATGCTAAACCAACATGATATATACTCTATCCTACTACATGATTACTATTGATTACCTGTTTTGATTATGATTCCTCAAATATTACAGTTATATTACAGTAATCAAACCAATAGCAATTTGTCCTTACATAAAACTAATGAGAGGAAACAGAAACAAAACAAAATACTAACCCCTTATTCATAAACGCTCTATATATATACTTCATTTATTTTAGGATGAGAAACCACAACATCATTATATTGCGGCTCGTGAACTGTAATCTCTTTACGATTTGTACTAGAGTAACAATTGACGCCACGCAAATAACGTGGCATTAAAACAATTTTATTTTGCGGCTGCCAAACTATTGCACTGTACTGTTGCTAGGTAAGAAATAGTTGACCAGCCGCAATATAATGTTATTGTGGTTTCTCATTCTAAATTAAATGAAGTATAGGCGTCTGCTAACTTAGCAATCGTTTGTCCTTATCTGTGAAAGGTAAATACCAAAGTGATAGATAAGGACAAAGATTGCTAAGTTAGCAGATGCCTATAGAGCGTTTATGAAGGGGGTTTATGTAAAAAAACAACATTTTACTAACAGATTACACTTACTAGGACACTATTTGTTTGCCATTGGGTTGTTCACTGCAATATGCACAACAATTATTAACTTGAGGAAGTTTATTTCAGTCCTAAAATAATACATATCGGTCTGGCATATAAACGTTATAGTCAATCAAGGAACTATTATTACCGCTCTGGGGTTCAAATAAATTTGTCTTAGAACTACTAAATAAATAACCAAGTTTAAAAAAAACCGTGCGAATCTAGTCTCTTAGCTACTCTATCCACGCACGATTATTAGAAAGAAAGAAAAAAATCGGAGCAGTCGTTTAAAAAAAAAGTCTAAAACAAAGTCGCTTTCCGCTGTCTGTCTCTCTGACCCTATGTATGTTTAGATCTTTACTACGCAACGGATTTTGATGCGGTTTTTTTAATAGGAGTGATTCGAGAGGAAGGTTTATATGTATAATACGCAGACGAAGTCGCGGACAAAAGCTAGTTAACAATTAGACATCGACGAAAAATAACGCCGTAAAACGCAAAATATCACCCACAAATCACTGTGACAACCACATTTTTGTTCTTAAACGAAGCGTCATAGAAAATGGTAAAGCATTAGTTGAACTGTGGATTTTGTCCATTAACCCTTTACCTACGGGGACCTGTAAACCAAGTCACTCCTCAATACGGGCATGTTTTGGCTTACTTACGTACTATACTTCCTATTACATAGACATGGTCTATTTTTGTCAGAAAAACCGGACAACTATAGATGTCACCCGTACTGGAGCGGTACTGCCTGACTGGCAACTCTGGTTGACACCCGTAGGTAAAGGATTAAAAACCAAAACCATGCTAGCTGGCAATGTTCAAGATGTGTCTCACCTAGACTGGGCATTCATAAGCGTGGACGCTACTCTCTTCCTCTCCTGCCCTTGTTCCATTATTTTGTAGACATGATTTTTATTCAGTACCTGAAATAAAATAAAAAAATATTAGAAACATCATGGTTCAACCTGCATACAGCCGCAGCAGATAATTGCCTCCAATACGAACAGTACGGCTAGCACGATAGAGCGCGAGAGCAGCGTCGCGCGCGAGGTAGACTATAAGTGCCGGCACGTAAGTCTAACGATGACGCGTCACGTGCAGGGGATCTGCGCACCCACGGATACCGTATTTTATACTTCTGCGCATACAAGGTCAGATTAGACTTTACGTTACGTGCCGGCACTTATACTCTTAATTTTCTTGCTGTTCGTTCTAGAAACTATAGACTGATCATTAGTCATTTAGTCATTAGTCATTAGTCATTTATTCCATAACAGTTACAATTGTGTTGGAAATCTACTATACATATGGGTAAACAAATTACTAATTAAAAACTTAAAAATCTCAATAATAAATTCTAATAATCGCTTAAATGAGTCCTCGTCTGCGCGGCACAGGGGCGCGAGGTAGGCGACAAAGTGGGCCGAGAGTGGTCCCCGCGGTCGTCTACCCTGCGCCCCTGTACCCGCGCGGGCTAGGACTCAGTTTAGCGGTCGGTCTATAGACTATCATATAGTCTGACCACTTGGTAGATCTACTCGGCACCCTTTAAGGTTGATTTAGACGAGGACTGTTTTCAGCCGCAAAAAAGCCGTGGTAGCCTAGTGGTTTGACCTGTGGCCTCTCAAGCAGAGCGTCGTGGGTTCAAATCCCGGGCTCGCACCTCTGAGTTTATCGGAATTTATGTGCGAAAATTACATTTGTAATTTGCCATGAGCTTTTCGGTAAAGGAAAACATCGTGAGGAAACCTGCACACATCTGCGAAGAAATTCAATGGTGTGTGTTAAGTTCCCAATCCGCACTGGGCGCGCGTGGGAACTATAGCCCAAACCCTCCGATACACGGAGGAGGCCTATGCCATCAGGCACGCCGAATTTCGCGACAATTAAATAAATAAAAAAAAAACGACAATAACAACAACAACAACATGTACTTACTGAAATTGTAGCGAATTCGGAATAAAAAAAGGCTTATAAATAAAAAATAAATAAATAATAAATAAATAAAAATAAACACTTTCGGCGCCATGCCGCGAAAAAATGGCGAAAGTGTTTATACAGTGCCTTTTTTAGGCGCCGAAATTTAGGCGGCTGAAAATAGTCCTCGTCTAAATTAACCTTTACAGAATCCTCAAAGGGAATAAATAATGTAAGAAACTCTTACTAATACTTACAGTAACCTCCTCCAACCCGTTGACAATATTAGCTCCCTTCCTCGTCACATCTTCGTATATCCTCAGTTTGGAGCTGTCTTCGGAAGTGGACAGCAGATCGAAGAGCTCCTCATTGTAGAGCTCCAGGTAAGACACTCGGACTGTGTACTCGGTGTTGGAGATACGGAGCTCGTCGAACAGCTGGCTCAGGGCACGGGGAATGATACCGGCCAAGGGGTCCTGGGGAATACGGTAAGTTATCGTTGAAATTTTGAAAAGATCGTCCACATTCCTTCTCTACATCATAAACCAAAGGAACCAGCACCAGCAATAGAAACTTTGCAGAACGTTTTGTTTTGATATCAAGTACTTTTGGAATCAATACTTTTGTTTCGATACCAAGTACTTTTGGAGTCATAGGGATCAAGAACATCAGAGATAGACCCAATTTAGACTGGCAATATAATCGTGAGTATGACAGCACCACCGCAAATAGACACCAACAACACTAGAGGATTGGCTAAGTAGAATACTTCATGTGCCAATAACATCAAGCCAGAACAAAGCAGTGCATGCAATGTTGCTTGGCGGCATAATTACCAACTTAGACGGTAGTAGCGGATCTGGACAACCTCGCTTGGGGTCACACCACCCGCAAACCCTTCCCGTCTCATCAAAACAATAAGTAGACATAGCTCACATTCTGCCAATCCTGCTCATGTCCCGTGTTCTCTCCGACCATGGTGTGAGTCTTGCCGGTGCCAGTTTGCCCATATGCGAAGACCGTGCAGTTGTAGCCGCATAGCACCTCCTGGATTAGTGGACTGACCACTTGCTGGTACACTTCCAACTGGGGACAGTAATTTAATGGTTAAAATTTATAAACCGACCGCTTAAACGAGTCCTGGCCCGCGCGGCACAGGGGCGCGGGGGGGACGACAAAGAGGACCTCTCTCGGTGCGGGCGGGTAATGCGCCTGCTAGTGGTGGTCGTTATTACAACAGCAGATAACGTAATGCATTATTTGCACGCAACGAACAACACATTATAGAATCGTCAACTATCATGTTATCATTATTCGTTGTCTGTTGTCAACGTTGTTCATACGCGCACTGCTGCCACACTTGGCATAGAAGCGCAAGCGAGTGCGCAACAAATCAAGTAGGTGTGTGCGAGAGATAGCGCTATACGCGCAATTCAAATAACTGACTTGTGGTATCATTATTAGCTGTTGCCATTTGTTGTCAGTCATTACAATAACAAACAAGGTAACAGAGCGTTGTTTTGCTTTTGTTCCTGTACGTTTTTATTGCGCAGCGATCGCGACGAAATAAGTATAACAATTATTTAATAAGTTCACTATCGTTTTGTAAAACAGCAATATAACAGGATAACAGACAACAGTTTACAATAACAGCTATTTAAGAATAACACAACACTGTTATTTTTTATTGCAAAACAGCCGTTATTGCCACCACTAGCGCCTGCCGCCCGCACAGGGACTCCCCGCAGTCGTCCTGCCCCGCGCCCCTGTGCCGCGCGGTCGAGGACTCATTTAAGCGCTCGGTTTTTAGAAGAAAACTGTGGTCTGTAAACCAAGGGCTTCTTGGATAAAAGATAAAACTGAGTATAACAACCTGTTAATATCTGTTAATAACCATGTTTCTCTGTTGCGTAAAAACCATAGTACAAGTTTTGCTTAGTTTGGGATTACGTCAATTGGTGTCAATTGTAAAAAGATATTAATTTTAAAACAGATTGGGTAATGTGTGAAATGAAAGTCAGAGTAGTGTGTTACACAATTGTAATGAAAAGAGAAAGTGGGACAACTGCTAGTCTGTGCATGTGTTTTTCACAGCATTAGGATAAAGAAGAAACAACTAGGCGGACTTATAACTTTTTATTGAAAAATACTTTTGCAATATGAGACAACGAGGAATGCAATATATATTCATTTAAAAAGTCAGAGAACACCAAGTGCTGTGATAGATATACACGTATTAGCTTGTGACACTCACAATGTGATTTGTGTATGTTGTATACTGTATGTATATATGTTAACTCTTTATTGTGCACAATAAGCAAGACAAATACAACAACAAATATATATCTAACTAATATTATAAATGCGAAAGTATGGATGGATGGATGGATGGATGTTTGTTTGTTACTCAATCACGCCAGAACGGCCTAACGGATCTAGATGAAATTCGGCACATAGATAGAGAAAAGTCTGGAATAGCACATAGGCTACTTTTTATCCCGGATAATTGCGTTGTTCCCGCGGGATAGTGATAAACGAATTCTTTGCAGACGAAGTCGCTGGCAACAGCTAGTTATTATATAAATACAGTACTGACTTGCTTAGCTTGCGGCCCGAACGCCTGGTCAAATGTGAACTTCTTGGTGTGGATGGACTGGTGTGAGCGCACTACCACTTCCCGATCATTCAGCACTTCCACCACGCCCAGGGATTTGATGTCCCGTTCCCGTTGATTCAGGGGTCTGTTGAATTCAATGTTGTCAAAGTTAACAGCGAAAAAGGCATGAAAACAGTTTAAACAATATATTTGGTATATAAAACTGTTTCACAACAGTTGAATGATTCATGGTGTACATATTTTCTATGGGTCAGAAAGATTTTTTTTAATCTAAAATTTTTACAAGGCTTAAGTGCACCTGTGTGACTTTGCCAGCCTCATTGAATGCCTCTTGGGTCAAATTCTTCAAGCACTCCCCTGCCAACTACCAGAAAAATCATGATGCATGAAATGTATTGAAATATAAGGCCCTCATGAAAAGTATTCATGGGCATCGGGATTTTAAACCTGTCATAACAATCTGTTCCAAATAATCAGACCTTGGATTTTATTAGTTATATTGGAAGGGCTGAAACAATGCTGAGTATACTCTTTAAAAAAGTAACGAGAAAATGTTGACACCTTATACTCTTAAAATACTTATAATTAACCAGTAGAGAAAAACCCATAAGATATTTGAGAACACATCCAGGGGACATGGATGTTGATATTTGATATAAAAAAATAGGTACAATTGAACGAAGTCGCGGTGGCCAACTAGTGACACATGTTTAATATTTACATATCCAAACACCGTCGATTTGGATGAAAACGAATGAATAACGTACGCTTAGTGATAAATGACCCAATCTTTGTTATAATGACGCTTATTCAATTAAGAATAAAGCCTTCAATCATAATTATTACCATCCAAAAGCACCATGCCAAAAACTATCTAAAATAAAAGTAAACTCGAAAAACCGAGAGACTAACTTTGAGTATTACATCTTTCGAGTGTCTTTCCATATTTTTATTTGGCTCCGAAGCCAGTTTATAATCGAAAATGCCAAAATTTACCTTAGCCTGACAAACACTTGGATGTTTTGGTTTTTGTCCTTTCGAGATGCCTTTTCTGTCGTCATCTTGACACCACACACATATAACTCTTCACACTGAAAATGTTCCACTCAATTATTGTTATTTTCTTGGTAATTCACAAAATATTAGAAAAGGCGTCTAAACTTCAACTTATCGTCAAAAGGCAATAATGGCATCCGTTGAACGGTTGAAACAAAATTCAAATTTGATCGTGTTTGGGTTGGCCATATGAAAAAAAGAACGTGTTAATTTTTAAAACATTTTAATTTTATAGAATATTTCATAGTTATTGTCAAGTATTAGTAACGATAATAATATATTTCGTAAATAAAAGTTATTGTTGAGGTGATAAAATATAGAAATAATTTCAGATTTATTGTACAAATAATATAATTATTGCCAGTAAAGTATACCACAAAACTTTCGTGAATAGCTGGCTTTAGCTTTTGTTTGCGTTCCATTTCACGCATTATGCATTTCAATCTTGTGATTCCCTGAAGTACATTATTACATTATTATATTTATTTTGTTGTCTGCTTTTTGAAAGCACATTACACGAAAAGACTAAAATAAATTGTGCTGAATATGAAAATATTTTTAGATAATAATTATCAATGGATAGAATAGATATTTACACAGCTACCTTAGTTCTACTATTCTCCACTAGATGGTGCTAAGAGTCAACTTGACGCATTCTGTTTCTACGCACGAAACGAACGAACCGCACTCTGAAGACCAAATTCGAAGTTCGTTTCGCGCCGTTTCGCTCACAAGGAGAGTGAGAAGGACGGTATGATACGAACTTGAAATTTTTGAGTAGCCCCTTCGTTTCGAAATTAAAAGTTAACTTTTTCCACTGAGCGATGAGTGGAATTTTTTAAGTCCATCCAAAGGTGGTTACGGAGTAGCAAGGTACTTTGTTTTTTGTTCAAAAGTCAAAAGTCAAAAGTCAAAAGTTTATTTTGCAAATAGGCCGCCGAGGGCTCTTTTACATGTCTTTTTTTGAATCTACCAGCGCATTCGGAAAGACCATCATTGCCAAGAAGAATGCGCCGCAAGAAACTTGGCAGAAAGTCATTTTTTCAAAATAAAATAGATTTACAATAGTACTTAAATTCTACTTAACTTACCTAATACAATTAATACATTTTATAAAAAGGGATGTAAAAGGTCCCAAGTTAAGTCCGTACCTTAAATTACATTGGTCTATAGTAGAGATGTATAAAGTCTCTACTGGTCAAAGCGAAACAAAATATGCGATAATGATAAGAAAGAGAAAGCAAAAGCAAAAAGTGAATAAAAATAGTCTAAGTTTAGTGGAGGTGTAAAACGCCTCCACCGTCAAATAAGTTATTCAAGTCATCAAGTTCATTTCATGGAAATGGTTTATTATAATACATATCTTTAAGCAAACGCCTCAGGGAGGCAACAGACGACCCTCGCGCCGGCAGCTTTCTCGCACAAAGAAAGACTCGCAATTGCGATACAGCGCGGGAATGCTGCGTTATGGGGACCCTACCTAAGGGTCCAAATTTATTATAATTTTTAGCATAAGTTTTATTTTTAAGTTATTTTTAATCATATTGTTAATCATTTACAAAACAAAGAAATGTACTTAATATCTTTTGGCCGTTAGTCGATATTTTTCCATTCCACTAGCCAAAGAATTCGCTTATTGGTACGCTATACCGCGGGAAGAAAGCGATTTTCTGGCGAAATTCTAATCAAAATTATGTTTACCGGTTTAATTAAAGTAAAGAAAAAAAGGGAAAAAAAAGAGGCTAGAACACCGTTTTTTTTGCCAAATTTTGGCATACTAGGGGTTAAGTCTTTTATCCCTCCGAGGGGGTTATGCGTGAAAAGGTAAATCAAAGAGAATTATAACCACTACGTTTTAAAGGTAAATATTATAGACAAACCGACACACCCTTTGGTATTTGCAAAGGGATTACGAAAAGGTACAAGGGGATTAAAAAGGAAAACGCGTTAGTGATACTTGTTGTTACAAATTTCCATAGGCACAGGTAATTGCTTACCACCAGGACAACCGCTAGTCTGTTTTCCACCTACGTTGTCTGCTTTTTAACCTAAGTTTTTAACATTTGGGTTAATATTCACTCGGCTCATGCGTCATTGTCGTCCCACGATTATTAATTAGTATCGTAACAGAAGGACAAGCCGCAACAACTTTGGACAAGCTAAATGCAGCATCGATACTGTGTTTCGTTGTCATAAAAAGTTAAGTCTCAGCATCATCTCTTTTAGTGGTACATGCTGAGACGATAATGACGAAAAAATACGCCGAAAAAACGCTGAATATTTGGGCCGCGGGCTTTACATGGCTGCTCTACAATGGTAGGTAATTTAGAATTTTTATTGAATTCGTTAGACATGCTAATTGTCAGTACCTAAGTACCATCAGCCAAATATGTGGTCAACCTCCCTAAGGTTAAAATTCCTTTGCACGTCACAATATAATAACGTCGATAAGTCAGGCTGTCAATTTGAAAGTTCGACTTTAGCGACATTTTCATTTGATAGGAAGTTGGATGAGAAGTGGTAGACCACTTATTTGGGCGACCGTACCAGTGGAACTTTCTCACAGTAAGTCATAGTGACGTTATATTGAATTTGACAAAGCAAAATCATGTGATACTACAAGAACTGTTTACTGGGCTACGGTGGGTCAGGAATGAAATGGTTCTAACGTACCTTTATTTAAGTTAGACTGTGTAACAAATAGATATGAACGTTACAATATATATTAGGTGATTATAATATTATCGCTAGGTACCAAAGTATGGTCTAATAAGACGAATTATCCGGCAGCGCGCTACCAACGACTTCTTATTAGCCGCTAAGCGGAATAAGAATAAGTCTTCACTCATAAGATTCCGATTTCTTTTTACACGTCCCAGCGAGAGATAAAACTGGATTTAAAATGAGCAACGTCATTATACGGACAGTTTTTGCTGGCAACACTCATTACAACATTTCCTCCCGCGCTTTCTTGAAGAAAATTAAAAGCATTAATTCTACCCATATGTCGCGGTGTTTTTGCTTCGGTTAGCGGCGACGGCGGGTTCTCGGTTTTTGCCGCTTGGAGCGCTGCCGTGCCGTTCCCAGACGACGTTGAGCAAAAACGAAACGCGCTGCCAACTCGGGAATCTGCACAAAAACCAACACCCCGCTCAATAACCAACGTCGCCGATGAAATACTATGAGTTCCTTGCTTTTTAGAGTCCGCTTTTTCCCGTGCGATTTGCATCGGACGTTCGCGCCCTCCATCTTTTAGTTTTTCCCGCGTTTCGAGCGCTGCCGAAATTGCCGCGTCGTAAAAAGTGTATGATTAAATTCTTGTTTGGAGAATGGGAATGGCCGTTTATGTATAATGATTTTTTTGCGCAGCAGATGCTTTGGACTTGTTGGATGTTTGTCTATTGAGTTGGGGAGTTTTGGGTTTCGTTTAAAAATGATAATTTGCCACGTGAAAATTGTTTTTTCGTTAGGTGAGCAACATTATTCTCAAACTAGGTATTTAACTTGGCTTAAAGGTCCAGAAACCAGGCCACAAAATTCCAAATACAAATACAAATTAAAAAAAAAGTACCCACAGACAGCCCACTTTGCTAGTAAACATTAAATTTTTCCTTTTCAGCTTCCTGACCTACAAAAACTTATTACTGGGTATTAACCACTGGGTACTAACTAACCTCTATGGATTCTGTCCGAAATAAATGGTTTATATTTAGTAAAATTTACGCAAAGTTACGCAAGGTCCATACCTAGTCTTTTATATTATCTATTGCTACTCCTACGCGTAATCTGCTTGTATTTTAGTGCTAAGTTCGGCTGTGTTTAGACTGATGAATCTGACGAGGGGTCAGATTTTGCGAAATACCACACTTGTGAGCGTCGACGCGGGCTTAAACTAGCTCTTATCACATTTTTGGAGTTACATCGATTAACAAGTGCTGCACAAACGCACCGGTCGGAAAAGCGTGGGATCAACTGCGCGGAAAGCCAGTTTAATCGCTGCCAGTGTTGCCAGTAAGATAAAAATAAAAAATAGCTATTTATTGGGATGTATAGATTTTATTTACACATATATTAAAGTGGTGGAGGGCTGAAAGTCTGAAGGTACAAACGTAAGTGCATCTGTGTGACTGTCAGCCGCATTGGTGGTATCTTGGGCTAAACTTATCAAATATAGCTTCTGCCCGCGATTTCTTCTGCGTAGAATTAGCAACTGACATGATTATGGCTATCCCCCGGGAATTATGCTATTTTCCGGGATAAAATGTAGCCTATGTTTTAATCTAGGGTACCAGCAATCTTCGTTCCAGATTTTATCCAAATACGTTCAGTAGTTTTAGCGTGAAGAAGGAACAAACATACACACTCACTCACTCACATCGTCACAACGTCACAACGTCACATCGTCACATGGTCACATCGTCACAAACTTTCACATTAGTAGGATTTCCCCACCCAACGCCAGGTCTTTTAGAAATTTTTCGGAATATTTCAGCCGGTGGTTTTTATTTAAATTTTAATTCAAAATTTAGTCCCGCCCCTGACGCGGTTCTCTTTGAAGATCGATCAATGTATGGAAACATTTGGCGAATTTGATTAAAAAACCCTGAAAAACATTAAATTTACAGAACTATTCAGTTTAGTCAGACCAAGCCAACCACCCGCTAAACATTCCGCAACAATTTTAAGAGACCCTATATTCGTTTCGGAGCCTCTATAGTCATTCATTAATTCATTCTCATTAATGGCGGCCGTAAGGCTTGGGCCAATGTCAGTAAGTATAGTAAAAAAAAACAAAAGTCTTGTGACAAAATGTCGGCAACGTTGTACGGTAATATGGTCAAAAGACCCCCTCCCCCCTGTCGGGCTCTTGGCCAACGGATAATGATATCCCTCAGAATCTGCCAGGAAATTATTAACCGATGCCCAGGGTGCTCCGGACCAAGCACTGCTCTTTCCCTCAGACGAATCCAAAAACGAACCGCAGCTCTTGACCACACGCGGAGGTAACCCGACTCGCACCCCACCTGTATAGTCTATTTATTTTAGCTAGATACTAAATTGACAATTGCAAAAGTCAAATTGTGAAATAATGATACCAGCTTTCATTGTTTAGTGGTGTACTCGAAACCAACGACAATGTTTGTGGTCTGAATAAAAGAGGTTTGGTCATGTTATATTTTGGGAAAAATAAATACGATTGTATCATAATCAAGCAAATTTAAAGGTTTATTAGTTTATTACACTAGCTTATACATACAAAAATCTATACTAAATTTAATTATGTATTTATGTTTTGTAAGACCTTAATGTACGACATGATTATAATGCAATAAATAAATAAATAAATTTAACTTTCGATAGATGGTGGCTCATCACTATTTTTGAACTGCAAAAAACAGGCAACACAGGTAATGTCATTTTAGTATCTAGTTAAAATAAATAGACTATACTAGGCGGGTGGTAGGGCCTTGTGCAAGGTCCGTCCGGATCGCTACCACCATCTTACTCGCTAATCCTGCCGCTAAGTAGCAGTGCTTGCACTGATGTGTTCCGGTGTGGAGAGTAAGACAGCCGAGGAAATTACGGGCACAAGAGGCATTTCATCTAAGTCCTCTAGGTTGACAACGCATCTGCAATCCCTCCGGGGTTGCGGGTGTCTATGGGCAGTGGTGATCGCTTACCGTCAGGTGACCCACTTGCTCGTTTGCCTTCCTATTCACATAAAAAAAAAATGGCTGCTGGTGGATGAAAATCATATTAATGAAGCTGTGACACCGTATGGCGAGCGTGAGAAAATGAACGCTCGAGAGCTATGCCTGGGCCTGGGGCCAGAGAAACCGCGAGTAGTAGGTAGTCATTATTATTAAAAAATGTGAATCAAAGGTAAACATTCGAAACCAATATAGGCATGATTTATGTACGGTACGTCCTTCTAGCTATATTATTAAAAAAAGCACATTTGCTACAGGAATTAACGTATTTAATCATTTGCCTGGAAACATTAAGTCGCTGGACGGGGCGCAGTTTAAAAATAATCTAAAGAACTGGCTTTACTGTAAACGTTTTTATGATTTAAATGAATATTATTCTGTAAATTACTAAAATAATGTTTTTTATTTTGTGAATGATTCTGTTTTAATGTTTTTATTGTTATTATAAATTATTGTACGTCCAAAATGGGCAAAGCTGTTGATACTTACCTTATTTGTTTGACATTCTATAACTGTACACAGTTTTGACAATAAATGAATATGAATATGAATATGAATATGAATATGAATATAGACAAAATTAATAATCTTAAAAGATAAAAAGCGGTTTTTACCTGGTAGATATCCCTTATAGAGATAAGTTCGCCTTTGTGCATATATTATTGTTCTTAATATATTTTTGTGAATTTTATCTGTGTCTTTATATTTGTATAATAAAGCATTACTAAGGTACTTACTTACTTATTAAGGTAAAAAGTTGTAGAATAACTTAAAGTAAGAATAGGTAAGTCTCTATTGCCAATCTTGGCATCGTGCTAAAAACGCAAGAACGCGTTTAAAAGTCTTGTTACCTTTACACTGTAGGTAAGGGATAAACATGTGATTTAAGAATATGAACCTATGTATTTATTAAATCAGTTAAACGTCCAGAAACGCCCCGCTACCGCTCAACGCTCAGACTCCCGCTCTTTCTATGGCCTAAGTTTTTCTGCAAAATAATATCCGTCCAGTAAGGCATGGTCGGTTTTTCCTCGGTGAAAGGTTGCAGGTAGCTGGAACCGCGATGGCGGCCAACGGGACTAGTTGTGTGGGAAAATCTAGTAGTACTTTTTGTGAAACGTAGTGAAAAAGTCGAAGGCAGCATTCATAGGCGAGAAGTCGACGCGGCACGGAATAGGTATGCAGCGCTCTTGTACTATGTTGTCAGTCTTTTAGATGATTACTTTTCACTATATTCACTACCTAGCCTTAGCAGTGGCGTGGCGTCCATAGAACTCGATTCCCACAGGCTTGCCTATTTTGAGGCAGTTGGGCAATTCATTGTGATTTGTGCAGAATTAGATGAAAAGGCTAGTTAAGTTCCCTTCGGCTTGCCTTCTGATATACTTGACGCCACGCCACTGCTACTTAGGTATATTAATTATATATTCTAAATTGCATCACCTGCTCAGATCTGTTCTTTTCTCCAGTTCGTTATGGTTGCCTGGTAGAGATCGTTCTGTAGCGATGGCCGCCTATTGTTACTGATGTATACCTTTACCGTATACCTTACTGTTCTGTATACCTTTTTTTCTGTTTTGATTGTTATATGTGGTGTTCAATAAAGAGTTATTGCGTTGTATTGTATTGTATTGTATTGTATATTGTCTGATAAGAATTTGGTTACCGATATCCTGCGGGATACGCAATTTCCTGGAATAAAGTAGTTATACTGATTATTCAGGTTGTAAACCAACTGTGTTCAATGTCATCAAAATCCGTTAGGTAGTTTCTGCGTGAAATAACAAATATCCATACATCAATGGATGGATGGATGGATCTCACAAACTTTTACACTTAGAATATCCCTACTAATAATATAAATGTGATAGTAACTGGCTGTCAGTCTGTTACGCTTTCACGCTTAAGCTACTGAACCGATTCAGCTGAAATTTGGTATAGAGATAGTTTCAGCCCCCGGGAAGGGCATAGGATAGTTGTTATCCCGGAGAATAGCACAGTTACCGCGGGATAGCGATAAAGGTGATATCAGATGGTTAACTCAAGTGAATATTCTTTCGAGTGAATGCTGCCGAATGAAAATATCCAACACCGTTTGATCAATTTAACTATCATTAGACCAATCTTGATGTACGGGTGCGAGGCATGGACGCTGACCCTGAAGGAGGAACATAAGCTGCTGGTGGCAGAAAGAAAAGTCTTGCGGAAGATTCTCGGACCAACTCAGAGAGACGACGGGAGCTGGAGGGTCAGAAAGAACCGGGAAATTAAAGAGCTAGTGTCGGAGCCCAATATTATCGGGGAGACCAAAGCGTCCAGACTCCGGTGGCTTGGACATGTGGAGAGGTTGAGGGAGGATCGGGCCGTTAAAAAAGCGTACTTGGGCCGGCCGAGCGGGCGTAGACCGGTTGGCCGCCCTAGGTATCGCTGGGGCGACTTGGTCCAAAGGGATCTCTCGGATCACGGGGCGATGGCTGGCGAGAGCTGGCCCAGGATCGCAAGGCATGGAGAAGTCTGGTGTCGGAGGCCAAGATCCACTTCGGGTCACTGCGCCCAGCCAGTAAGTAAGTAAGTTTGATCAATTCACTAATGAATTCATTCGGCACTTTTCTTTCACTTGGCGTCCAGACGTGTCACTTTGAGTGAAAGATGCAAAATGAAATAAGAAAATGAACAAAAAATTAACCGTCTGATATCACCTTAAGCGAATTCTGCACAGACGGAGTCGCGGGAATTAATAACACGAAATACAGACGACCGGATAGCCTAGTAGTTGACCCTGACTATGAAGCTAGAGGTCCCGGCTTCGAATCCCGGTAGGGGCAGACATTTGTATGATGAATACGAATGTTTGTGCCCGAGTCATGGATGTTGTATGTATTTAAGTATGTATTTATCTACATTATATATGTATGTTTATCCGTTGCCTGGTACCCATAGTACAAGCTTTGCTTAGTTTGGGACTGGGTCAATTGGTGTAATTTGTCCCTTGATATTTAAAAAAAAACAGAAAGTTTGCTCAACTCCCTACTTCCAGCTTATGTTCTAAAGTCGAATTTAGCCACTGCGTAGTTAGCGTTTGGTGAGAACTCGTGCTACCACCGTCTTACTCGCTCATCCTGCCGCCAAGCAGCAGTGGTTGTGCACACGAGGTTTTTCTATCTCAAACTCTGCAATCATCTAGTGTTGTGGGCGCGTCCATGTACCCCCACCACTATAGTTCCCACACAGGCCCTATGCGGACTAGAAACTTCACACACGCTATTGAATTGCTTCGCAGATGTGTGCGGATTTCCTTACCATGTTTTCCTTTACCGAAAAGCTCATGGTAAATTTCAAATGTAATTTCGCAGATAAATTTCAAAAAAGTCAGGTTCGAGCCAGGATTTGAACCCACGACCCTCTGCTTGAGAGTTCTGTCAAACCACACGCACGGCTTTTTTTGCCTAAGAGGTAAGACTATACGTAGTCTGGCAGTTAATATCACTTCAGTTTTTGGTGAATATTACATCATGATGCAACTTAATGATTGAATGAAAGAATGAACGATGTAATTAAATTAATTTGAGTCATTCTACTGCACTGATACAGGCTGCCAAACTATATTTATAATTATGTATATCTCACCAATACAACATTTAACTACCGACTTGTTTTTTAAGTCATTATCGAAAGGTCACGTCAGGTAGAAAAAATCGACCCGTCTGTCTCAATTCATCCTAGATTTAATGCCAACTTTAGCCATCTAGAGCAAAAGTAAAAACCAATCGATTCCTACCTCAATCAAATTAAAAATAATCGCCAAAGCTTAATTCGGTGCAGAGCTTTCCTGGAACTTTAAAAAACTTTAAAATGATCGCCGCCAACGGTATCCGATGTTGCAAAAACTATGCTTCTCGATAAACGGGTTGGCATAAACGCGCCAATTTTAAAAATGAGCTTTTTTAATTTTAAATTTCTTTGTTGGCAAATTGCATAGATTAAGCAATGATGCCGAAAACGGAATGAGTTGGAATTATAAAAATAAAGTGTAATTTAGTTTAGAATGACTAACGGGACGCTGGTGCTTTATGGAAATAGGTTTAACAGATTTTTCGAGTTTTCTTTACTCTTTCAAATAATATAGAGACGAAAATTATTAATGAAACCTTCATAACAAATTTGTAAAGTACTTACCTACATAAGTACTTCCTACGTACCTGTGAAAAGAATAAACTGTGATAATCAAATACCTATTGTAGCTTAGCTACCTATTAACTAGTAAAGTCAAGTTTACTTTTTAACGAAATAAATGGGTGGGCAGAGGCTTGTAAGTACTGTAAGTAGAGTCATTTTTTAATTGAACTAGGTACCTACTTCATCGAAAAAATATATTCATTTCATTATTGAACTACTTTAAAATGATTACAACCAAAAAACTTAACCTCGCTTTAACCCAGTTTAAAAATCAATAAAGACGATTTCATTTCAACCGAAACTTACCCTTCACATAACTCACACACACAAAAATCGGCGAGTTTTTTTTATATACACGCAGACGAGGGCAAGGAAAGCATACAGCCAGGGGATCGCGTGGGGTGCTGGGCGGGGCATGCAGCTGCATGGCTCAAAACCCCGTCAGTCGAGGCGCGTAAGTCAACCCGCCACGACATACGTCAAAAACACGCGCCAAAACCCGCGAACTTACGAACTGTCAAATTCAATTCGAACAGGTCACTGAACGAATGGAATCAGGAGTGCGGACTCCATTTTGCGGACCATAGACTGATTGTTTTTTTCAGTGTAATGTAATTTTTGGGTTGTAGTGTTTTTGGAAATTGTTGATGTGTGCGAGTGAGAGGGAGATGGAAAGTCCGGGCGAGGAAGCGGGACGGAGCGCCGCCCCTGCGAATGGCTCCAATAAGATCATTGGTCGCAACGTGAATGGAACCAGTAAGTCACATGCGTTTTTTTAAATGTTTTATTTATAAATTCCATAAGTAATTTATGTCCTACATCTGTTGGGAATTTTATATGAGGTAGCAATTGGCGTGTAAAAAATTAAAGCTTCTGCGAAATACCTTGCAGTAAGTACTACTCAGATGAAATAGGTACCTACTCAATTCAGCAATATTTAAAAGTTTTTTTTATTTTATATTTGTTAACAATCCACCAAATCAATAGGTACCTTGCAATTCCGAAACCATCAGACAGTGCAGGATAGTGCCCTATACAACTAGATCTGTGCGACACATAATCTTTACGCAAAAACGCATTTTCACGCAAATAATTTGTTTAAATTTATTGATATGATGATACTCCACTAACACCCAATTTAATCAATTATGTTTACTACTGATAGTAAATTTGGAATTCAAATTAGATAAATAAATAAACATCTATACTAACATTATAAGAGGAAAGATTTTTTGATTGTTTGTTTGTGTGCATTGAATTGGCTCCTAAACTCCTGGACAGATTTGAAAAACATAGGCTATATTATTTAATTCTGCGCGGACGAAGTCGCGGGCAACAGCTTACTTAAATAAAGCTATTCAAGATGCCAGATATTACTCGCTAATCCTGCCGCTAAGCAGCAGTGCTTGCGCTGCTGTGTTCCCGTGTGGAGAGTAAGACAGTAAGTCCTCTAGGTTGGCAACGCATCCGCAATCCCTCCGGGGTTTCGGGTGTCTATGGGCAGTGGTGATCTTACCATCAGGTGACCCACTTGCTCGTTTGCCTTCCTATTCAATAAACAAAAAATAAAAAAAATTATTATAACAAACTGAAGGTCGATCGACTGTATAGACTGTATTGACTGTAAGTATAGATATACTATGCATTAATAGTTAAAAAAAATCTTTCTAACGGTACAAAGTACTTACACGAGGTTTTTTACCCACCTAAAAGTTCTGAAAAAGTTAACCAAGTAACCAATTTTTTAAAATATTTAGGTACCACTTACCCACTTTCACGTTTGCCATCCCATCTCATAAAAAAGGTATATGAAAACGCAACCAAACACCCACTAGCTATATACATCAATCTTCTTTCGCCAACCTTATATAATCAATTAAACACATTCCCCTCATTAAGAAAAGCTAGCTTTTTATGATATTACGCAAAAAGCTCGGTTCGGAGAATTGTCGGCGTTGGGAATCGAACCCGCACCGGTAATTTGCGTTTTTCTCTCGCTTTGTCTTGGCGCCGTTTTTGCGTGCCCCTCTGACTCTTAATGCTCTGAGATCGGATGCTGAGCTCTTGATACTTGAAATAATATGCGAATAGCGGTGTTTTTGACATCGGTACAATTTTATATTCCCACGTAGGTACGGTTAATATTAATACACCCCCTTGCAAAAAATCGGGCACCTATGGTTTTTCAGAGTTCTAACACATAAAATACAAAAACCATGGATGCCCGTTTTTTTTGCAAAGGGGTGTATATTAATATACTACCAACTGAAAAGAAAATAAGGGCCAATGAAAATACGACGTATTTAAGGTAGTTATTTTTTATTAATTTTATTGTGCAGGTAAGACTCTACTTTAAATCAGAAATAGCAAAAACACGCCTATTCAACTATAATTTTTGTATTACCGATAAAACACAGATGGCCCTTATTTTCTTTTGAGTTGTATACATAATTAAATACATATATATCACGGTCTTTATCACTTTTGGTGTATATAAGCCCAAGGTAACAAGACCTAAAGGCCACGTTTTAGCGTGTTTGTGGGCGTAAATGTGAAACGGGGAAACTAAATAGTGATGGGTTGTTAGTGCCTATAACGTGATTTTTCACCCATTCCCTCGATGGAATTTCGCGACTGAACTTATATCTGCTATGCATGGTGTAGGGGTAAATAGCACCACGAAATGATGAGGATCCTGTTTCGATTCCCGGCAATAGCTTTACTTTTCTGATTTTTCTATGTGTTCTAGTTTTCAGTGTCGTTTAGAAATTTTACTTACGTTTACATTAACGACGCGGTTGGCCTAGTTGGTAGTGACCCTGCCTACGAAGCAAGCGTCCTAGGTTCGAATCCTGGTAAGGGCATATATTTGTGCGATGAGCACGAATATTTGTTCCTGAGTTATGGATGTTTTCTATCTGTATAAGTATGTATTTCTCTATATAAGTGTGTATATCGTTGTCTAGTACCCATAACACAAGCCTTGCTAGCGCTTACTTTGGGACTAGGTCAATTTGTGTGAATTGTTCCAATAAAAATAAATAAATATTCCTAATATTTATTTATTTATTTATTTCCACCAAAATGGTTATAGGATATCTTCGGTGGCTTCAGTTTTAATTCATTCTCCTCTCTGTCCGTTATTTTTTAAAGCTTACCATTCAAGGATCAAAACCATTCCACAACAGACGCAACAAAAACCAGCCAGTCTATGTTGTCTGTGGAAAAACCGTGGAAAAGTCGGAAAAACTGCGCTCTCATTGTGCGCAGCAAAAACCCGCGTCTTGGGAAATCGCTAATGAAAACTGGCTGGTTTAAAATGGGGCGGGAAAAAAACAAAATGGCGGTATAAAGAAAGGACCTTTATTGTAAAATGAACGAATGGATTGAACAATAACCTCAAATAGTTTAATTAAAAGTTGTTATTAAGCACTGACGACAAATTAAAATTAGTTTTTTTTGTAATAAGAGTTTTTGAGCTAAACGGAGGATATAAGTAAAGGATGAACACGGCGAAATTATAAAAGGGTTCCATTTGCCATTTTGAACACCCTTTAAAATTTGATATAATATGAGTTCAAAATATTTATCGTGACGTGACCCACCGTAGAACATTGTAACAGTAAACGTTAAAATTATTTTACTTTGCAAAGGTTCCATGGGTCGTGCGTGAGTCAATTGCGACTTGATACGACTTACATTGACTTGTATTCAACTGAAAAACTAAAAATACGTACTCATTTAGCAACGTTTCAAGTTGAGCTCACCAAGACCACAGTAGAAGTAGTTTATTTATACAAACATAATTTACTAAAAACTACTCGATTAAGCCTTTTTAGGTGTTACTTCGTCCTCAGTGTGTACTTACCTTATTTAAAGTAATTTCTGCATAAAGAACCCATTAACAGTGTGCGGTAAAAAAAGAAAATGGCGCACGCAAAAAAATTACTGACACACAAAGTTGAATATAAACACGCTACATTTATTAAGGTAAATGTAAAAAACGTTGTTGTTTTGAGAAAAGAAATAAACTAATTTTTTTTCCTTAATTATTTCGCAAATCGCAACTGTGACAAAAATTGAGAAATCAAAAAGTACGATCTATTAATTTTTTTTTTATAAAATTTATTGAGACGAGAGAAATTGGGGCAGTGGAATATATTTCATACAAAAACATCGAATGTTGTTTCACTTGATCAATGTCTCAGATAAATTCTAAAAGGCATTTATAAAGTAAATTGAATATGTATCTTGCGAAAAACATGTAAATAAACTCACCTTAAATGTATATTGTGCCATAAAAACCGCCCCTTAACCCACCACGAGTGAAATCTACATATTATGCAGATTCGCGCCAATTTTTACACAACTTCAGCATAATATCATAATAAACGTATTACTATATGGCTTAAGAATGCACGCCTATATTCTTGATATACAGCCACGGAAACACTTCCTGTTTTGTTTTTAAAAACGCGGCCGCAGGAAGCATGTGCTACGTTCAGAAATTAAAAATAAATGCGGGTGTTTTATAGGGCCAGCAATGCTGGGGGTAATTTGAAGGACTTGAGAAAAAGAGAACCAGCGGGTTTTTATTTTACTTCCACTGCGAGCACTTTAAGTTATTGAATTTAGTTATTTCTTTAATAACCGCAAGTATGCCGTTACGAATATAAATAACAAGCGTTCACAAAAAATATCAATTCAAAAATAAGCGAATACTTAATCATCCAGACGTGCCGGAAAAACACCACGAAAGTTGTAAATCCCGTCGAAATATGTCATTTCGGTAGCGAAATAAATATGGCGACGATCGCTAGCGCTTATTATAAATAATTAATGATTCCACCCGCTCTTATGCACGATAAAATGCCATTACGGTTTTCATCGGGGCCGTGCAAAAAACCGAAAACCGCCGACGGCCGAGCGCGTCCAAAAAAATACCTTTAAAAGCGCGCGGACATCGCTCGAATTCCCGCGGTTTTACGGACGGTCATTTGACTCCGCCATTATCTTGAGAATTAAACTGTAAAAAAGCAACGGGCCCGATAAAGGTATATCGTTTTTGTGACATAAATAAAGGGAATATGGAAAGGGCGCAAAGCCAGCCACCGCCGCTGGTTAATGGCGTCAACACGATAAATATTGCACTCATGAAAATTCAAGCGTTCGGAGACGAGACGACGCCTAAAAACAAGATCATTCCCTTTTTATTGGGATGCAGCGTGCAATAATTATATATGGGGTAGTTTAATAAACATTTGATGGTATTAATGAAGGCTAACAGTGTCACGCTGAGCAGTTAATTCTTTAAAATTAACATTCCTAAGAATACAATTTAATTTCGTATGTGAATGTCTCTACAAGTATTTTCTTTTTGAAGAAACCAACAATAAAAAATCGAGGTGATTATTAAAGCGGTCATGGCGTATTAACTGGTTTCCTAAAGCTTCATTTATCCTCCCTAGAGCTACATTATCGGGTATAGGTCATAGTTTAAAACCATTTAAAACTAAGTAGACTTCAAACGAATTAATAGTAAATAAGCTGCTAAAACTATGTCTTTAATGCTGCTCTACTTTACATTAAATAAAACTTATTTCTACTGCAAAAAAGTAGGTATCTGCATCATCTCATCTCTTTCATTAAAAACAACGCGTCATCAGCGGAATAAAAACCACCACCGCAGGCACGATAAAAAACCTAGTCATTTGAGTTCCGTTCCTTTTGAATGTAGAAGACCGTTTTAATATCAGAAATGACAGATGCGTCACTGCCAGTTACCATTCGGTCAGTAGTCTCAAAAAGGCTATAAAAACTGCATAAGACAACAATTAAAAAGCATTTGCATAAACACACATCGTATTGTAGAGCCGGCAAACTTATCTGGCCCAGTGGCGGAAACTGGAACTAATCACGCCACGTACAGCTTTCTCGTTTACGCGTAGACGACAGCGCCACTATTGAGTGTTTCATAAGTGTGCAGACCGTAAGAAGCGAATGAAAAGAACAGAAAGGCTTGAAAAACTAACCGCTGTTTTTGAACGCATCTTTGCGTAACTGCGTTCTTTATTTGAATTGAATAGGTGAAACGATTGTCTATTGTCTGTGGCGGGGGTGTCGAGGTTTGTAGTTTTTCGTGGTATTTACGTGCTTTCAATTGTTTCACTTTTGTTCAATTCCTTTTGCTCCATGGATCAGATAATTAAGACTCCTACGGCAAAAGTATTGGCTAAATGGAGTGAGGCTATGCTTATAGGTTCTTTTACGAGCTTTTCGAACATTCTAAATTTGTGAAAGGTTTAATTGTGAAAAAACAATTGTGAAACGTTTAATTTTTCAATTTTCCGGTGCAAAGCCACATTCACTTAAAATACTTACCTACCTAAGTACACCTGCAAAAAGATCAATCTTTTATTTTTAATATAGGTATCACCGCTTTTTGAGATGAATCGGTTTATTTTGTGGCAAAAAAGTGTTTGCGTTTTTTTAAAGTTTACGAATTAGAGTTTGCGAAATGATGCATTTCTGAAATGTTTGTATGTTACTCTTTTTAAAACTTAGAGAATTTAGACTTCTATCATAATGTGCTTGGCTCTAGCCTAGCGCGTATACTAAATTATGTTATGATAAATTATAGAAACAGTCAAGGAATTTATTTCCTGTCACATCGAGGAAACTTCACATAAAACGTCATAGTGACATCGCATTTCATAACATGGAAAATCGTTACTACGCTTACTATAAAAAGGTTCCATGGCGGGTTAAGAATTAAACTCCTTAACTAAATGTCACACTAATCGTGCATTAATTGCATGTCGTTAATTTAATCGTGCATTATTAGTGCTATTAATAACTCAATAAACGCTTCTATGGTGCAAGAAAACATCTGTCGGCGGGTCTCAATACCCTATAGATAGATTATACTTTATGTTTTATTTGAACCATAACTATATTCATTTTCGGTAAGAAATTTTTTGCTGACTGTGCAATCGTCATCCAATTACAATTATTACGATCTAGCGACCCGCCCCGGCTTCGCACGGTATATTATGCATGTATTATACATATAAACCTTCCTCTTGATTCACTCTATCTATTAAAAAAAACCGCATCAAAATCCGTTCGTTATTTTAAAGATTTAAGCATACATAGGGACATAAGGACATAGGGACATAGGGACAGAGAAAGCGACTTTGTTTTATACTATGTAGTTATTACAAATGCATATAAGCTATCTGTCTGTTTGCGATAATCTCAAAAACTATCTACTGACCGGACTTTCATTTGGTTTTGATGAATAGGGAGAGTGATTAATTAGAAAAGTTTTTGTAGGTATATGTATAATAATTAATTTGTCAAGGTGTTTTGTAAATTGGTTGAAATAAATATAACGCTAATTGTGGCAGTGCCGTGATAGTATAATAATAAATACATACATAATATATGTTGTAGGTTACATAATATAGGTAATTAATAAAAATAATTGTAATTATCAGGGGAAAATAGGCTTCAGAACAGAAAATTTTAAGAATAAACATGCAAAGCAATCCTGAAGTGTTATTATTTACTCCTACATAAGTCATTAAAAAACACGAACAAAATTGACCGAATCAGGGTGCATTAAGGTCAATCTCAAAAACAAACTCAATAAATCATAAACTACAAAAATCATCATAAAATTTAAATCGACACCTGTCTTCAAAGTCAAATAATCAATAAAATATCAATCCGAATCTAAATTCAATGAATACAAAATGCCGGCCAATGACCTTCACGTAACACGCTGAAATAAAACCCAACATTCAAAACTCACTTTAATTCCCTTTTAATAAGATTTAACTAAATTGCATATTTAGCTTTGTAATAAATTTACACCCAACATAAGATAACCTCGAATAAAAGCAAAAAAGACTCTATTTCGAAGGCATTACGAGTGTATTGAAGCGTAAATTATATCCTTGTGGTATCCGGTAACATCTGCCAAGACAGCTGCTGCCAAAGATTAGATCCTTTTTCGAACCCTTTCGTTGCCTGTCTCCTTCTGATGTATGGAGTGTGATAGGGAGTACCGAAGGCATTCGAATCACGGTCAATGTCAGACGATAGCGCTGCCAAATTATTCCTGCGGTCGTATTTCTGGAAGATAAGGAATAACCATTGTAATGACGCATACGTTGAAGTCTTTATGACGTTTCAGTAAAGTAGGTTTTTGTTTAATTCATATGATTGTCGGAAGTATTGGTTGCTGTGATTTATAATTTTGTGTTTCTTTAAGATGGGCAAGTGCGAGTCGGACATAAGCGCAACCAAACTTTGCCAAACAGTATGAAATATGGATACGAGCACGCGGCAAGGCGTAGTTTAAACTGTCCTCACTTGTCGTTTCTACTTTAGACTTTTTTTTTCTTGCTGTTCTGGCAACAAAGAAAAAACATAGAATGTACCAGTTGCTTCTCTTCCCGCGCAGTAAGCCCATCGAGAGAATAGGCGAAAATCTTAGGAATCATGTTATAGGCGGCTAGCAACCCATCACTATTTTAATTCCCTTTTCTACCTATACGCCTACAATCACGCTAAACATGGCCTTTAGTTATTGTTACCTTAGGCCCTGTCTACCTTATAAGGGATAAAGACGTGGTTAATGTGTATTATGTAGGTATCTAAGTAAAAAACAAAGCAATGAATGACAATAATTGCAAGCAAAAACTAATTGGCACACTCCGCTGCAGAAAGACCACTTTAAAGCCACATGTGTTGCAAACTACTTTTTTTAAACATTATTATGTTGGTAAAACGTACAACCTTGGATGCCAGTATGTCGCCTGACCCACTAAACAGAGCAATCTAAGTAACCAACAGTCGCTTACCAACTGAAAATAAACCTTATGGTTATACTCACAAAGGTGGCAAAATATAGGTCAGTTACATTGTCGAGAATCGTAATGATAGGGTAAGAAATTTCATTCGTTTTAATGTTTCTTTTTGGTAAAGGAATCGTGACCATAGAGTTTAAGAAGAGAATAGTAATGTAATGTATAATAATAATGTACTTACTTGTAAAAAATGTACTTATCTAAATTTATCTAGTTTCTTAGTCTGCTTCAGCTTCAGGTCTTCTAATCAATAATCATTACCTATGTATGTGTGTATAAAAGCCGTGGTAGCCTAGTGGTTTGACCTGTGGCCTCTCAAGCAGAGTGTCGTGGGTTCAAATCCCGGGCTCGCACCTCTGAGTTTTTCGGAATTTATGTGCGAAAATTACATTTGTAATTTGCTATGAGCTTTTCGGTGAAGGAAAACATCGTGAGGAAACCTGCACACATCTGCGAAGAAATTCAATGGTGTGTGTTAAGTTCCCAATCCGCACTGGGCGCGCGTGGGAACTATAGCCCAAACCCTCCAATACACGGAGGAGGCCTATGCCATGAGGCACGCCGAATTACGCGACAATTTAATAAATAAACGACAATAACAACAACATGTACTTACTGAAATTATAGCGAATTCGGAATAAAAAGGCTTATAAATAAAATAAATAAAATGTATGTGTATGCCTATATTTGTGTTCCACTGCTGGGCAAAGGCCTCCCCTCTCGACCGCCATGTCTCCCTATCTTGAGCTATATCCGACCGCTCGGTCAGGCCTTATACTCTGAAATTCGATTTTCGAAGTTCGTTTCGTGCCGTTCCGTTTTCACTAATAGTTATTAATTTAAGAGTGAGAGGGACGGCGTGATACGAACTTCGTAAATCGAATTTCGGAGTAGCCCTCCAGTTCCGCGTCCAGGGGCATTACCATGACGTCTTAATGCTATTTATTTATTTGATTCTGACTCTTTAGCTGGCATTTTTGATACTTCTAGTATGGCAGCAATCGACCCAACTTTGGTTCGGAATTGCATCAAGTTTGAATCGAATTAAATAAATAAAAAAAAAAAAAAAAAAAGACATCTTACCATGTCTTTTTCAGCTCAGGTCATCTTGTCATCTCCGCCTCGACCTGCCTTGCCGTTGAAGTTAGAGGAGTGGTAGTTGGAATTTGAACTTGAAGCTCTCAAGTAGGGATTTCAAAATCCGGATTTTTCTCAAATCCGGATTTACAAATTATCAACTTGTACAAATCCGGATTATCCGGATTTTTCGGATTTTTATTAATATTTTGAAATTTTCATGTAATTATAATTACATGTTTATTGAAACCTAATGGTGTTCAATTTGAGTTTTTAATGATTCACGGTTAAGTTCATTCGAAATATTATAAACGGGATGTCTACCCGTGATCATGATACATGCAACTGTATCGAAATATCGGGAGCTCAATAAAGGTAATCGCGGTTCACATCCCGTTTATAATATTTCGGGTGTTCAATTTTATTGTTTTTAGAATTTCCCTAAGAATATATAGAATAAAACTGCAAAAATCTTTATAATCCGCGTTTAATCAGTCCAGTGCTGCTGTGTCTGCCGTACAGTACTACCGGACCGACCGACTAGCTAGATCTAAAGCTAGGTATGAGGTAGCCAGCAAAGCGCGGAGGGGAGAGGGATAGATATGCTACGTGGCGGGGAACGAAACGAACGCATGAATGAATGAAATGAAACTAAATTCAATAGGAAATTCTGGTTAAATGTCAACTTTGTCAACTGTGAATGAAATTCGAAAAAACCGGATTTTTATGCTAAAAATCCGGATTTACAAAAGGAGACAAAAATCCGGATTTATCCAGTTATTTCGGATTTCGGATTATCCGGAGTGCAATCCCTACTCTCAAGCAGAAGGCCGTATTTCGGAAATCTTCCAACCAACTGCGAAACAATTCAATTGTCCATGTAAAGTCCTCAGATCTGCACTTGGGGCCGCGTGGGAACAATGAGCCCAAGCAAATAAGTCTCATTCTGAAAGGAGGCCTGTGCCTATCATAGGTACGTTGTAGGCTGGAAAATAATGGATAGAAAGAATTGTAAGCAACAAAAGCAATTACTAACGTAACTATTTTTTTAATGGTTATAAGAAAGAAACCACCAGGAAAAGGGTTAACTTTCAATTTCTTCACTAAATTAATTAACGAATACAACACATGCTAATATTTTGTCTGTTCGTTTGTCACGCTTTCACCCAGGAATAAGCATTAGTCACCTTAACCCTTTGCCACCTGTTGGATTAAAAAAAACCTAACGTCAGTTGTTTCCCGCCAAGCTGGCCATAGAGATTTGTTTTATTTCTTTTTAATTGTTAATTTGAATGATTGCGGATGCCGCTGTTGTGTTTTTAAAGGGTCCTGATTTTAGTGGCCAGCATCGGAAGTAACATGTGTCTTTGGATTGTCGTTCCAAATTCGAACGTCATTATTTTTAATTTTATTCAGCGCCTCAGAGACGAGTGTCGGCTGATGTATTTTTTCTTGCTTTCTTGGATATTTTATAGCGTGGCTTAAAGCAGCCCTGGAGAGATCTGCTTATTAATTAGGACTTTGAGTAGGTCTCAATAGTGTTAACTGCTGAGGAAATGATTTTGAAAAAGTGCGCTTTTAGCAGAGCTTTATGTAGCAAACGCCATATCTCAATGCTAATAAAATGTTTGTCTTGTCAACGCATTGGTAGAGTCAGAAGTCAGAACTATGTTAAAATAATTGATACGTTTTTTACTGTCTATAACTGATTACTATAAAATGTCTCTTGTTTTCAAGAGCCAAATAGTAGGTCGCACTTGAATTTAGTATGAATAACTGAAAGTAGGTAGTTATAAGCATAAAAGAATAAATCACAGCGGAATGATTTCATGTACTACTTCTGCTACTGTAATATTACAATCTAATAAAAAAAACTATAAAAACACGAAATATTGAATTAATCTCTCGCGGCATTCTCACACTGTTTTTCATTCTGTTTCCAAAAAAGTTAATAAAAACGCGGGAACCCACAGCCCTCTATAGTCTATGGTTAACGCTTGATATGGGTTTTTTATAGATACACCTGTACTGGGAAGGTGAGGGAGAGGCATCAGAGGGCGAAGCAATAAAGGAGTGAAAAAGTGACAGTAAAAAACCTAATGATGTGACGTGAGAATACGTTCGTAGTCGACATGTAATGGTGTGGGGATTACAGTGGGTATTTTTATCTGGTTATTTAAGTTTGATATACTGTTGTAGAAACTATGTTGTATGTTAAAAACTTAATAAAAATAAAACTTATGCTATAAATTAAAAAATAAAATAAGCTTAGACCCTTAGGTAGAGTCCCTTGTTCTATGTTACACAGCAAATTCCTTTTATTTAATGCTTGCATATCGCATGGCTTCACTGCAAAAACCTTTCATGCGTTAGGTATTTTACGCTCTGTGTTAACTCGAAACCTGTAAGTTTTTTGGTTTTGGATGTCGTTCGTGGTTTTATACAAAACTAGCATATGCTTGCGACTTTTCTGAAAAATAAAATGAGTACACGATGGTAAACATACACCCGTTCTCACAGCTTACGCTACAAAAGGTCAAAATTTATGGTTATAGACTTAGTCTTTTTGGCTGTTATAATTTAGTTATAAAACATCACAGCCCAGCTTCTGTTCTTAAGATCCACAAATCAAAGCAACCAACATTTAATCTACAATCTGTATCAAAAAACAAAAAGAATCGCCCACCTTTCTATTCAAATCAGATAAAAGGGGATTTTATCTAACGTACTTAAAGTAACCGCCAACTGTCCAGTCGCCCCCATTCCATTTTTTACCGACCTCCTTACTCTATGGTCATATTTGATGTTCTCACGGAAGAGGCTGAATAGAATACTCCTTGTCTATGGTTAAAAAATACGGAAGGGTTCAAATTATTAGTTTGTTTTCGCTGGCCGTAAGGTGCGCCCTGTGGGAATTAGTGACCCCTCTGACATGATTTTTTAAATTTTTTCGAGTTCCGGTAAGATGTTTCTGAATTCAAATTAGGGTCGGCTGGACCACGGGTGTCGAGTTACTTGTGAAGTCGTCAGTGTGTTCTTTGCTATCGGAATGAGGCGATGCTTTGGTTCTTTTTAACTAGAAAAGCATTGGGGTCAAGTTTATTCTTCTCCTATTGTGTCGTTGTCTTTACGAGTTCTGTGACCCAACAGTTAAGTTTCCTATCCCAGTTGAAGCTTGTTTAAACTTATGGAGTGTCTACGTAAGATGAGTATTTTTTTTTGATATTTTACCAACTACTAGGTACTCTCTGTATTCGTCTGTTTCCTATGATAATAGCGTTTGACAGTCTTCTAATTGAGGGTAGTCTACACATCAAAGGTTGCCAGAGAGGATAATGTATTGCAATGTAAAATTTTTGAAAGCCTTGTCAAAATTTCGGCTGTAAAAAACGAAGAGAAAAATCCTAGAATTCAGGGTGTACAGAAATATTTACAATATACTCTAGTCACTAAAGTTTCGGTTTCACCCGAAACGATAATATGTTTCCGCTTCCGTATTGTCCTGAATGCTAACTGACCGTCTACAAATAAATTAGATATAGATCTTAATTGACCACATCCTTGCTTGTTATCTGATTCTGGCGTGATTGCAGTCAAATGCTTGCCTATTACGTATTAAAAAAAAATCGACATGGGCTGAATCATCGACACCTAAAGCAATATTTTAAAAAATCTAACTGATTTTAATGCTTCAGCCAGACACTATAATGTCAATTGTTTACTCAATCACCACATTGTTCTATCGCTAATGCTCAACGGAACGTAATCTCGCCTAATCCTAAAAAAAGCAACTTCCGATTCGAATCAAAGACAAAAAACAAAAAAGTGACTGGCCGATTTACATACGAGATTGGACCGGAAAAAAAGCTTTATAAGTTTTTTCAAACGAAAGTGAGATTTGGGCAGGTGGACGTTTTTTTCGTAATTAATCAGGTTTGCATCTGTTTCGTAATTACGCTCTGAAGGGTTAATCAAACATAATAAAGAAATTAGAGCGACGGTCGACATGTGTTTTTGGTCTCCGATGCGGCTGTTTGATACTGGTTGTAATTAAAAGTGGAATTAAAATGCGTAATAATGACAGCCTGATTTTTTTGATCTAACACCTGTAACGCTCATTGGGTGGTACTATTTTAACACCTAAATCCAAAACTACAAGGCGTTTACGTGAATCAACTGAAACATTAACTAATTTAAATCAAACCTTATACAACAAACAACAACATAGACAGACAAAAGTCTGTAAAATGCCTCTTTTTGTAAACGTAAAAATGAGAGTGTAATTCGGATTTGACAAACGATGGCAATGTGACCTCTTGTACAATTTAGTTTAGTGCGTTTTGCGAGGATCGAATTGAACATTTACGAAGAGAAACTTAGATTAATCAAGAAAAAATTGCAACATTCACGTTCTCAATTCTCTTCAAGTTTCAGCAACAGAAATTAAAAGTATATTCGAATTATAAAAGCTCTATATTTGGTTTGGTATATGTAAGTACTTACCTAAGGCCTTAGAACGATGGTATTAGCGTTCCAATTCCACTTATTTTCAAATCGAGCACAGATGCTAAAACCCAAAAACAATTGCTGGCCGATAAAAAGGCCGTGTTTAAAATAAAAGTTTCAATTACCACAGACAACGTATAAATTGAAAAGCCGCAGACCTGCCCGCGGCGCCACTTATGCGTTTTACACATGTTCCCATTAGAATGACTAATTGGTACCCCTGGGAGTAGTTAGCACCTCACCTACTATCGATATTGTTAAAACGTGAGTCAAATTTATGTTTCACCCCTATATTGAGTTCTGCGTAGGGTTAGGGTTGGTAAAAAGTGGTTGACAAAGGAGTTAGTGTAAATGTAAAGCAAAAAATAGAGTTCAGCCTAGGGCTAGTAAGCCTAGGGCTAGGCTAGGGCCTAGCCCTAGACTTAAGCTGGTGAATTGGCGAGTCAGATAATAAGAATAAGTAAGTATATGCATTGTTATATGCAAAACGGAAATTTCAGACCTATCGTGAATATAAGTATGTACTTAATAAAAGGGTGGCAAATTTAAACGGATTTTTAAAAAACGCTGTTAGCTTCTGATGTCTTGCTTTGTGATAAAAAATCCTTGTAGTTTATAAATATTTAAGCGATACTATAATTTGATGAGTAAAATAATAAAATAGGTAACATAGAATTTGAAGGAAAGCAATAATAATTACGTACGTAAATATAATACTTAACCGATTACTAAGTGAGTAAAACAAACCAAGTGCGTCAATGGTTAATTAATAATAATTGATGAAAATAACTCCAAGCTTAATTTACACAAAATTCAGTTTAAGAATTAAATCCAATTAGACAATTTTAATTTTACCCCCATCTATTATCCATTACCATCAATCCCCCCTCATTTTCCGCCTTTCTATAAATGTCTCCAAAAAGGCGCCAAAACAAACAAAAACACGTAATTGAAAGCATAAAAATGTTCAACCCATTTTTTATAGCAACCCTAGGATTGCGCGGCCATCTGTCAGTCAACGGTAGAGACGGGTCAACCCTTCCTTTAAACATACTTAGTTATACACAAAGCCCTATCCGTAATTTTCAAACGTAGCTTCATTAGCTTAAGACTGGGTTTGAGTTTGGTCGTAATCGTATTTATACCATTGTAAGTTTTTTTTTTCGATTTGAATTTAGAATGTTATGGCCCTAAACGTTGACCACAGGATATTTAATTTAGTTCCATAGACAAAGACTTGTAAAAAAATACTGGCTGTTGTATGGATTGACTCAAAATTTAAAGCGGAGGAAATTTGAGGAAATTATATGATAAAATTAAAACTTTCATGTATTGTTTTCGTTAATTTAACTTACTTAATTAAATTAACCTATAAATGTCGTAGAAAAACACTAAGACACTATTATCATGTTATACTACAAGTCAAACAAATAAAACATAACTTATTACCTACTTCGAATAAGTTCATCGACTTGTACAGTATCTCGCTTTTTTTTCGTCACAACTTAGCATAGAAACTTTTTTGAGCGCTAAGACGTTCACGCGCAAGATTCGCACGGAAGCTTCTATAAAAACAGACTTTTTCAAGTCGTTAGCGGATGCACAATGGACATTAATATTCATAAAAGACGGTATTACGCATATCAATCACATTGCAAGTGCTAAAAAATATCTAATCGTATGCACGCACACATCCCGCCATTTTGTTTTGTTACCCTGTCATTAGCGCCTTACGCGTCTTTTTGATTCAAATTTCGAACGACAAAAGCGTGTTTTTGTTTATCCGCTAAGAAATTGTCTTTGATTTTTTAGCCGGGACGTTTTTTAAGCTAATTATCTTTGTATTTTGTTTGAATTAGTTGCGATTTTCGCACGGTACTGCACGTGTAAGCGAGAAGGTAATTATATGTCTGATGAATCTTTGTTATGGAAATCGACTGGTTAGTTGGTGGATGTTCGGTTAAAATATTGACACACGAAACTTTTGTAGGGCTAATTACAGATTCAAGGCGAGAAAGGGATTTGTTTGAATTTCGTAATTATGATTAAATAAACTTTAGGCGCGGAATTCGTTAAAATTAAAACGAGTGTAATGATTAGCTAACGCATTATATTGGTGTAATGAAATACCCATACATGGTCTCTTAAAATTGTTCCGGAGTATTACAGCATTTGGTTAGGTTAGTCTGATTAAGGGCCTGTCTCATCTATGATTCCGTCTCTATTTATTAATACGAAACAGACAGAGACGTCATCATAGATAACTGACAGTTAAGGAGTGGTGAAACGAGCCCTAAATATCGCTGTAAATGTTGTCCAGGATTTTTGAATCCTAGTCGACAAAATGTTTCCTTCTACATTGATTGATGTTGAAAGTGAACCGCGTCAAGTCAAGGGGTATTTTGCGGGTGGTAGGGCCTTGTGCAAGGTCCGTCCGGATCGCTACCACCATCTTACTCGCTAATCCTGCCGCTAAGCAGCAGTGCTTGCACTGCTGTGTTCTAGTGTGGAGAGTAAGACAGCCGGGGAAATTACGGGGACAAGAGGCATTTCATCTAAGTCCTCTAGGTTGGCAACGCATCTGCATTCCCTCCGGGGTTGCGGGTGTCTAGTCTATGGGCAGTGGTGATCGCTTACCATCAGGTGACCCACTTGCTCGTTTGCATACAGATTTTTTAATGGGCAAATGAAAAGTTATTAAAAAAAATTTGGTAGCCATTTGGAGCACTAGAAATATATTGAGTTTCAAAGTACCTATTGTTCATTTATAGGCATTTTTTTGGACCAAGGGAAATAAAATTTTCGAAAAGCAGATCATTCGATTAAAAGTAGGTACCTATATTAGGACATGAATCTTTAGGAATTTCGTACCTTGAGAAATTATGCTACGGAACCATTATAATTTATAATGATACACATCAGACCTTACTAAGGTCATAATAAGTATTCTATGTATAATGAAAATTATAAGCAAAAATAAGACGTGATAGAAAAAAAACTACTTCGCGAAACAACCTAAGCATACCTATTAAATGCGAAGGGAAATATCCTCTAAAAAATTATAGAAAAAAGCATTTCTAACCACTGTCCCACAGACATCAAACAAAACAGAAATGCATAAATTAAATATTATAATGAGTCACAAATTATTTCTCAAGACTTTTTTTGAACACTAAAAAACTTTCTTCCATCGTGGGACTCGAAAAATTAAGAACATTGAAATCGTATGCAAATTTGTGACGTGACCAGAAAAAAAGTAAAAATTAAAAAAAAAACAATGCGCGCGGATAAGCGTCCCGTCCCTTCATAAACCCGATGCGTGGCGATTTTTTTGCGAGCACAGATTATGCAAATATGTTTTTTGGACATCGGATCGTGAGACAGGTTTTTTTTTATTTTAGAAAGAGTTGGGTAAGGGCCTGTTAAGGATATTCTCATGATTTTTTTTAATTTGAATACAGTGAAAAATAAAAGGTAAGTATGCAGAGAGTTTAAGTTGGGATTCAATACTTTAGCTTATGGTTCATTTTAGAACAGTTAATAGGTATTGCTTAGACTTGAAATTGTGGGCAGTTCAAGTTACACCACATGTTAAAAAACTTGCGTACATACCATTTTAACTAAATGAATTAAGTTAGACTTGCTATATACTACCAGTAACGGTTAGGTATGCCTATTTATTTTATGTATATTACGTGTTTATTTGTCTACGTATGCAAGACATGTAAAAGAGCCCTTGGTGGCCTATTTGCAAAATAAACTTTTGACTTTTGACTTATGCTGTACAATCTGAATACATAGTATCTATAACTAATATGTAACTATTGTAGAGTCAATTGATATTATGTGAAGAAATGGGACAGAGCTCTACATTATTTACTCACAAAAAACAACCCAAGTTTTTTGCTACCATTTTTTCTATTATCTAACAATTTTACCTGCAAGAGGTGGAGTCATAGACCCACCCCACGTTTTTTTTAGACCACAAAAACCCAATAGTGCACGCGGGGTGTCATTTTTGGGGTGGCAACATTTTTTCATACATGGCAACGATCGATATTTTTCCCGCGCGTCGGGGCGTGGGGTTTCAACCCGTTCTGCCTAACAAAAGACGTCCCCTTTACATAAACCTTTGAATTTTTTCGTTCGGTAACGGTCGGAGCGATTCTTTTCGGTAATAGGTAGGGTTGTTATTAAAAGGGGTTGTTTTTTGTGTGCGCTTCTCCTCACGCGATCCCGCCAAATTGTTCGGAGCACGAACGTTAAAACTTTCTGGAAAGCTTGTGTGATTGCATTTTTAATATTAACTCGCTTTAAGCGTGTTTATTTCCGAACAGACGGAAGACCGTTTCACGGTGCACTCGCGTGTATTTTATGCAACGATGCAATTCGAGGAAAGTGGGGGTTACGATTTTCTTCCGTGACATAATTCTTCTTTTACTTCAAGTTATTTTCCTTATTTTTTATGAGTGACCAAACACAAAATCAACCTTCCTACTGAGATTACAAATTCGTGAAATTGCTGATCGTCTTTCCTTGCGGTCTAATCATTTTATCAACCAATATTTATTTTCACGAATGCATCTTTCAACAAACTTTTTCCAATTTTTTCCATAGTTTATATTATATCTGGCTAGATGTATTGTACGCCTCAAAAACTCCCATATAGCAAATTAAAACGTAATCTTTAGGACCGTTTCCGAGATCTCGAAAATAATTCTATAAGATCTATAGTAATATAGAGAGGTATAGCTTGCGAGTTTTTCGGGTTGTAGGTGTAGGAGTAATCTCTTGATCTGCTGAACTGATTTTGGAAATTATAATAATAATAATAATAATTTTAATTTATTGACAATACGCTACAAAATTCTTTAACCAATAGAAACGAAGTCGCGGACAACAGCTAGTAGGAACTATAAAAGTACCTGTTCGCTGTTATAGATGATAGTTATGATGACGAAGTTGTCGTAATGATGACGGGTCATAAATCTGATGATGATGATGATTCTGGCGTCCGCAGTGGTGGTGACGTCGGCGCCGGCGAACGAGGCGGAGCTGCAGTTGTACCGCGTGATGCAGCGTGCTAGCCTGCTCGCCTATTATGACACGCTGCTCGAAATGGGTAAATATCATAATATAACATACTAGTATATCATGCATTCATACCTCTAGATAATATAGTATAGCCCATCGAGGGAATTGGGAGAAAATCTTGGGAATCATGTTATATAGGATAGGCGATGCCTATATACGCCGACAATCAAGATAAACGTGGGCTTTAAGTCTTGTTACTTTAGTTAGGCACTTTAGGCTCTGCCGACCCCGTAAGGTTCAATAAAAATTACATCATAATTACATCATAAAATATTGTATGCGTGTAAATTATATCTTAACTTAAATATGCTCAATTTTATTTTTCACGTTCCAAAACAATAAGGTATAGGTATTATACAATCTTAACCTCAAGACCTTGTAAACTTAAAACAAATTTTAAAATCTTTAAAAAAATCGATAACCAGTTACATACAAACAAAACCATAACTGAACTACCTAATCACTTTATTCCAGCGGATTTAAATTGTAATTTGCTTTTTTCAAGGATTTTTCAATAAAAAGACTAGACTTCCTACGACCTGAGACATTCTTTATTATCTTCGAATGTTTAAAAAGAACGCATTTACTACAAGCCAAGCCTAGAAATCTTCAGATCAGAAAAAAAGCTACATACGAAAGGAACACAAGAAAAAACACTTTCTCATCACAACATGTGAGCAAAAACAACATTTCCATACCGAAAGCTTAAAAAACGCAGACATCTAATGCAAATTTGTTTTTTCTTAATTTTTACTTTTTATCCGCAATTACGTCGGATGGAAGGGTTTTGGCCGGTCTTCCTTTTGTTTTTTTTTTCGCCCCTTCGCAAAATGGTCACGTAAGACATTTGCATATTTGCCTAAATTAAGTGTGTGAATTGGTGTTTTTTATCGAATCACACGTTTTTGTTGAACAATAGCAGCAATGAGCTTGCCTTGCTAGTTTTGCATATTAATGTCATGTCTCATGTAGAAAGATTAGTTTTTTTTTACTTCTGAACTAAGGGCGCTGGTGAAGATAGTTAATCCTATTTGTGAAGTGGCTTCTTACGATTATGCTAAGTTTTTAGAGTTGGAGAAAACGAAACCCATAGTAATTGAATTTATTCCGCTGCTTAACAAATTAAATAAAAGTAGTGAAGTTGTGATTTTTGTTTACTTAATTATTTCAAGTCTCAGTGGCATTAGTTTAAACAAGATTAAAATTGAAAATGGCATAAATAGAGATTGTACCGAAATGATGTTCGAAAATTGTAAAAAACTGCTCAAAAATGATAAAAAAACGATTATTATTAGCGCCTGTTTTAACGCTTGGTGGTGCCCTATTAGCACAAATACTTAAGTGTCGGATATCGATGATATCATCTCTGTTTAATTTATGAAAAAAAAACAGAGACTATAATATCACACATCTGACACTAAACTAAGAACTTATCAGGCAGTGGTGAAACAGGTGTTTAACATAGTTCATTATTTTACGTTTGTGTAGGCGGCGACGACGTCCAACAACTTTGCGACGCGGGCGAGGAAGAGTTTCTTGAAATAATGGCTCTGGTCGGCATGGCATCCAAACCACTACACGTCAGACGACTACAGAAAGCGCTACAAGAGTGGGTCAACAACCCCGCCCTCTTCCAGATCCCCATAGTCCCAAACATCTGCCCCTCCGAAAACCCTTTCATCCAATGCAACCAAAGACTCCTAACTTCCCTCCCTAGTTTACCAACCAATTTGCCTAGAACTGTCAATTCGCCTGAAAGCCGTCCAGCGTATAGCCCTTCACCTGGTGCTCCAGAAAACAGTTGCGGATCAACCACATCCCAGCCTAGTGCCAGTCCTGTTCACAACAACTTCTCCAAGATAGTTTTACCTCCGTCCCCTGCTGCTGCCGCTCCTGTAACTTCGACGGCTTCTAGAAGCTTCTCTCCTCAATCCGCGTGCCCACCTTCAGCAGGATCAAGCCCCAGCTCCGTCACATCACCAGTGCAGTTAACACCGGTGTTATTAGACATTCATGTACAAAAACTAGCGGCTGCGGCAGAAAAACTGAGTAAACACTTACCCCAATTGGAACCAAAGCCTCAGAATACGAAGAAGAAGATGTGTAAGGACCTGGAACTGGTCATGATGATGCCAGAGTCTGATCCAAGGAGGATGGAGGAGATTAGGAAGTACGCAGCGATATACGGCAGGTTCGATTGTAAGAGGAAGCCGGAGAAGCCATTGACGTTACACGAGGTGAGTTTCTAATAAAATTTAGTTTAGTGATATCACGTTTACATATAAATCAATAGTTAAGGCTTATGGTAATGACTAATGACCTAATCACAAAGCTGTCGCTTAAAGTATGATTTTAATGTATGGGTGACCAATAAATTAGCCACCCTAAGGTTTTATGTCACGTCTTAAAACATCAAAGAATATTTATGTCTGTTTTTTTATTGTCAATCAGATTTATTGTTACTTTTCTGATATAGCAACTATCATAAAAATGGTAAAGCAGCCAGAAGTACTCTTGGATTTTATGGGATCTTGTGTGTACCATCGAATAAATTGATTCTTGACCCATTGTGAAACTCCATGGCACATTGAATAGGCAAGAAAAATCACTGTGAAGTTTACTACGAGAACAACTCTTTTACGGTGGGTGTGGGTCAGAAATTAAATTGTTCAATAATACGTGCTAATAATTGGCAAGTCTTCCATCGCATCAGGCAAGACACTTTCATACCAACATCCTGGGTGTCTTTCATGCTGGTCTGGAAAAAAACTTTGGGTACCAGGTTGCTTCTCTTCCCAAGGTGGTGGTAAAAGCGATTCGAGGGAAAGGGAATGGGCAAAACTTATAGGAACCATGTCATAGGAGATGCGGCTAGCAACCCATCACTATTTGGATTCCCCTTTCCGTATACGCCCACAATCATGCTAATGAATAAATACGTGACTTATTCGAAATATTATAAACGGGATATGAACCGCGATTACCTTAAATCTCTATATCTTTCTCTCTCTTTTCTATTCCCCAAATCTCAATTTTCAATTTTTAAACTCTTTCTTTTTTTTTGATTAACGGTAATCGCGGTTCATATCCCGTTTATAATATTTCGAATGAACTTAACCGTGAATCATTGAAAACTCTTACGTGATCATGTATTCATCACCAGGTGATGGTGAACGAGGCGGCTGCGCAGCTGAGCCGCTGCCTGCCGGCGCTGCTCACGCGCCGCGATGAGCTGTTCCCGTTGGCGCGGCAGCTCGTGCGGCGCGCCGGCCTGCACTACTCCAAGCACGGGTCGGTGCTGGACATGTTCCAACTTGTCTTACTTCTTAACATACATGCTTAGAACAAGATTAAATAGAGTTGTACCTGATAGTGTTTCTAAAGTTAAGTTCATCTAAAAAAAAATTCACCATTACAATTCTACATTCTTGATTAACATTGGCTATATTTCATTCTGCGCGGATGAACACGAGCAACAGCTAGTTATTCTAAGAATAAAAAACCGTAATGTTACGATATCCATCAAACTTTTTCAAAAGCATGTTAACATTTTCCTTGCTCATATTTTTAACACTTCTCACGTTTGCTTTCCAGACTCCCCCCTACGGCGACGGCGGAGGAGGAAGACGAGCCGACGGCCAAGCGCACCCGCCAGGTCGCGCACGTTGACCTCACCGACTAGCACTAACCTAGCATTAGCCATTGGGATACCGCTAGCACTAACACTAGCATTAGCCACTTGGAATAGCGCTAGCACTTGCACTAACTTTGACTTGGTATAGAATATAGCAACAACAAGCTCTAGAATGACATAATCCTTGAATAGCTGACATAATACTAACCGGCAATGAGAATAGCATTGGAACTGACAGTTATTCCATATACTTACGTCAAATTGTATTTGAAATGACAGACCTTTCGTGGAAAGATCGTGGTTTTCTCTCGTTACCCCCGGGCCACATTAGCGGGCGAAGGTTCGTGTCGCGTTGTCGCGATAAAAAGTTCGAGTTCGTATCACCATGAACTACGTGGCCACACTTAGACCAAATTATCGCGATAAAAACTTCGGGCGAACTATGTCGCGATGTCTGAATTTGGCGGGAAAATGAACCAAGAGCGCAAATAAACAAAAAAATAGAGGAAGCGTTTGCTTTGTATCGTACGTCTGAAAATAATTATTCAAATGTCACTTGTCAAAATTGACATACATTTCAGAAATTTCAAAGTACGAAGTGTAGACACTTGCACGAACACGAACTCTGTCGCGATAAAATCCTTTGATCTGCGCTAGATACCGACAGGAGCGCGAACACAGTTCGAGTTCGCCCGAATGATTCGCGATAAAGCGAACTGTCTGTCCACACATGCCGCGATAGGGCGAACCTTCGCCGAATCCCGCTAATGTGGCCGTAGCATTACTGAAAACAGTGTTTTTTACACTTAGTGTTGCTAGCGACTGAACCAGCACTAAAATATGGTTTAGCACTCGATCAGACTACACTAACTCAAACACTTAATAATACCAAATAGCTTTCAAGTAATACACACTCGGACACTAGTCCGATAGTTGTTAGTTGTAGGGAATGCTAGCTCCCTACAACTAAATTTGATTAACATGAATGCAAGCAACTTGAGATACCAACATGATTATTCGAATTATCTGTATCATTGACATGAGCTAGCAAAAAGAAGAAGAGGTAGTCTTTTAGAGCTACAACTGGCTTCATCAGGGAATAACAGATGTAGTTTCATCGAAAGTTTAGTTGCTGACTTTTCTTACAATACCTTTATTTTATCATTTTGTATATTATCTGGGCACCTTAGAGATTCTCCGAGGTAAAGTAGATATAATTCTTATAACTTTCTTATAAGAATTATATTTCTGTTTTCATCATACTGATAAGAGAATATTGACCGTTCATCTAAATAGAAGATATTCGAAGTCCAAGTTTATTTAAGTTCATTTTGAAACTCAAAGGACCAGGTAATGAACCTTGGGGCATAGACTCTTACATTCAAATACAAAGAGAAAAACTAGTTTAATATTTACGTACAGTAAAACACTTAAACATCTTTCGTGGTATTACAAACGTATTATTGCGATTTCAAAGCATTCTATATATATTTTACTTCCCCTTATTATTGTTAAGGTAAGCATGTTCGTAGTATCAAACGCTTTACCTAATTCAGTTGCAATATTACTGTAGTTTATTTTTAATTTAGCTCATCTGGAATGGCACTTTACCGGTTTTGGTAAGTAGAAACATAAATTTCTAAAACTGCATGTCAATCAGGACATTGGTAATTAACTCTGGTGCTTTTTATTAACATAATTTAAACTAGTAAATAAGTTATAAATTTTTTCAATTCTATTTTAGCTTCAAATAAAGCATTTAAGTATCACAACATTTTGTTCTTTTGTGTTTTGAGCTCAATATATTTATCATGGAAACTGAATGTTGAGCAAATAGGTACACACTAAAATGCCGCAACGTCATGCTAGCGTCGTCCAAGGTAGCGTTGTAGAAATAATGGGAATCCACGTCACATTGTCACAATGCAGGGGGTGCTGAGCGAGAAGTGAATTTCAATTTTAACTAATTTAATTTTATTGGTTGCACTTCTCTGCTCTGCTTCGCTTCTATGGAAATGCACGCTAAGAAAGTCATTGCATCATTTTATTGCAACAACTTTCCTATCTACCCAACATTCACTTTGTGTAGTACATGCCTCGCGTCGATTTAAAAAATCGCTTCTCTCGATCTCTTTATCGCTTTCCATCGATGACATCATTTTTACCTTATTTTAAACGTTTGAGTCGAGATGCCTACTAACGTAATTATATTACAATTATCTCACTTTCTTACGTACCTGCTCTACAAGTAAGAGTAGGATAGAATTCACTCGACCCATCATTTTACTTGAGGCATCTACGAGTACTAACAACTTGACAGTAACATGAGGGTTTGACTGCAGGATGGTGAGGATGGGAACAGCGTCCGAGCCAGCCCTGAAGCTGCCAGGAGCAACTCCAATCACAGGTAATTTAAAGGACCTACAGATAATGATAATCGGAGGACCAGGGATCGAGGGTTAAAAAGCCGTAGAAATATCTGAAATTTATTTAAATGGCGCTTTTAGAGTCAGTTAGTAGTCATTAACCGTAATAACAGATCTACGGTCTAAAGAGTGAAGGATTATAACTATACCGTTGATTTCATTTGTTTTCCAGCTGGTGGGGCGTGAAGGCAGAAAGCGATGACGCAGACTCCAGATGTTCCTACTCCAGCACCAGCACACCGCCGCCGGTAAATAGCATTAATTTGTGTGGATACCACAAAAGAGAGATCTCTCTCGGCACATATTAAGCCTGGGGACAGAAGTCCAAAGAGAGTTGGAAGTCGTATTTATGTAACCTCGTTGAGAAACTTCTATAGCGCAAAGCGGAACTGGTGCTAGCTGCTAGCTACTCTTGCATTGTAGCAGTTATGTATTCAATGGCTAGGTGGAGCTAGGGTGGTGCTATACATTCATTCATATTAGAAAACTTAAGTCACTCGAGAGACAGCAATTGCTGTGAACACACACACAAACTTCATCCTTTGTTACTAGAATACTTCACTTTTTTATGCATCCTATTTTTTAGAGCATACATCCTTGAAGACAGTATCAATAATACAATAAACGTAATAAACCAGGAAGTCTTTTACATAAATAAAGAATTTGGCTCCGAGGATGGTACATGGTTGATAGAAAGCTCAGTTAGCAATGCATAACATAAAGATAGTTGACACGAATTGGTTTTATAGACCCTTTATTTATTCCCTTCTAGGATACAGAAGAGTCCCGTCCACAGGTGGTGGCGGCTCGAGGAGACAGCATCATTGCCGTCGCCAACCCGGCGCTGCAGCCACCGCCGCCGCCGCACCCCGCGAGGAACCACTCCAACTGATACCAAACGAAACTGAAGGCAAAGCCAGAGCTCAGAACCACAACACATATTCGAGGATAACTGATACCAGAGGAGACTGAAGACAAAGCCACAAGAGACCAGGATCACAGCACATATCCGTGGATAACTGATACCAGAGGAGACTGAAGACAAAGCCACAAGAGTTCAGAACCACATCACATATCCGTGGATAACTGATACCAGACGAGACTTAAGGCAAAGCCACAAGAGACCAGGATCACAGCACATATCCGTGGATAACTGATACCAGAAGAGACTGAAGACAAAGCCACAAGAGCTCAGGATCACTGCATAATATCCGTGGATAACTGATACCAGAAGAGACTGAAGACAAAGCCACAAGAGTTCAGGATCACATCACATAATCCGTGGATAACTCATTAGACCTAAATCTACTACAAACACCATTACCAACTAATATTTACAAAGGAGCGAAAGTATCGTCATATGAGGATGATATGACAATTATAATGTATACCATACTCTGCCAGGAACTACTAACCGATAAGTTAACTAATTTAAACAAGAAGCAAACCAACTGAAACATAATTACAACACAACACTACACTACTAAAACAGTTGAAAACGGTGAACAGTTGAATCTAGCAACATACTTAAGTAGGTGAAAACTGTTGTTTACCTACTTATTTGGCAACCTATAGATAGCTATGGCTATGGCCAAGTAGGTACAGTACCCGGGCACAAAAATTGTACTAGGTTCGCCAAAATAATATCAGTGGTGAATATAAAGAAAATATTTAACTGGAAACTTCTACAAATGAAGCAACTTAATGATAATCAATGAGAAGAAAGTAGTCGTAAGACACCAGTGACCAATAAGAAGTGACATCAGTGTCGTAGCTACCGACGTCACGACGATCTGTTTAGCAATAATGAATAACAGTGTTGTGTTATTCTTAAATTATCCTGTTATATTGCTGTTTTACAAAACGATAATGAACTTATTATTATATAATTGTTATACTTATTTCGTCGCGATCGCAGCGTAATAAAAACGTACGGGAACAAAAGCAAAACAACGCTCTGTTACCTTGTTTGTTATTGTACTGACTGACAACAAACAGCAACAGCTAATAATGATACCAAAAGTCAGTTATTTGAATTGCGATTGCGATGCGAGCTCGCGCGTATAGCGTTATCTCTCGCACACACCTACTTGATTTGTTGCGCACTCGCTTGCGCTTCTATGCCAAGTGCGACAACAGTGCGCGTATGATCAACGTTGACAACAAACAACGAATAATGATAACAGGATAGTTGACGATTCGATAATGTGTTGTTCGTTGCGTGCAAATAATGCATTACGTTATCTGCTGTTGTAACAACGACCACCACTAGACGATTTGTGACGAGGCGTCAAAAATGACACCTTGCCTCACTGAGACGCCCTAGCCGCATCCTAAGTATCCCATACAAACCAGACGTACCAAAAGCGTTGCCAAGGAAACCCAAGGACGACACATTCCTTTCTACAAGGCCTTTCAGATTTTTTCCTGAATATTTCTGCAGGTCGTTGGGTTACTACTGAACCCAACCCCGTCCCAACAAAGGTATATTTCTTTTAAATTTTTAATTCATTTAGTCCCGCCCGACGCTCACTTTGAACATCGATTAAAATTTGGAAATCCTGAAAAACTGACAAGGCTGGCTGCTGAAATATTCCGGGACGATTTTAAGATACCCTATACTTTGAGTTGTTTAGCTAAGGTAGCTGGCAAAGTCGCCTTGGCATCCCAGTGGAGCTGGGCCCGAGTTTTCTAAACACATGTGTGAAAATACCACTCGAATGTGATGAAAATTGCTCTGAATTTGAAATACGAGCAGCTTAGAAGATACTTACGGCTCTCGTTAATCTTGTGAACTAGTCAAAAATTTAATTAGAGCCGTAACTTTGAAGATATAAACAGATTTATACCACTTTCGAGTGATGTGCTTTCAAAAATCGGAGCCCAGGGCTCTAAGTGGCAGTGGGTGGCACAGCTCGTAGAAACTGACGCACGTTGTAATTTTACCATGTTCTGAACTCTATGCACAAAGTGTACAACTAACATTCCACCAAAAAGATAATTTAAAATGTAAATATAGATGTAAGATGTGTAACCAAATACGTAAAGTTTGAAATGTATAATGGGTTGAAATTCATAATAATTTGTGGTTTAAAATATTCAATGCAATTTTCGGGAATATCTAGATAAACTTTTTTGATCGAGTAATCTATAAAGATTGGTTTAGATTAAGTTGGACTTATTTCATAACAATTTTAATAAGTTGTCATTTTCATATAAAATTACATACACATAAATCACTTTCGGGGTAGACCGAGCCTAAGGTAACAAGACCCATAGGCCACGTTTAGCATGATTATGGTCGTATATTTGGAAAGGGGAACCAAAACAGGGACGGGTTGCTAGCCGCATCGCCTGTAAAACGATTCCTACAGAAGATAGAAAACAAATAAAATAAAATAATAAGAATAATAATAGTAAGATAAAATTGCATTGTACATTTTGAACCGTTATGTATTTTGATCCATTATGCATTTGAAAGTCTGTGTATTTTGATGCGTACGCGCATGTTAGATACTTTATAATGAGCAAAGCCATAATATGCCTTTTAGTGTTAAAATGTAAGGCCGCTTATACATGACGTTGGCCCTGGAGTATTAGGGTGACTATCTGCTTTACTTACAGTGCCTCTAGTTTCTTAATGTGTTTGACAGTCGCCCTGTTCTGGTTCTGAATAAACTCTCTGTGAGATATTAAGAATCAAATACAGCAATTAGAATGGCGATTTAAATACTTGAAACATTCCTTTAGTGTCCTTTTATAATCTATTTATTTTAGCTAGATACTAAATTGACAATTGCAAATGTCAAATTGTGAAATAATGATACCAGCTTTTATTGTTTAGTGGTGTACTCAAACCATCGACAATGTTTGTGGTCTGAATACAAAAGGTTTTGTCATGTTATATTTTAAGAAAAAAATACGATTGTACCTATCATAATCAAGCAAATTTAAAGGTTTATATTATTACACTAGCTTATACATACAAAAATCTCTACTAAATTTAATTTATCGTTAACTTTCGATAGTGGTGGCACATCACTATTTTTGAATTGCAAACAACAGGCAACACAGGTAATGTCATTTTAGTATCTAGCTAAAATAAATAGACGATAGGTGTAAATGAATTTTCTATTATTTATATAGTTAAGTTACTTCCATGATGTACAACTAGCGGATGGCTGTGTCGCGCGCGAGATACTCCCCGTCCTTTTCTTACTGTTCGTTCTAGAAAGAGACATAGTCTTTATCGCGCGCGACAGCTCTCGCGCGCACTCGTGCTAGACGTGATGATGCGCGCACGCATGTCTGGGGGCTTCACCCAGAACAAACATAATATCCGGTTTCTTTAGCATTTTAATAGCATTATCTTGTAGATATTTTAATGATACAATCAGAGGCAGTAAATCTAGGCAGTCTCGCTTAGTAAATTACGACATAGCAAAAGATAAATGGCAAATTTATACAAATTAACTGTAACTGGATGTCCGAACTGATGACGATTTGTTTACTTGATAATACGACAATTAGGGTAGTGATGTTCGACTTCGACTAATTTGCTGATTCGAATGATTATTCATTACTAATATCATAATTCGAATTTGAAATTAGTAATATACTAATGCCGATAATCGAATAACGACTACTAATATTAGTAACTAATCGGCGGCTGGACGAGTGCTCGGACCGAATCGGGAATCTTCGTGTCGACTCGGCGCGGTGCTCGCGTTAGTTGTTAGCTTGTTAGTTATATCAACGTCACAGAATATATAATAGTACTAACGTACAGAATGGCCACGCTCCGCCCCGCACCTATTCGAGTTACCCCACCCCTCAAGCGCAGTCTGCCGGAAAGCTGCTGGCAACTAGTAGGGCTCGCAACGCGATGTATGTCGGCCGCACGTCACAAGTTCGGGAACCTATCCTACCTACTTCATTTTATAAAACATTAGAAAATTAATGCTTTCTGAAATTATCGCGATTAATACATGAAATAACTACAGAATCGTTCGCTTAAGTTTGTTGTCGTACATCTATTGTAATTGAAAATGATAATGCTTAAATACACAGACAGACACATTTTAAGTAAGTTTAAATAAATAGATAACGATTAAGTACACTTATTTGCACACATCTAAGCCATATCTTTAGTATATTTATGTCATTGGTAGTACTTATCGTACTAGGTTTTTGCGATAGACAGCCCTGTGTATCTTACGCACACATTGACGCGTGTACAGACGACGTCGTGCCTGTGTTCATTTCAGAACGCGGATTTTGTACGTCGTGGCCGCCGTGTGTCAACGTCGACTCGACTGGACCGAATGGAGTTGATTTTGAGTACTACTAATATTCGAATGATTTTCAAATTAGTCGACTAAGTCGAATGATTACAATAATTGACTAATCGAATTAGTATTATTCAAAGTCACCCATCATTAAATTAGGGCCATTTAATGTTATTGCGCTATAAAATTCAAAAGTCAAAAGTCAAAAGTCAAAAGTGTTTTATTAGTGAAACATAGGTGATGGCTGCATAAATACAGAGATGTTACATTTCTTAGTGTTGCACTATGTCTTGCCGGTTGGCGTACAAAAACTTTGGCTATCAAGCCAGATAACTTATGCTTATCTGATCATTCGCGCGATTCAATTATTTATTTCGTTTAGCGGGTCACCTAATGGCATTCAAGCCCATGGACATCCAAAACATCGAAGCTTTGCAGCCGCGTTGCTAGCCTAGAAAGCTGAGAATTAAGATAGAATACATTTTTATAGGATGTCTTACTTTCCACACAGATGGTGGTAGCCATCCAGAAAGAACTAATGCAAACCTACCACCGCATATAAATATTGACAGTTATTTGTGTGTTAATCCGTCATATTTATTTCGTAGATGTCTCTTTGTTACTCGTAAATGGAATTGACAGAAATAAAGATCAGAAAATTAAACTAGGGCTAGGAATTGAACCCAGTACCATATCATTCCGTGATGCATGGAACACATTCCTCTAAACTATTTTTATTTCAAATAACTTTGTTACTTTTCGTCGTAAAGCGTCATCTATGTGAAAGTGCATGTATACTCGCGGTATTTAATTGTTGAGCCACGATAGAACCTTGTCGCAAAATGTCAATGTCAAAATATTATTGAAATTTGTTTGTCGACATGGCGTCACTTCACTAGACAGCCGTTCCATGTATGCTCAACATTAAAACATTATTCAGCTAAACCAGAAATAGAGATGGCGCTGTTTTCAATATGTACTCCTTGACTATGTTTCGTGTGTAAGCGGCCTTAAACAACCGTATTTGTTTACTTTATTATTCCCATGGTTGATAATAAAGTATATGGACTCTGTAGTCGTACCTGTACATATAGATATTTACCAAGTAAGCATAAATAAGTGTATAATTATTGACATTGCGAGCCATAATGTATTTACTTAGGGTACATAAGGAATTTATATAATACATAATGTTTATACCAAATTCTTTTGTTTTATTAATCTTATAGTTTAAAACATAGTACACAAATTAAGAAACAAACACAATCGCCAAGAAAAGATATGACATAATGTACAAAGGCGAACTTATCCTTATAAACTTACTTAGTAGTACTATTTTTATATTTAAGTATTATCTCCAGCCTTCACCGAAAAGCTCATGGCAAATTCATCGCGAGGAAACCTGCACACATCTGCGAAGCAATTCAATGGTGTGTGTGAAGTTCCCAATCCGCACTGGGCCCGTGTGGGAACTATAGCCCAAACCCTCCAATAAATGGAGGAGGCCTATGCCATAAGGCACGCCGAATTGCGCGATAATTAAAAAAAAAGACAACTTATACTGAAATTGCAGCAAATTCGGAATAAAAAGGGCTATATTAATTATTTATATATCTCCAGCCTATATACGTCCCAATGTTGGGCGCAGGCGTAGGGCTTGAGCTATATAGTTCATTCATACCTATGTAACTATAAACAGCAACGATCATAATTATTCACATGATAATGTTATTCATTACAAAATTATCGTATAAAACAGATAATTGCATCTCAAGGCACTTACGACAAGATAAATGAAGTCATAATAAGTCGTTATTTTAATGTGATAAGTACCGATATCTAATTTGCTCCTACAAGTTAAGTACTCCAATTACTATATAATAGTCAACGATTTATGTATGGTATCGTGAGGAAACATGACATATACGAGGTTCCCTCAAGGCTTTTACCATCTGCGCGGGAAGAGAAGCAACTGGTACATTCTATGTTTTTTCTTTGCTCCCAGAACCAGAATCTAACTAATATTATAAATGCGAAAGCATGGATGGATGTTTGTTTGTTACTCAATCACGCCAGAACTGCCCCACGGATCTGGATGAAATTCGGCACATAGATAGAGAAAAGCCTGGAATAGCACATAGGCTACTTTTTTTTCCCGCGGGATAGCGATAAACGAATTCTTTGCAGACGAAGTCGCAGGCAACAGCTAGTAGAAGTATAAATGTACTTATGATATATTTGTAAATACGTATGTTTTTAAGTTACAAATCACATAAAATGATGATCATGAAACCAAGGCGACGGAATGATGTCAGTATAGTAGATAATAATGTGGTAAATATTAGAAACTATAAAAATTGCTTTAGCATTCTTGAACGATTACAAAGAATCATTTTTATTAGAAGGGCCTTACCATGACATACTAATTCCGACTCAGTTCAAGTTTTAGCTGTCACTTTTAGTATGGATCTGACAGCGAGCAAACCTAAACTGAAACGCATTAAGACGTCATGGTAATGCCCCTGGTTGCTAATAAAAGTAAATAAAATTGTTGTTGAGAAAGACTAATTAGCTGTGTAGTAGGTAGATAGATGGATAAAAACTTTAATCACCACATATGTTCATATATGCCTACATGGCCTAACAAAACAATAAATAAATAATTAAGACTTAACTTAGTACCTATTAGTAGAGCTAAATGGCATACTTACATAAAGTTCAAGCTATGGCCTCGAAAAGGATGATGTTTAGAACTCGCGCACAAAACTCCTGAGTTAACGGAATTTGTGCGAAAGTTTGTGAGTACGGATGTATGCACGTTTGTTACTCTTTCACTCCAGAACGGCTGAACAGATCTGGATGAAAATTGGAACATAGATAGATTATAGTATACAATACAACAATACAATACAAATACTCTTTATTGAACACCAGAAATCAGTATAAAACAATATAGAAACAAAGAACAAAGTATACAATAGGCGGTCTTGTCGTATCGGCTGGGCTTGGTATGTAATAACTTAGTACTTTTCATCTCTCATATTGAAATTGAAATTGAAATTGAAATTATTTATTTCGCAAGAACATACAGGTGTTACAGATATTATAATAAGTAAGTATACCTATTATGCTACAGGAATTTGATCCATGTCATGTATGCTCTGCCACAGTTTGGCATGCAAAAATCTAAAACTAATTTGTAAAATGAAAAATTTCACACGAACTTATTTAATTAAATTATTAACTATTAATACAATTTTAAACAATCCATAATAAATATTTCTGCATAATAATCCTATTCATATACTTTATCAAAATATTCAGTCAAAGTATAAAATGGTCTAGTAATCAAGTAGGCCTTTAATTTTCTAGAAAATTCATTAATACTATTACATTGTTTTATGTCCTCATTTAAATTATTATAAATTTTAATACCATTATATTCCAGACTCCTTTTGAAATTCACATAATTGTTAGATCCTGGCAATTGGATGTCATAATTAAATTTACACAATCTACGTGGTCTATTGTTGCTATTGAATTTAAAACTTGATTTATTTTTATATACAAAAATGCACACCAAATATATGTAAAGTGAAATTACAGTCAGTATTTTATGTTTCACAAATAGTGGACGACAATGTTCGAGAGGTTTTGCCTTTTCAACATATCTAAGAGCTTTCTTTTGCAACAAAAGAACACGGTTGACATGAACACTGTTACCCCAGACTTCAAGGCCATACCTTATTATACTTTCAAAGTACGCAAAATACTCTGTACATACTCTGAAAGTAGGTCATTGATTATCTGGATATAGGGTTGAAAGTGACTCATCGCGACCCTTGGGTTGAAAGTAAATTTTTTTTCTAGCTAATCCAAATGAGGTACATAGCAATGGAAATACGTATACAGCCATGTAATCTATGTTTAAAATAATAATCTATACTAATAGTTCCATTTTAATTGTAAAAGGCAAAATAATCTTAAAATAACATTCCCGCTATATATAAGCTTATGCAAGCGTATACAACGAGAATTAGTAGAAATTATTACGTTCGGTAATTTTTTTAGCTTGAAATATTTAAGTCGACAATTAATTGATAGCGACCTCCGTGTCTGCAAGTTTTAAAAAAAACTAGCCGGCCGCCATTGGTGCGCAGAAGAAATGTGCAATGCGCGCAAATCGCGCAATAGAAAAAAGAGCGGGAAGAGAATGACAAACGTAACAAATATTAAATGCGACCATGCGACGTTAGTGAAATTTTAATTTCCTCATATTCGAAATGAAAAGTAGTGTTCAATTCGGATGAAATTACCCATTTCACCCTCGAACTATTGGCACCCTCACTTCGTTCGGGTGCCAGAAATATCTCAGGTGAAATGGGTATATTTCAACCCTAGTTTATCAATCTACTATTTTATCCCGGAAAATTGCGTAGTGCCCTGCGGGGTAGCGATAAACTAATTCTTTGCAGATGAATTTGCGGTCAACAGCTAATTTACTATTAACTTCGGTGAAGGAATACAGCATGCGGATGGATCAGTTTATGGCGTGTATAGAGCAGGGATGTAACGGAAGTAGTTTTATCGGAACCGGAGCCGGAATCGGAGTTTTTAAATTTGCTTTATCGGAATCGGAACCGGAGTCGGAATCGGAATCGGAAGCAGGGTGACATGAGAGAGAATTATTATTTAAGGACAAATTTAAGGAAAATATGGTAGGTGTGTAATATTGACTGAAAGGCTTAACTGATTATTACGATTCAGGTTCCAGTCGGCCAGTGTTGTCACACTTATAGACGCTCATCTCATAGTTTGCGTATTCGATGGATCGAATAAAAAACATCGATATATACTCGATGTTGAAGTATTAACAATACATCGGTTCAATACGATGCATCGTTACTATACATCGAGTGTTTACAATACATCGATGTATATCGTCCATCTCTAGTCGGCACACGCCGCCGCACTCGCCCGCTATCTATGCTTCGACCTCCGATTCAAACCTCCGATTAAAAAATGTCGGAGCCGGAGTCGGAACCGAAAGTATAATAGTAATCGGAAGTTCCGACTTAACGGAACCGGAACCGAAGCTCCGTAACATCCCTAGTATAGAGTTCCTAACGGCGCTGGGCTACCGTGGAAACAACAGCCAAGTCAATGATGCTAGACGTTCCAATTAGTATTCACAAAGTAAGGCAGTGACACGGTTCCATTTGTAAGCAGTCGACGTCCGAATCGTAAGCAGTGATTGATAACTACGGGACAATCAATAAGATCATCCTTGAAAATAAGGATGATCCTGCGCCTGCGCTCTGCGCAGAAGATACATATACATAGATCGTCTAGTGTAAGTTGAAACAATAAAGAGTCTCGACACAGAATATATAATAGTACTAACGTACAGAATGGCCACGCTCCGCCCCGCACCGATTCGAGTTACCCCACCCCTCAAGCGCAGTCTGCCGGAAAGCTGCTGGCAACTAGTAGGGCTCGCAACGCGATGTATGTCGGCCGCACGTCACAAGTTCGGGAACCTATCCTACCTATACTTCATTTTATAAAACATTAGAAAATTAATGCTTTTTGAAATTATCGCGATTAATACATGAAATAACTACAGAATCATTCGCTTAAGTTTGTTGTCGTACATCTATTGTAATTGAAATTATAATGCTTAAATACACAGACAGACACATTTTAAGTAAGTTTAAATAAATAGATAACGATAAAGTACATTTATTTGCACACATCTAAGCCATATCTTCATTACAAGTACCTATATTTATGTCATTGGTAGTACTTATAGTACTAGGTTTTTGCGATAGACAGCCCTGTGTATCTTACGCACACATTGACGCGTGTACAGACGACGTCGTGCCTGTGTTCATTTCAGAACGCGGATTTTGTACGTCGTGGCCGCCGTGTGGTCTCGATTCAATTTAAGTAAGTACTATGGAAAAATTGGCAGCGCCGCTAGCGGAACATAAGGGCTAATTAATTATTCTAACTCTATCTAAGTAAACGTTTCCTTCATTTTCAATGCTTTTTTTTCAAATACTCGTGTTGGAAAATCGGCGTTCAATATACCTAGTATTTACCTACCTATACCAGTAAGTATTCTCCATTTTAACCAATTTGAACGTCTTTGTAAACAAACCAATTTAATTTATATTCCCACACAATCGCTCATAGTAGCAATTAGCATCGCATCCACCGGAAAAAAAGTATTGAACGATCAAACTTGATATCTCAACAATTATATACTTACGTATGATGTCCATGATTATTATATTTCAATTTTATATGAACTTGTATCTATTATAGACACTAGTTTCAATATAGCTATTTGATAAAGTAATAAAATAAAGTGTTGCCGACCGACCAACCAACCTTTTATATGTACCATTTGACTTCTTTGTTTCGTTTTTATTTTTAAAATTAAAAAAATAAGAATATCGTCTATTATCTTAAAAACGCCATACAGATGACGAAGGGTTAACTAACTTGCTATTTTTCCATGTTGGTTCGTGTTTACTTATTCATACGTTTCATAAAGCTTTGAATTTACGCCGTTACCTTCAAAAAGTCCACCGGACTTAAATTAAAGCAGAAATATTCATGCGTGATTCGTTCAGAAACAATCCGTTGACGGCGGGTGTCCTCGCGGCCATTCTGCTGAAAGATGGCGGCGTACGGGGAATCGGCGCGGAAATGTCGTTCGAGTAGGCGATTCGATCAAGGTTTTACGATCATTTCGTGTGACGTGCACGTTTTAGTAAACAAATTAATTTCTAATACGTCATCATCATCAACATCATCATCATACTTTGTTCTTTGTTTCTGTATGCTTAGTGTAAGTTTTCGATGTCAAAATACGTCTCGATAACGTTTTGCGTTAAACTGTCAAATACTATGAGAAATTTTAGTTGCCATTTCGGTCCGCAAGTGGCGCTGCCAATTATTCCATAGTAATTGTGACGTTTACGTGAACGCGTTCGAGACGTTTTTATATGCGAAAACTTACACTAGAGGCTCTGTATTGTCTTGTACTGATTTGACGTGTTCAATAAAGAGTAGGTATTTGTATTGTATTGTATCAGCCTGATGACGTCCACTGTTGAACAAAGGCCTCCCCCTTAGCACACTGACATCATCATCATCTCCAGCCTTTATAAGTCCCACTGCTGGGCACAGGCCTCCTCTTAGAGCAAAAGAGCTTGAGCTATAGTTTCCCCTTTCTCGTCCCACCCCGCGCCGACGCAACGCGCGGGCGAAGACTCATTTAAGCAGTAGGTCTATAGGTAGTAATAATTCCATAGAAAATACCTATCGTATAGGGGTAACTCCTGTAGTGTTTTGTGGAAAACATTGACTACCGGTATATTGACTATTCAACGTTCGCGTAACTTGTGTGACTAAAAGATAATAAAGTTCCCTCGCGGTCGGCAATGTCAATAAAATAAAATGTCAACTCGTCACAACCTAGAACATTGTCCATTAGATGATATCATCGGACGCAAAAGAAGAAGATCTACATTAGGAGTTTTTGAAAAAAAACTACCAAGATAGGAATATCTGTTACCAAATAAATTATACCTGCCGACATGATTATAAATATTAATATCTGCAATAGTCCATTGCACAAAAGTATTATGAAAACATTATGACATACGTACTTTGTCCAATTTCATGTTAATATGAAAAAACAGATAGGTACTTCAAATGTAAATACAAAACTAAAACTACTATTAAATTAAAATAACTAAATAAACTTCAAAATGAATTAGAAAAGAGAGATGGGCCTCTTGACAGGGTGCCCATCACACAGGCAGCATTCCCGCGCTGAACTGCAACTTTGTCCAATTATACTTAGGTAGGTACTTAATTCCTTAACTATAGTTAAGTAATATTGAACGTACTGTGGTTAGAGGCAAGATTTAGCTTACTTTTATAATTGTGACGCACTAAATGAGTGTCGAACACAGCGTCATTTTTTATGAATCGATCAAGAGTTAATTTTAATGAATCTTATTTTGTCTTCTTTCAGGTCTTATTTCAAAGTCACCCCCACCATAATTTTTTATCGATGTATACACACAGGCCTTTTAGAAAAAAAAAACCGGCCAAGTGCGAGTCGGACCCGCGCACCGAGGGTTCCGTATCATTATATATAAATATCTATGTAAAAACCAGTGTAAGCAGAGCCCTGCTGGAGCAAAATTTACGCAATGTGGGGTCACTTTATATTGGTCACTGATATATACAGACATACATACATATTTACCTACCTTCATACCAAATTTCAAGATTCTGAGTTCACGGGAAGTACCCTGTAGGTTTTGATTCCCTTGAGAGTTTCGAAAATTTGCGGCATAAGCGACTTTTTCTTTTGATTGCGTTGGCTTAGAAGTTTGATTATTTCACAGCTCCAAAGGACAGTAGACCTGAGAATTTGATATAAATTTCAGCTTGATACCTCCACGCGTTCTTGAGAAAAAGGGTCTTGATTGACGGACGGACGAACGGACAACAAAGTGATCCTATAAGGGTTTCGTTTTTTCCTTTTGAGTTACGGAACCCTAATAATCAACAAAAAAATACGATCGATACTAAACTCGTATCCATAAAACCATGTAGACTCGGTGGGAGATTTCTTTGCATTTAGGTGCTTAGACAAGTTTAGACACACTAAATATGACAGCTAAAACCTGAACTGAGTCCGGAATTAATCACATTAGGATGTCATGCCCCGGATGTATTTTCCGTTTTTAAGTTTTATTTGTAGTCGTTTTAACTTTTTTCACTAAGTTTTCCTCACAAACTGTTCTACTTGGAACGATTATGCTAATTATATCCAGGGTCCATAAATCTAGGACACCGGTACTTAAGTACAGTCAGAGCCGTAGTCATGGCTATCAATCTTGTTAAGGATAGAAGTACGTGGGAAAGGGAAGGGACTGACCTTTGCGTAATGCATTGGGGATTCTGTTGCACCATGTTTTGTAAAAAATGCACTTTTGATACGTCCTTGTATTGAGGTTACTTATTAAGGTTTATTGTAAAAAAAATATTTTAGAAACATAATTTTTGGCGACACTATATGACCACGATATGGATATTTTTTACAAGTACGACAATGGTTGCATTGGGAGGGGAAGGCCTAGACGGACGTTCCTGGACCAAATAGGAGACGTTTTGAAAAAGGGCAGGTCAGGAGTACCCGGAACCGACGAGCATGTACGAAGAGATTGATGAATGTGGATAAAGCGAAAGAGGTATGTCAGGATCGTAGCAAGTGGAACAAAGTAGTCTCTGCCTACCCCTATGGGAAAGATTCGTCACTGTATGTATGTATTATGTATGTACGACAAGGAAAGGCAAACGAGTGAGCAGGTCACCCTGATGGGAGATAAGTGAGCATTACGACAAATGTTTTTGAAGCTATTTTAATATACCTAATCATCGAGCAACCTTCAACAAAATTCTATCAAAGTAGGTCGGAAAACATTACATAGGTTTAAATACAAAATAGTCAATATTATGTATATTGTGTCAGAGTCATTATAATTATAATATTGCCTAATACAAAATTACAAACAGTCAAATTGCTGATTTCAAAGATAACCCAGTTTCTAACAAAAGGCATTGTATTTGAGCCCATCATTGGGCAGTCAGATTCGACCCGTGTAACGATTTGGAAGTTAAACTACTTACCGCGCAAAAATAACTAAAAATTACATCTACTTAAGTCTGTAACACACCGAAAACAAGGTATAGGTCTGTATGAACGAAGTCGAACTTTCGAAATTCAAAGTAATAATTTTGCTAAATCAAATAATCGTCAATTCGAATCTGGCAAGGACCAGATTAGGGTTGTACCAGAAATAACTGAAAAAGACAATAAATTTAGAGGTAAAATGACGATAAGTGGCGACACAGTCTGTAGTGTGATCCAAGCTTTTCCAGTCCTTTTAATCTTAGCGCAAAACGCCAATCGCTGTGTGAAAACGCCTTTGATCTACAAACCCCCAAGTCCCACCCATTCACCAGAATACTACGAAGCCCTAGACGCCCTATTCCACAGCATTTACGGCCATAAAGACCACGAAGACCACGGTGGTGACCACAGCCATGGCGGTGACCACAGCCACGGCTGTGACGATCATCATGGCTACGAGTACCACGGCAACTACGGTTACGGGAAGAAATCTGACCAGAAATACTACTACAATCATAAACCGTGCCATCACAAGCCATATGGCCATGGCTATGGGCAGAGTGGGCACGGTAGCCACGGCTATGGTCACACTGTCCACAAGTATGGGCACTCTGGTCACGGTTATGGACAATCTGGTCACGGATACGGATACCCCGTGTATGTGTACAAAAAGGTGACCACCAAAAGTGGGCATGGTCATGACGCGACGAAGGGACATGGCCCGCAGATACGCAATATCAAGCACAAGTATAAAGTAGTGGTGAAAGGGAATAAAGTGATAAGGCATAAGTCTGCTTCTATCAAATTGGAAGGTAAGTGGTTAATTTAGACAGGATAGCTTGAAGTCCCCGGGTTGGATCCCCGTCAGACCATATTATTGCGAAAAATACAAAATGTAAATAATGTATAGTGATTTATGTGAATAGCTTTATCCGTTGCTTATCGTCGTATCCAAGGTTTACTAATGGAACTACATAGGTAAATTTGGTTTTTATTGTGCCATTATATTGATTTATTTCTCTACTAGTTTCTATAGGTATAGATAGCGTATACCTATACGGTAACGGTAAACAGAGTGAAACATAACCCCCCTTCTCACGGTGCGCAGTCGAGTAATAAAAGAGAAACTACAAAACTATTTCAACAATACTTTATTTTGATTTTAATTAATTGTGCACTTTAATTGCGTCCTTAAACTTAAAAATCCCGGCCAGTGCGCGAGGTTATCAAATTAAGTTATTTTCAACGCTACACAAACAGATAGTATCATATCACAATTTTACTGCATCATAATGTATGTGCCTTATGTGGGCAATATTAACTCTCAAGTTATTTTCATCCAACCTCGGGTGTCCAGCGGTCCAACTTTGGAACAGTCTCCTTTCACCACTCTCTGTTAAGTTCCTGATATCTTAAGTGTCAGTTATCTATGATACATACATACATGTATACAGTCACGCCTCTTTCCCATATCTATGATCCCTCTCTATTTATTACAACGAAACAGACAGACACGTTACATCATAGATAACTGACAGTTAAAATGTCAGGGTCTTAACTGAGAGTTGTGAAACAGGCCCTTAACTTTTCACGAAAAAAAGGTAAACTGATTAAAAAAAAAACAGAAAAAGGAAATAAGTCGGCCGAATTTTTTAAAGCCCTATTTTTCATCGAAAAGTTCATTGTAATTTCAAATGTTATTTCGCATAAATTCCAAAGAATTCAGAAGTTCGAACTAAACCATCTGCAAAGCCTATCTAAGCGTTTTTACAACGTCATATTTATGGCTAAGTTGATTATTTCATATAATTATGTTTTCGCACAAAACTGTAAAGATTAGTGCCCAAAGAGAATTCCTCTATTTTGTAGGGAATTAACCCTTTATAATGAGGCACCGGAAAAACCTAGTTCCTTAACTCAATAGTAAAAAAAGCTGTTAATGGAACCGTATTACGCATGAATCACGTATAATATATTGTGACGTCAAGGTAATGTCACCACATTACTATTGCGTTTGTCTAAAGTAAATGGACATAAGGTTAATTTCTGCTTGATTTATTGGGACGTTTCCTTGTATTGTATACCGGAATTTTGTCAGAGGCTGCATGGCCAATGAAATCGGATACGGAAGATAGGGTTGGATCACACTTGCCTCCTGTCATCATCATAGGACGTCCACTGTTGGACATAGGCCTCCCTATAAAGTCAGGCGGAGTACCGTAGACGGAAAAATGAGGCTGGTTCAAACCTTGACGTGTTCATACGGTTGCACGCACACAACCGCAAGCGAGTGGTTGAGACACGCACACGCGCATGCAGCTAGGCGTAGTTTTAGACCCCCCTATGCTGTGAATATACCGTCTTGAATTTTTATTTGGTCTTACTCAAACGGGGTTATGACTGTCTCTCGTCTCGGGCGCAGCGGTCAATTCTCTGAGAAGGTTCATTTAGAGTTTTTTTTTACATTTTTCAGCCAACGACCGAATAAATCAAACACAATTTTTAAGAGCCTTTAATAATAAAAAGTTCGACGCGTAGCGATTACGAAAGTAAAGTAGTCCAAATTTATGAGACGGCGGACCCCCATACAGTAGGTACTCCTAGTTTCTTAATGTATTTGACAATTGCTGTGTTTCGAATAAACATGAATGAAAAAGTACATGATTGGGGATGAGAGCGAGTATGGACAGAGTGATCGATGCAGCTGCAGCACTTGCTTTCGATCTTAACATTATTATTCCTTCATGATTATTCAGAGCACGGCAACAGTCAAATACATTAACAAACTAAAAGCATTGTCCATTCGACTGACCACAGTAAACTGGCTTAGAGAATCACTCCCCTGAGTGGATCTTGTCCGATTTCTGGGTCGGTTGGAAATTAAACAAGTCTGGGATGCGTGTCGGGTTACCTCCACGTGTGGCCAAGAGCTGCGGTTCGTTTCTGGATCCGTCCGGGGGGAAAAAGAGCAGTGCTTGGTCCGGTGCACCCTGGGCAACGGCTAATGATTTCCTGGCAGTATCTGAGGGATATCATTGACCGTTGGATAAGAGCTCGACAGGGCGGGAGGGTTCTTTGACCGTGTTACCGTACATACAACGATGCGGATATTTTGTCACAAGATTTCATAAAAAAAAAATTACCCTGACATTGGCGAAGTTGTCTTCGCTATAACGACTTGTAACGCCACAAATAAAAGAAGAAGAAGAAAAACAAGTCACAAGCGCAAGCGTGGAACAATCCCCTACGACCCTTATCGCCGCTGACCGCTGGTCAATATATCTCAGTAGCATCCTTCCCAAGCCACAGTCCATTGCCAACGGCATCGGGTACGCATAGTTGCTCAGTTCAAGACCAACCTCCGTCGCAGTGCGTCGCAATGGCGAAACTAATTTTGTGTTTGTGTTTGTGTGTGCAACTTGTGTTGGGACAGTTCGGTGAGTGTTCAGTGTGACCTAATCGGTTAATTTCGAATCTAATAGTTTTGAACACCTTTAGCAACACCTTTTGCATTTTTAAACTACCTATGCTTTACTCGCACTTTTTAGCCGTATTTATTTTTTTGTTAAAACATATTTTCTGGTAACTCGTGTGACGTGACAGTAACTTACTTTAAGCTGTTAAAATTTAAATGAAGACATTTCTCCAAAGCTTTCTTCAGTTAGTTTTGCTTTGAAAATAATCTCGGTTTAGTCGCTATGTACCATCAGCCAAATATGTAGTCTACCACCTTAAGGTTAAAATTCCTTTGCACGTCACAATATATAATGTCGCTAAGACAGGCTGTCAACTTGAAAGTTCGACTTTAGCGACATTTTCATTTGATAGGAAGTTGGATGAAAATTGGTAGACCACTTATTTGGGCGACCGTACCTTGCTTAAAGCTTGATAGTTCGATATACAACTTGACCCTACTAAATCGAGTTTAGCACTAACTCTAGAATACAACTTTACCAGCAAGACGCAGCAACTTAAGAAAGTATGACACTCATTTATTATTGTCAGCCAGTAACAATAGTTTTTAAACTGACTCCAGACATCTGGGAAAGTCTAAGTACAAATGTTATTGGAATGATTTACACATTTCAATATTAATTTAATCTAAATGCACAAGTTTTGTTTACAAACAGATTTTTTAAATAACCTTCTAGCTTCAACAATCATTAGACTTATTACCTACCAACTAACACATAATAATTATACGTAGCTACATAATCATCAAAGTAACTATACGATCTTGCAGCAAAAAAACTTGGCAAAAAATTTGTGTTTGTGTGCGTGAAGCTTGACAATCGTACCTTTTTGCCTTTACGTTTAAAATAACAAATTAAGCGAATCATTTATCGGGTTTAAGTACTGTAGGGGACATAAACCTTAATATGTTGCAATGGTTGCGAAAGTGGATCGATTTCTAAAACAATGTTAAGATGTGCAACAACTAGCACTAGGCTTAGGTTAGGTTTAGGTCTCCCCAGGAGCGCTTAAGTTATTAAGGATGGAAGGTAGTGAGGCGGTAGAGGGGCGGTCAGTCAAGACGAACTACCCTCGCTTTTTTCACAATTATTTGTGTCACCAGAACTATTGGGGTATTGTATTAACATACATAAAGTTTAAAATGTAAAATGGTTTAAAATATATAATGATTCAAAATGTATAATGCGATTTTCTCATAAAATTGAAAATTAACAGAATTTTTATAAACTAAACCTAACCTAACCTAAACCAATCTATAGATTACACTAACAAAAAAGTACATCTAGCTAGTAGTTTCACAGAAAATGGCATTATATATTTTGAACCATTATGCATTTTAATCTATTATACATTTTAAACTTTATACATTCTGATCCGCGCCCGAACTATTGTCTAGTAAGATCTCGGACATAGGTAATTAGGCACATAATATTATCTTAATATTTTACTTGAACTTAGAAATATGGTGTGCTTTTACAGATAATTACCTAACTACTTAGGTAATTAGAATTATAACAAAGTACAAAAAACTGTTTTACATCACTTGTGTACTGTATATATATATGTATGTAATTCAAGCAAGTGTTAGTAACATGGCCTTCGTAGTATAACGTAATTTTTGCACACCTAATTAAAATAAACGACTGGGACTAGAGCTAATTATTTAAATTAATCTGTTTAACTTTGTGCTGTCGAATATTACTTAAAGAACCGGCCAAGTGCTAGTCGTACTCGCGCACCGAGGGTGCCGTACAAATTCGGCAAGTTAAGTTAGTTTAGTATAGACCCGTGGAAATGCCAAAGAAAATATTTGAAAAACGCTGAACCACTTCGGCGATTGCTGTAGGTCGCGACACCCGCACTCCCCCGCGACTCCCCCGCGATACCTACCTTATTTTCGGCTACCCCGCATCAACGGTCATCGCTAGACTTACGGCACTTGTATTTAGAAGTCTAAGGGTGCGTATCGGGTTACCTCCACGTGTGGGCAGGAGCTGCGGTTCGTTTCTGGATCCAGATGCTGGAAGAGCAGTGCTTGGTCCGGTGCACTCTGGGCAACGGCTAATAATTTCCTGGCAGTATCTGAGAGATTGGGATTGGGAACTAGCCCAAGCCCTCTCATTCTGAGAGGAGGCCTGTGCCCAGCAGTGGGACGTACATAGACTGGAGAGAGAGAGAGAGATCTGAGGGATATCATTGACCGTTGGCTAAGAGCCCGACAGGGGGGAGGGGGGTCTTTGACCATAATTACCGTACAACGTTGCCGAAATTTTGTCACAAGATTTTATAATAAAATTTTTACCATGACATTGGCGAAGTTGTCCTCGCTATAACGACATTGTAGCGCCACAAATAAAAGAAGAAGTTGGCGGCCCAAGGTTTGGCACTATTGATTCCTTGCGTTGCGAACTCTAGGCAAATTGGATAGATTAGTTTAAACAAAAACTGAAAAAAGTCATAGTAGGTGAAAAACTTAAGTAAGTAAATGACCTATTGTATAGTAGTGTACAGAACTGATATGGGACTTAAGTCATTTTTCTAATTTGGAACGTCAATTTGTCTATTATAGGTAATTTACTTAAGCTTTTTACCTATAGCGCAAACCTCATTCTTTATTACAAGCTTCATTTAACTTGCAATGTATGTAGGTGCGTTTGTCCGGGCGGAATCTTGCGATTCGAAGCAGATATACAATACAATACAAATACTCTTTATTGAACACCACAAATCAGTACAAAACAATACAGAAACAAAGAACAAAGTATACAATAGATAACAGATACAGACGCAAACACACGGATGCAGATATCTTCACCCGATTGAATTTGAACCGAAATTCTGCATACTTATGGAAAGCCTGTAACAAATGAAATAAAAAATCCATGGCGTCGTGAACAAATTATCACAAGAATTTAATAACAACCGCAATTATTTCTTCACTAAAAGATTATTTAAGGAAAATCCTGTGCTAACTACATACATACACAATCTGTGTGCCGGTCTGGCCAATCAAAGGCGGCACAAGGTACTTAACTATGTAAAAAATTACTGCAAAAACCAAGTCCCCACACACACACACACACATTTATGGTTCGATGTAAAACTTTGTTGACGTTTGCTGGGTAATATAAATAATTTGTATGTAAGTGTTTTACAAGTTTTTATCCTACTTGCCATTCGTTCAGTGTCCGATTGTTTGATCGACAATCGTTGACCAATATACCGGGTGGAATGCAGCCATAGACTTTCCTGTAAATATTATGTCGTCATTAGGACGTACTATTAATTTTTAACTATCAAAAAGTCCTATTTAAATGAAAATACAACGGCATTAAAACAATATTTTAAGTATGGCAACAACCCTAGTCCATATTGTACCTAGTTACATAATAATTTACATTTTATGTACGTACCTACACACAGCCTGACATTTAGCAATTTTGTTCACGTCCCACGTCTTGCAGGTGTTCCTGGGCGATGGTGATCACTTTCCATCAGGTGACCCGTCTGCTCGTTTGCCCCCTCTAATATAAAAAAAAAAAAAATATGTCAGGGTTGGCCAACTTGATTAGACCCAAGAGCTCCTGTTTATTAACAAAACCCTGCGCGATCTACCAATTACATACTTCATGAAACCTTAAATGAAACACGTTGCGCAGTCTGGTCTAAGTACGTATATTTTTTGCCTTGCTACGATCGACTGGTAACAATCGCGATCGACCTGTTGGCCACCCCTGACATATGTCATTGAACTAGGGTTGTGACATGCATTTTTTTGCATATAGTTCAACTCTTGAGAGATAGAGAGAGAGAGAGAAATACTTATTTACACCCATTCGATACACAATGGAGATTGGTGGTCAAACGCTGGTGGACATAAATGTTCGTACGTAGGTAAGATAAATTTTTAAATTACGTTTCACCTGTTCTCAGTACTTATCAGAAAAAAGTATGGTACTTAAAAAAATCTACTTTGAAAACCGCAACCACAATACGCCTACGTCAGTAACCACACTTCAGATTTCATGGCAAAAAAACTACAAGGAAAAATTACATCATACGATGTGTAGTCAAATATTGGTAATAAGGTCTCAAGCAATTCACCATTGATAGTAATCTTTCAGCAAACAATTTTTTATCTTATGAAAATATATGATGAAAGTTCAAATGTCAAAAGTTAAAGATTATTGCGGGATTTCCCGATATACACAAACAATGAACTAGATAAAAGCCTGAATTGAGTTTGTCCTATTTTTAATCCCCGACCTGTCTGTCTGTGGCATCGTAGCTCTCAAACAGATGAATCGATTTCGATGCGGGTTTTTTCATTTAAAACCAGTTTTCTCGCGGTGGTTCTTAGCCATTTTGGGTAAAAATCGATCCAGCAGCTTCAATAGCATCACCTCTTTTCCAAGATGATATACTTTTTGGCATAAATATTCTGTTTAGTAAGAGTTTTCAATGATTCACGGTTAAGTTCATTCGAAATATTATAAACGGGATATGAACCGCGATTACCTTTATTGAGCTCCCGATATCTCTACATCAATATATTAGTATCGATATAATTAGTCTACCCGTGATCATGATGCATGCAACTGCGTCGAAATATCGGGAGCTCAATAAATGTAATCGCGGTTCATATCCCGTTTATAATATTTCGAATTCTGTTTAGTATTTTGTTGTTATAGCGGCAACAGAAATAGATGTATTTCTGTTGCTGATCTGTGAATATTTCAACTGTCTAGCTATCACGGTTCCTGAGGTACAGCCTGGTGAGTGGTGACAGACGGAGAGTGGAGTCTTTGGGTACGGAACCCTAAAAAAGCTCGTAGATCGGTGATCACAGCTCCCTCAATAAGCAAAGACTCGTCTTCGCGAGCGCGTTGTCGTGTTTGCACGCAAACCTGCCTCTGCGCAGTCTATGGATCTAGTCTAGTGACCGTCTCCGGTGGCAGTGACCTGCTGCTACGAAGGTCATCGGTTCAATCCCCACTAGGGCCAAACTGTTAACCGTGTCTCTAGTGACTTTAATTGCATATCTTTTGTTGGGTATAACGTAAAAGGCTACTTTGACTCTTTTAAAATCAATTTTATTATTAATTTATTTTGAAAAATATTTTTATTTACTAATAATTTATCGTCCGAAGTAACGAAAAACAATAAGATATGTTTAAATACACTTCAGACACAGCGGCGTTATTAGAGTGAAATAAAAAACTTTTTTACTCAGACTATACTATAGTATATAGCCATCAATACTTACACTTTAAATATCCGAACATGATAAAAATATTGGTCGATTAACCTGGTCAAATACTACAGAATTATCATTTATTGCATCAAATTTGATATGAGTCTAGTAACTTAATTTTGTTTGGGTAAAGCGTTTATTTTACAAATTTAATAGTTTGTTTAAAACCACATTCGACACAGGCATACACAAGCACACAGAACGATGATGAATATTAGCTTTATGTTGTAGCGATTGCTCGGTTATATATTCATACTGCAATTTTGTTTATATTTAAGGCCGTAAAACTTGTTTCCTGGTCGTTGTTGTTATTATTTTTTGCTTCATTTATTCTTTAATGCTTAACGAGCTTCATTCTTGTTTCTGCATCCAACACACATTTGAAGGTCATTTACGCTTTGACAGTATTAAGTATCATTAATTACCACCAAACCATAATTAAAATGCTAAAAAAATTCTTGGTTGTTATAAGTAAATAGCCTTTAAGAATTTGAAAAACAATCTCCTCTCAATAGTACACGAAAAAACGATTATTCCAGCCACTTTACATAAATACACTTCACGCATTGCCCTATGCTTATTGATAGCACATTTTGTGTATAAAAATCATCTACTTCTATCAAAAATTGTGTCATTATATTCGATATGAAATATTCATTCTATGTTTTCTAAAACACCATAATTTCCTAACTAGGATTCTTCCAACGGCAAGACGACAGACCTCTGGGCTTCTTGAACCCATCTCGCATCAAAGACCGTCTCACAAGCATTCTCCATCTTAATCGAGAGACCCCGAATACGAACCCTGCGTACGTTTATCCTTTTACCGACAGACCCTCAAATGAGTATGGAAGACCAGGGGTTGTGAACACCCAGAATCAGAATCCGTTTGGCGTACCAAATCGCAATGACTTCGTAGATCAAAACGCTGCAATTCAAGATGGAGTTTCTGAACCTGGCGTTAATAATAACGGTGTGCAAGAGCTCAATAATGATGCCAATGTGAATCAGCCGAAGGAAGACAAAGATGGCGGACTTATAGTGATCCCAGGAACTCCCGATGGTGCTTTCGGAGGTTTTGTGTTCCCAGATAGTGAACCCACTGAAGCTGCAGTACAAACTAGTAAAGCTGATGAAGCTACTAAAGCTGCTGAGCCTGCAGTATTACCAGATAAGGAAGAATTTCCTCCTCTGACTCCAGTACCTTCGACTGACACGAGGAACAATTTCAACTTCGGCCCTAGTGGAATCTTCCGTATGTTCTTTTATTTGGAGAAAACTAACAAAAGGCTAGCTGGTTGAAGGAAATATTTTAGAAATTAATTAAAATGGTTTTGGATTCTATGTATAATGGTTAAGCCAAGTTAACTACGTAACGGTAGAGATTGAGTTTTCTAAATTTCTCGTTTTGTCATAAAAAAAAACTATAAAATAAAAACACTTTGAATTCTAAAACCTTTCTCACTCTTTCGTTTCCACTTTTCTTACCTTTTCATGCCCTTTTCTACTACCTTTCTATTCTTCAGAAATATCCCTCAAACATTACATTAAAATGTAGAAATTCATTAATTTCTCATATACCATCTAGGTACCTATCAGACAACTAGAAATTTAATTAATTCATCACATGCTTAATTAATTACATCATGTTTGCATGAATATGTAGTTTTGTGACTAACAACAAACGTATATCAAAACAGAGATCAAGGTATCATTGAAAAAAAAACATTGTAATCAAGTTATAATAATTATATAATTTGTAAGGTGAGTAGTTAGGTAAATTTGTACAACCTACCAATTTCGAAATATTCTAAATATTTCATATTATCTGGCATACGTTCATAAAATACTGGACATCGTATGCGAAAATCATTACGTAATTGAGAAATTCTTGTTTGATCATTCAAATCTTATCATGTTTTGCCACAGTCAAAGACTTAAGTGTTCATTCTATGATCTGAGCTTAAGTGATATTTAAATCGTGCATTGATAAATCATAAAAAACGTTATCAAAGAATGCATCAAAATTATTCAATCTGATTTAAATCGGACATAAGACGAATAAGTTGCGCACACGCATGTATTAAGCGTGACATTGACAATTGCGCCGACCTTAGTGCATTCGAGGTTGATCGGTTACTTAACAGATAAATAACGTAAGGTGGTAAGAAAACACATATCATTGGCTACCGTCACAAGCCACTTTTGACGGAAATTACCATTACAATACAATACAAAATAAATACATATGTTCAATTAAACAAAAATGAGATTTAAAAAATCCCACAAGCTGAGAGTCATCAAATTCACAAGAACACGTCAGGAACCAAAAAACAAAATGCTTCGTCAATTAACACAATTTATTCAAATGAGTTGGGCACATTGAATAGAAATACCTTTATTTGCGTAAAGTGTTGATAATATTTAAATAACATTCAGATGGGTATAAAAACTAGATTGACAAGGTGAACCGGTGGCTCTTTTACTCGACTGCAACGAAGAGGGTTATGTGTTTTTAATATGTTTTTAGTCTGTAGATGATGGAGTAGAATATCTTAAACCATGGCGATAATAACCTCCACGAGAATAATCACACATACGGTCATTTAAATTATGCACCTATATAAAACTTTGTCATTGAGATAATTAATATACATAATAATATTATGAGTTTATCAACACGACGATATGACAATGTTCTTTCTGCATATTTGCACGGCTATACTTTTAAAAACCCGTTTTTTGCCGACATTATTTTTTAACTTCCTAAATAAAAACTGTCTCTCGGCCACAAACATCTTAGATCATTTTAAAAGTTTTGTCTCCAAGCATCTGTTTGACCACTTTTTGTTTACAGAGGAAACCTGCAAGACCGTGGACAATGAGGTCGGAAGCTGCATTCAGGTGTCAGAGTGTCCGCAGTATATGGCTCTCATCCAGCAGTCTCGGAGTAACCCTCGAGCACTGCAGTTACTGCGGCAGGCTCACTGCGGTTTCCAGGGGAACAACCCTAAGGCAAGGCTCTTAGCGTGTGTAGTGTCAGCCATATCTGGCATCAGCATTCTTGGAGTAACCTTCGAGAACTGCAGCTGCTGCGTCAGGCTAACTGGCTGTTCCAGAGTAACAACCCTAAAGTCTCTTAGCGTGGGTAGTGTCGGCCATATCTGGCGTCCAGCATTCCTGGAGGAAGGTTACTTTACTGCAGATGATGTAGCAGGCTAAATATGGCTTGGGAACAAAACTAAGGCAAGTCTCCTAACTGCATGTTTAGTACAGCACTGCTACTTAGCGGCCGGATATGCGAGTTAAACGGTGGTAGAGAACGAGACGGACGTCAGGTCTTACATAGGCCTTGTATTTTTCAGGTCTGCTGTCCTCGCCCAGGCATACCCACAGGGCCGCCTCCCACTGCTTCTACCACAACTTCTACAACTACCACCACCACGGAGGCAGCCGTGATCATGCCCGAGGATCCGGAGACCAAGCCTGCTGCTGTCCAGCTGCCGGACCCTCCGACCTGCGGCTTCAGCAATGCCACTCTTAGCAGAGTTGTGAATGGGGTTCCAGCTAGACTTGGTAAGAAGATGCTTTTACAATGAGAACAGGGGCCTTACCATGACGTCTTAATGCAATTCAGTTTAGGTTCGCTCGCTATCAGATTCATACTAAAAGTGACAGCTAAAACTTGAACTGAGTCTGAATTAGGACGTCATGGTGGTAAGGCCCCAGATGATATAGACTAAATTGGTGTGGATGACAATAATCGGCCAAATGAAATGTACGCAGCGTCTGTTTGACATTCGGACTCATAATTCTACTGGATATAGTGCTTCTGGTTAGAAAACTTGACTGTGTGTGTAAATAGCGTGAGAATCTTCTCTTTCTTATGAGGAGAGTGAGTAGTTCTTCACATGGTCTTTGTGATGCAGGCGACTTCCCCTGGATGGCGCTGCTGGGATACAAGGGGCGCCGCGGCAGCACGGAGCCCCGCTGGCTGTGCGGTGGTTCACTCATCTCTGCCCGGCACGTGCTCACTGCAGCCCATTGCATACACACCAGAGAGGAAGAACTGTGAGTAAATGTGCATGTCGTCAAAAGTTTCCGAAAAGTTGGAAAAGGTCCCGGAAAAAATTGGAACAATTCACAAAAAAACACCGGGTAGCACTCCGGGAGTGCCGGCAGAAGTGATACTTAACTACTCGCACACACACTCGCGCAAAAAAAGAGAAAAGCAAAACTTTTTCTACACGACATTTGAACTGCGGTCATCTGAGAGAACGCACTATTATTCCACACATTATACCACTAGGCCAAACGCACATAAATTAAAGCGACGGAATCAACGTACACTTCAAAAATCGAACGCGGCTTTAAAGCTTCATTCGTATTTCAAAATAAGCTCTTAGAAGACCTGATATCGTGGTACTTAAACTCCCTCCGTCTTAAGCCTGACGCGAGTTTAAATTTTTTTACCCATCCCAAAAAGTGTTCAACGCCGCTAAAGAAAGTTTCAAGTCCCATGCCGTAAAGAAATTTCTTCCGGCTATATTCCCACTAGTTCCATTATCACTATCTAAGTAGTCCTATCAATGGAACTGCTAACGGAACTAGTGGGATGAGTTCATACAATAAGCCAGAAACCTATGAGCGAATGTAATTTAATTAATCTTACGGAACCTACCTATCTTAATGGTATGCAATGGCGGGTCGTTAGAGTGGGCAGCGGATAGGAATCATCATATCACAATTTGTAGGCGCAGCCTAACCAGGCAACCCTCCACTGTACGCCATAGCTTAAATCCATAGCATAATCATGCCAATCAATCATAAAGTTAGTTTATTATTACGAGAAAGAGTTTATTTCCATGAAAGTCACGTTACCTCACTTTACAATACTGCTGGGAAGACCCTGTAGCTGCCATTTACATGACTATTTATGTCGGGGAAAACTAATGTACAGTACAATGAATCACTGCAAATTGCAAATCGCTAAAATCGCACCTCTTTGCGAATTACCAGAGTATTTTTAGTGTGAATTATTGAGATGGCTGAATCGAAACGGCGTAACAAAAGCATCATTACCTTATTTCGTAATAAGCCCGGTCATTATTATGTTGGATCCCATTGCGATGCTTCTTAGAAAAATGTGATACAATCGAAATAAAAGTGTTTATGACATTTAGGCATAGGTTTCCTGAATTTAAAAACCGTTTATTGATGGACATCACATTTATTTGTTTAATCGTCCCACGATTTATATTTATTTATGAATTTAATGACGTCTGTAGCTACTAACTGTACCTACATATACACATTGTTATATTTGTGCGGTCATTACGGTCGCAAAACTATAATAATGCAGTCACTGGTATGCGATATAACAATTTATCTCTTTTACAACTATGATATTCAGTATTGTCATTACTATGATACAAATCGTTTCTTACGAAGGACACCTGCAGGCATATTACGTAACTCGCTCGCGATCACCATCGTGTTCATTTTGAAAATCCCTCCTTAGTGCACCTCTATGATACCTACTGAAGCAATATTTATATACGTTGGGATTCTAGGCAGCTGCAATTTTCGACATGTTCATCGCTATCCCGCGGGAACTATGCAATTTTTCAAAATAAAAAATAGCCTATAACCTGGCCGGTAATTTTCTCAATAGTTAAAGTTTCCAACAAAATCCGCTCTGCCATTTTCACGTGATGCGCGCACAAATATACAAACAGATAAACAGACAAACATTCTAAAAACTGTTGCAACGTGTTCTGTTATCGATTCTAAGTATATTCCCAGCCTATATTTTTGTAAGTGGGTTTATTTTATTCTTACACGGAGGCGAAAGTGTGCGACGTTTCGGACATAAGCTAGTATTATTAACATTTTCTCGTCCTGTAACTTGCTTGGCGAGATATAATAAAGATCCACAACCGGTTTGTATGCAAATATAATAATATAATACAAGTTTAATACGCTTCGTAAACTGGACAGTTGCATAACTGAAACTAGACCTAGACATGCTAGGTCTAGAGTCTAGACAACTGCGTTGAAACAAGGTTTTAATTTTTGATATCTAAAAATGGATCGAAAAAGGGTGGTTTACAGTAGGCGGCAAATAAGTAAAACGTTGAGGGGATATGCGCAGTATGAAAAACAACATCATTTTCTTACTGCGCTTATCCCCTCCATGTTTTACTTATTTGCCGCCTACTGTACACTATAATATTAAAGTAAGTACTACTTAGCTGTGGCCCGCGACAACGTCTGCAAAAAATACGCTTAACGCTATCCCGTGGGAACTTAGCAATTTTCCGGGATAAAAAAGAGCGTATGTGTTATTCCAGACTTTATAATCTATGGTACCTACAAGTACGATGAACAAAGAGTACACTCAGCAAACACAGCTTGTATTAAAAAATTAATTCTTTACACAAACTTATAATGTTCCATAATGCTGGTCTGAGAGCAAAGAAAAAAAAACACCGGGTAGCACTCCGGGAGTGCCGGCAGAAGTGAAGACTACGCACACGCAAAAAGAAAAAAATATACACGAGATTTGAACTGCGGTCACCTGAGAGAACACACTGTTATTCCACTCCCTATACCACTAGGCCAAACGCACAAACGTTAAGGCGACGAAATAAACGTACACTTCAAAAATCGAACGCGACTCTAGCTTCATTCGTATTTCAAAATAAGCTCTTAGAGGATCCGGATATCTCCGTACTTAAACTCTCCCTCCGTCTTACGCCTGACGCGAGTTTAAACATTTTACCCATTCCAAAAAGTGCTCAGCGACGTTGAAGTTTTCACTTCAAAACAGCCATACAATAGTCTATGTCCGATTTCAATTTGCAACTGTATCTTCCAATGATATCAAAAGTCAAGATACGCCTGTCCGAACAATTCGCTTACTGCGCAATTGGGCATTTTCTCTGACACACTCTGACAGCTGAACGATACGGCGTCCTGTCACAGACTAAGGCACGGTGGTCAATACCACCACATTGGACAAATTACTCGTGAGCGTTGGGCGTATCTGTACGAAGTAATATATCTATGGTATTTTCCAGGTACCTAGTCCGTCTGGGGGAGCTGGACATAGCGCGGGAGGACGAAGGCGCGACCCCCATCGACGTGCCCATCAAGAAGAACATCAAGCACGAAGAGTACAACGCCAAGGCCTTCACCAACGACATCGGCATCCTCGTGCTCTCGAGGAACGTGCCGTTCACCGGTGAGTCTCAGCATACCATCATCATCATTGTGTCCTCGTTGAGTCAAGGACCTTGACGTATCAGTTGACTCGACTTGACGTCGTCTGTCTTTCCTAATAAGTATAACTTAGAACAGAGTGAATAGGCTGTTACTGAACCAGTGAGCTACATCCTCGGCTTCATCTGCACTTACCATCAGAGATAGAGGCCAATCGCTGGTCAGTTTATTATAAAAAAAAAAGTTGACGGCGAACCCTGCTGACTCAATATACTACTGACTTAATATCTAATGTATTTTTTATTGTGATTTGTGTCTGGTTCTTTATATTTATACAATAAAGCATTTACTTACTTACTTACTCCGGCCGAAGGTAAAACCAAAGCCTTTTTAATGTACTCACCAGCAATAACGGGTCAGTTTTCATACAACTTTCTATAGATAGTAACCAGTTATTTTTGCTCGACATTGTATTATAAAATGTGAAAGAATATTTTTATCGAATCAGGCGTCACTTTGCGGAGGTCCATTTTAATGAACATAAAATATTTACCTTGTATTATGAGCAGCGGAGTAGCAAGGTAAATATTTTATGTTCTTAAAAAACTGTCTGTGTGTCTGGCTTTCACGCCCAAACCAAAGATTTTAATGAAATTTGGTATAGAAACAGTTTCAGTCCCGGGGAAGGACATAAGTCGTAGTATAGTTTATATCCGGGAAAATCGCAATGTTCCCGCGGAGTGGCGGTAGGTAAGCGAATCCTGCGCAGAATCTGGCGCGATATCTAGTTTGGTATAAAGGTACCGGCACGGCGCACAGTACAGACCCAGGGAGTTACAGGTGTATATACTTTACTAGCTGTTGTCTGCGACTTCGTCAGCAACGAATTCGCTTATCGCTATCCAGCGGGAACTACGCAATTTTCCGGGATAAAAAGTAGCCTATGTGCTATTCCAGACATTTCTCTATTTATGTGCCGAATTTCATCCAGATCCGTTGGGCCATTGTGGCGTGATTGAGTAACAAACGAACATCCATCCATCCATGCTTTCGCATTTATAATATTAGTTAGATACCTATAGGAAGGCTTAGGGCAGTTCTTTTCGTGACGGCGATTTGCCTTTCAATTGACATGGCTTTTGAAATACGGGATTCCGGGATCGTTAAGTTTTTAAATTGGATAGCGCTAGCTTGAAAGATCGAAAAGACTCTACGAAGATTTTTTTTTTAATAAACAACTGTCCCCAGCCCTGATCAACCCGATCTGCGTCCCGCGCACCAGCGAGCTGCGCGGGCGCAGCTACGAGAACTACACCCCGCTGATCGCAGGCTGGGGCGACACCGAGTTCCGTAAGTTACACAACAACTACTCAATTTTCACTAAGGGCTACTTGCACCCACGGACCAGTAGGCTTATTGTCTAACTCGCTCGCAATCGCCATCGTGTTCATTTTGACAGTTCATGTATGGGCTGACAATTGGCATCGGAATCAGCTAGCTGTCACATTCATACAAGAACTGTCAAAATGAACAAGATGGCGATTGCGAGCGACTTACGTAATAAGCCTGCTGGGATAACGACTTAAACCCCGTGTTAGATGCTAACCCGGGGCTAAGTAGTGTCAAAATGTATGGAACTGTCAAACCTAACCCCGAGCATAGAATAAGTAAGAACATAGTAGAACGGAATCTCCCGCTCCGGCCGGACTCGAAGGTCACGATTTACAGTACTTGTTAAACGAGCGGATCAATCAGGCTGCCACGGCCGGCGTCGCCGCACGCGCGTTTGGCATTTTTGCGCGTTCCGTCCCGTAGGTACAAATCTAGTTTAACGTGAGCCTGTATGTATTTTAGTTTATATTTGTCGGTAAGTAATACTTACTTAAACCATCTTAAATGGCTTCTTCTGGTATGGCACTTGTAATAACTTCTTCCTTAATATAATATGTAGGTACGTACCTAATTATTTATAAATTTCATATTTTGTAAAACTAGAATAAAATAATGATTTCAAAGTAAATAAAAACTTATATTTTAGCGATATATATTGCACCAAATAAACCTTTTCCTTTCTTTCTTTTATATTATCTTTAGACGTGAGTATAATATTTAACGGTAAGCAACCCTAGCAATACGCCTGGACGACAGAGGGGCGTAACGACGTGAAGGGGGAAGTAGGTATATAAATGGCGGCGTTTTGGACGCGATCAAAAGAGATTCCCTTCTACCCTGTTATTATCTATTCTATGCCCCGAGTTAGCGATTATTTTTTTTTACTCTGGATTATTCAAGTGGGCCTAAATGTTATTCAATAAAATTGTCAAGAACAAAAAAATCAAAATAATAATTTTGTTAACTGTATATCCACTTAATATCGGGAACATGACTGTTATTTGGAACTTAATAACCACCATTTAAATTTATAAATAGTAATAAAATGGAGTCCGAAAGAAATTTTAATACCTACAAGAGGCCAGTTACTTTTCTTACTATAAAAACACACCGGGTAGCACTCCGGGAGTGCCGGCAGAAGTGAAAACTACGCACATGCACACTCGCGCAAAAAGAGAACGCGGCGCACAACTACCCTCGTTTTCATCGTATTTATGTTCATGTACATTTCCAGGTGGGCCGGCCGCCACACACCTCCAGGTGCTCCAACTGCCCGTGGTGAGCAACGCGTACTGCGCGCAGGCGTACGCCGCGTACAAGGCGCAGGTGATCGACGGGCGTGTGCTCTGCGCGGGGTTCAAGAAGGGGGGGGCCGACGCCTGCCAGGGGGACAGTGGGGGGCCGCTCATGCAGCCTATTGTGAGTAAAACATCTATACAGGGCAACATCAGTAGGCTTATTGTCTAACTCGCTCGCAATCGCCATCGTCTTCATTTTGACAGTTCATGTATGGGCTGACAATTGGCATCGGAATCAGCTAGCTGTCACATTCATACAAGAACTGTCAAAATGAACACGATGGCGATTGCGAGATTTGCGAGCGAGTTAGACAATAAGCCCACAAATCCGTCCTCAGATAATTTGGAGGCATCAGTGAAAACAGTCGTCCAGCCTTCCCATTTTTCCGCTAGTAGTCTATTAAATATAGCATCTGCACAAAGAGTGTCCTTTTTTAAACCAAAAGATAAAATGATATTAGGCTGAAAAACAAGAGCATCGAAGTTGATGGCGAATAGGGGGTTACCAGAAAGCTTAAGGATTGGAGGGCCTTCGAGATATTTTTGGAAAGTTTTTGCAATTTGGAGTTCGTAAATATCTATGGACATATCTAATTGATAACGAAAATTCTTTCCAGTATAACAGCGAGACCTTGAAGATCTTCTTCTACCAAATCGGCGTGGTTTCCTTCGGAAGGAAGTGTGCTGAGGCCGGCTTCCCGGGAGTCTACACCAGGGTCACCGACTTCGTACCATGGATCGAGCAGACAGTAGCGAATAATTAGTCAGAACCATAGTTTAGTGAAATGGTTTGAACACAAATGAACTGACCAGAGTGCAAAATACCATTTTCTGGTCAGAAGGATCTATAAGTAAAAATGGGAACAACTCGCTAAAAATCCGAATAGGTTGTAGGTGTAAGTGAAGTGAAAATTATACATACACTTGGAAACTACTAAGTAAATGAATCATAACCAGAATAAGAAATAGAAGGCTTTCCTGTAGCCATAAAGGAAATGGACTAACGTGTCGGCCAAGGCCCTATTTTATACAACTACAAGTTATAATTTACAAGTGGAAGTCTCTTTCTGACCCTATGTGTTAGATAGAGATTGTAAATTGTAACTTTTAACTTCATAAAATAGGGCCCACGTGCTTTACGTACAGCAAAAATGTGTAAACATATTATCTAATATTCATATTGTCCATATAATTTTATTTTGCGAAAGCGTAAATTTTGCAACGTTCAAAGGAAACACGCTAACTAAATTATGTGTATGAATCAAATACTTAGCTACACCTACCTACATAATTTTTTTAGAATTTTTGTTGATATTTCATAAAATTATACAAGCGCTCAAATGTATCGAAACAGTGAAAAAAGTATGATCTACTATTAATATATTGAACAGATAAAAAACAAGTTTCCTTCATTCTGTGAAAATAATCTGATGCTTGTTTTTTTTATTCATTGTATTGTATAATAAAAATAAAGGATACGTACAGTACCCGTCTATAAAGATGCACATCGGTCTTCTCGGCTAATTTCGGCTTCGTAAAGCGTTGTCTAACTTACGCGACGCCAATCGTCTCTCTCCAAATACCGAAGTGCAATTTTTATGGTCGGGTACTGTACTTACTAATTTAAGTTGCAATATTAAGCTCTCATTAATGATCTTTTTGTAAGAAGCTACACTCCTGGCAGAGTTATTGTGGACAGTCGCCATCAGATATATCGTAGCGGGCGAGGTCCTCAAATACTTCGGAGCAGCCTTAAATTTCAATAAATTCATTACAACTGTAAGGTTAATAACATCAGAACACGCAATTAGTCATAAATATAATAGCAGCGACTTTTCAATAAAATCGGGACGTCACAGATCGTCAAAGATATCGATGCAGACAGGCTGACCATAAAGATCGGAACATTTTTGGAAAATATACCTTAACTTTGTGACAAACAGTTTAAATTACGTTGTGTTTATAATAAAACTAGTTTTATAAAATAGAACTACATTGTTTTGACTTATAACAGTAGAAGAAGAAAAATTTTATTCTTAAAAAAAGTATAATGGCAATTTAGTGGCCAGTAACAATTTACACTTTATACAACAAAAAAGGTTTTATGTTACTAACACAGTGAATTATGCATGCAGACGCGTACACTATTATAGGTGACATATCTTTCATTTTGGCATTATGTTTGAGCCTTATTTGTATTTTGTTTGGAATTCGAATCTATCATCATATACGTAAGGTTTATTTTCCACATATGTTCCGATATTTAAGATCAGCCTACTGCGTCGATACCTTTGACGGTATGTGCTTCCTGATATTTTTAGCTCATTGAACGTCCCGAATTTATTGAAAAGTCGCTGCTCTTATATTTATGACGGATTGCGTGTTCCGATGTTATTAACCATATTTAGTGTAACGAATTTATTGAAATTTAATGCTGCTCCGAAATATTTGAGGACCTCGCCCGCTACGATATATCTGATGGCGACTGGACATTGTAGTTTCTCGTTGTCTCCCACTGTAAGTCAATGTCTCCCACGCTGCAGTGTTGTAGTCAGGAGTTCTTATTTGGTCACAGAGATCGCTTTTTACGACATTCATGGGAAAAGATGAGAAGATCTTTTTCTGAAACCAGCAAGCTTATTACGTAACTCGCTCGCGATCACCATTGTGTTCATTTTGACAGTTCATGTATGGGCTGACATTTGGCATCGGAATCAGCTAGCCGTCACATTCATACAAGAACTGTCAAAATGAACACGATGGCGATTGCGAGCGAGTTACGTAATAAGCTAGCAGGCCCGGAATAGCTGGCACTATTATTTATAATGATAATGTATTAAAATGTTATTTAACCAAGTGCAACCTAATACGTACTTACTATGTTTTTTGAGAATTTATTTCCAGTGCAATATTGATATGCGCTAATTTAACCTTATTCATAAACGCTTGTTTAGTTTCTGTCTTTAAATATTTGTCTCTTTCTGTCTCTTTGACATGTACCTTTGCCAGACAAAGATAAAACTTGACATGACATGAAGCTAAAACATTTTCGTTTTTATGAATAGGTGTATCAGTGTAATAATTAGGTTATTTTATAATTGTATGGTCTAGACTTAATAAGTTATCGTAAGTAGGTATTTAATTAAGCTTTAATTGTACTTTTTTTATACAATTAACTTTTGTTAACGCACGGCCAGTGAGAATAAAATGTGTGTAAAAAGTATTTATTTTATTTCGAAAATGATCTAGTGCAGCGGTTCTCAAACTTTTTCGGTGACGGAACCCTTTTAGAAAGCGAAATACTTTACGGAACCCTAGAATCAGAATGAGAGGTGTTTTGAATTATTTCGAAATGATTGCGGAGCTCTCACGACGACTTCGTGGAACCCCTACGAGGGCTTCGTGGAACCCTAGGGTTCCGCGGAACACACTTTGAGTATGGCTGATCTAGTGCATAAAAAGGTCAAGAACGATGCGTTCCGCGTTATCGTTTTCGACGGTGAGCGCGTTCACGAAAACTTATTCGCAGTCATTGTTGTGCAAACGGTCCGCTAGAGGCGCTGTTTACGTTTTAAATAGTAATTACATTTGAACGCAAACGCGTTCGAAGGTGTTCTGCCTTTTTGCCGAATTTTTTGATCGAATTTCATTTGGCAACCAAAATTTCGCTGAATGTTCACTTTGACAAATACTTATTGGCAAATTTTTGTATGCCAACCTGTAATTTGGCCGAATTTTTATGAAGACGAATATCATTTTGATTTTAAACTTTTGGAATATCTTTCACATGGCAAATGTTACACTAGGCCGAAAAACTCTTATGATTAATTTGGATTAATTTAGGTTTAGGTGCGGCCGGGTGACCCTTAGGCACCCCTTAGCCGCGAACATGTTTGTTTTAATTTATAAACAGTCTTTATTTTACCTTAGAATGTCTTATTTTTGATTAATGGTTATGTAGTACCATTTGGCTGTATAAAAAATGACATTTGAATAAGTGTCCATGTAAAAAAAAAACTAATGTCGAGTTGATAATCGTGAGGTTGGGAAATGAAACTAATCATTTTAACAAGTTGCCATATGATGATTCGGCCAAACGTTGGTTGGGAAGTGAAATTCGGCAATAAAATTTTCGGCAAAGCAATAGAGAACCGCGTTCGGGACATTTTTTTATTATCTAAAATTTTAACGAGGCTTGATTACCTACACCAACGGTGAATATGTCAGTCTCTTGCGAGAGATATTTTGTGACTGAAACTTACACCAATCGTGACTATGCATGCATACTGAATTCGGTATCTAATGGTGACGTGACGATTAATAAACTTATTTTCCCAACCGCGGCTGTTGGCTGATATGAGTCATTTATTTCCGTATTTATGGCCGTGAGACCTAGCAAAATAATCGAAACCATGCTTATGGCTCCGGTATTATCTATCCAACTTGTTAATCCAGACAAATCTGGTTCAATAAACACAAATTGTCGGAATGTAACAGTTTTCAGTATTCCGTACAGACCTATTTGTAAATCTGCATTGTCTGTTTATCGTCTGTCGTCCATCCGTCTAGGACATGGCTATATATTTTGAAGTGGATTAAGAAGACACTACCTTTAAGTATTTTTTTAATATGAATAGGCGCTATAAAAAAAACATTCAGATACTTAGGGCATACCTATTTTTGAAGTTTAACTTCTTTAGCGGCGTTGAGCGCTTTTTGGGATGGGTAAAAAATGTTAAACTCGCGTCAGGCGTAAGACGGAGGGAGAGTAAGTACCTGCTGGCTTATTGTCTAACTCGCTCGCAATCTCCATCGTGTTCATTTTGACAGTTCTTGTATGAATGTGACAGCTAGCTGATTCCGATGCCAATTGTCAGCCCATACATGAACTGGCAAAATGAACACGATGGCGATTGCGAGCAAGTTAGACAATATGCCTACAGGATATCAGGATCTTCTAAGAGCTTATTTTGAAATAAGAAAGCTAGGGTCGCGTTCGATTTTTGAAGTGTACGTTGATTTCGTCGGTTTAATGTATGTGCGTTTGGCTTAGTGGTATAAAGTGTGGAATAACAGTGTGTTTTCTCAAGTGACCGCAGTTCAAATCTCGTGTATTCGTATGGGTGGAGTGTTACCCGGTGGCTTTTTTCCATTTATTGTAACATGGTAAACCTCCGCGACGCGCCAAAAGCGCACTGGCCGCTTACAAATAAAAACTAAATTCTAAATTCTAAATTTACGATCGGCTTTTGTTTTTTCCTGCGACTCGCTTGATTAGGGTGCGACCACACCGCCGCTTAAAAAACGGTGACGTTACGGAATCGCAACAAAATGTATGAAGAAACGGCGAGAAAACGTGACGCATACGACACGTCACACTGCGTATACGCGGCGGTTTGGTCACACCCTTATTTGGCAAGGCATAAGATTTTGTAAAACTAAAGATTGCTGCTGCTTTCTACTTGTTTATAATCATAAAAAGGGCTGCCACTATTGCAGGTACTTGTAAATATTAGTTTTACTTTTCCTAGTGTTTATTATCTAGTGTAGATATATTTTGTGAAACCTAATCCAAGTCTCGTTTAGTTTTCCTCACTGGCCTAGGCTGCAATGAAACGAGGCATGGATAGGCTTTACGAGCCACGATTAAGCAGGGTGTTTGATTACAGTCTTTCCTTTCCCGTCTACACCTACACCACACTTCCGCTCCTCCAACTCTCCGCTCCGACGCCTCGGAGCAGTCCGAGGCCATCCCGACACCCTGTCCTGCCTGCTTTCCTGCCTACCCGAAGTCTCAGGCCAGTGCCTGTTATCCTTCAAGAGCAGTGCTGACTGAAACGACTTTGTACATATTTATTTTGTATTATATTTACACCCACGCCTTATTTTCATTACTGTTCTCGGGTATTTATTTCATTTGGTGTAATTCGGCTGTCCGCGACAATATCACCATCCAAATGATGATGGATGTTTACCGTGTGTAAAAGTATCTTGTAATAAGGAATGATTTCTAACGGCCGCTTCTTTTAAATTTTTGATATATAAAGTAATGTGAAAGTTATTTCGTTCAAAAGGGCCAAAATGTCACTACCAAGGGGTGTCCGCTTTCCAATTTTTGGTAAAACTTCTGCAAAAAGTTCCATTTAACTGACGTTTACGGCTGAAGCTACTATTTCCCTAAAAAGTCTCATAGTTATATCATACAATATTGATTGCACAAATTAAAACGCATCATATAAAACGGAACAGCAACATCGTACATTTTGGTTCCTGTTTAACTCATCATCACCGTGGCATAACGTAACGCGACATATAGCTCTGCACTGAACAGTTCTGCACAACCCCCGCCGCTCCTCCCGCGTGCCTCCTGTCACCATTCAGAAGGCAGAATGAGCCCACGTGGCGCAAAGCAAAATTAGGAATTTATTTATTTTTTACAAAGTCGTACCGTGGTTTTTGTCACAATAATATTGTCATTACCTTGGGTCTCATTCCTCGATAAGTACATGAATTGTTTATATTTATCATATTTTATCGTATAGCCTAACCGATTGATTATAACGTAATCAATAAAACATTTGGGAATATCTAATAAGGTACATGCTAAAGTGAAAATAGCTGGATGTGTCATTACCAAGGTGGTCATTACCACTGATTACCGTGGACTTTTTACCCACGGAAAGGACGATGATTATGGAATCATCATCATTAAACCATAGGTTAATGACTATCTGCACTTAATTCTGTAAAGACCTTGCTTTTATATATTTTTCCATTTTATATCTGTCCACACTTTCTGTTAATTTAATTGATTTTGTATTTTTCGCAAATATTTATCACGTTTTCTATCTGTTTCAGTGGAAGAAGTAAATAAATATGCCAAGTAAAAAGGAGATAGTAAACAAGAATTGCTAATAAAAAAACGGATAAGTAGCTGAAAAAAAGACGCGAAAAAATTAAATCTAACAATTATTGTACAGACAGATTAAGTAATAATGACGGTCTTTCCGAATATGCTGGTGGATTCAAAAAAGACATGTAAAAGAGCCCTTGGCGGCCTATTTGCAAAATAAACTTTTGACTTTTGAAGAGAAAAAAAACGAAATTATTGAAAAACAGATTATTTTCTACTTCAAAGAATTTCAAATGTGTGAGCTATATTTGAAGCTACTAAAAAAATCATTATGCTACTCATATTTTGGTATTTTAATATTTATTTGTTTAATATTTACATTCTTTTATTTAATAACCAAATTGATTAAATACTTTGGTACTTTGAAATACGTCAAAAACTGTACAAAGTAATTAGAGATAGGAACATTTGTCATTACCATGTGCTATCGTCATTACCAAGCATGCAAAATGTCATCACCATGACGCTTAAAACATTGCTGGTCCATATCTTCAATGTTTGGGCTCCTAAAAGATGGCCTTTATTTTTTTTATAACCCATGTATGACAAACTGTCAATTAAGATTAAGTTTGTGATTGAAAACAATTTTATTTTTATTTTTTTAACAAACTGCCAAATTTGCACCAAATGAAATAAATACCCTCTCCGCTCCGTGACATTATCGCAATTTACGCCGCGACCTCCAGCTTCTAAGTCTTAATCACACTTACCGAGTTGATACTCAGTAGAGAGAGAAGGGTGGGTGAGCACTCGGCACTCCGAGTGGCTCACTCGTCTTTTTTTTGGGCCGAGTTACTCGTCACAAAGTACACACGAACCGAGCGCACTCTCTCGCCACTGTACTCTGTACGCGTGATCAAGGATTTTGATCACAGTGAATAAATTCGTTTTGTAGAGCAGAGGGTCCTTATCGTTCATGATATACGCGGGCATAATACAGTGCTAGCTTTTACCCGTGACTTCGTCAGTTAACGTTGGAGTGACATACCCCCTTCCTCCACCCATGTCGTCAATTATTAAGTTGTCCCTTCCTTTTTTCTCGTGGGAAACTTGAAAAATCTGTTCGTTCGTAGTGCATTTGCATGCCGAATATCAAGGCTCTAGTAATTAGATACAGCTTAGGGCTCCTTTGAAATAAACATACTTATAAAACCCCACTTATTCCCTATCCCGCGGTAATTCCAAAAAATCCCTTAGTGCACCTCTATGACGCTCAAGAAATAATGTCTGCAAATTTCAAGTCTGTAGCTTTAATGGTATAACATCTCGTTATTTTCCAATCCCGTGGGAAAATCAGGATAAAAAGTAGGGGCGCATCCCAATCCAACCAGCCGTTTTAGCATGAAGGAGTAACAAACATACAAACTTTCACATTTCTAATATTAGTAAGATATCTCTACCACGCTCCGAATCAAGTTTGGTTCTCGATACGCTGATAACGTTTTAGTGATAAACTGATAGCACATTCAATACATTGGCAAGTGCCGATGGAACAACACTAAATTGTAGACAAGCGATGTTCAAAGAGTTTCTATAGCGAGTTATTGTGGAGTGGAAAGACGACATGAACTGTAGTGATTTGAAATTGCATGAATAAGTGCGGGTTCTGTGGGTGTAGACGCCATGGCGGTAGAAGGTAAGAACTGAGCCACATTGGAACCCTAAAGTTATGTACCATCAGCCAACTACGTGGTCTGCCATTCTTAGGTTGCAAATATTGTCTCAAAATATCTCTTCTTATAGTGCCTCTCCAACTAGTGGAGGTTGGCAGTCAGCTCCGCATATTTCCTCCGATCCCTCGCAAGGTTGTTAAGTTCGGCAGCACTTGCGACTCTGGTCCACTCCCGGATATCGCGCAACTACGAGTGCGACTTATTCTTGCGGCCGACGGCTCTTCTGTTTGCTACTTTGCCCATCATTATTAGTTGCAGGAGTTCATATCTGGCGTGCCTAAGCACGTGGCCCAGATAGGCCAAATATACTTTCTCAAACCTAATATACTGAGCGGAAAAAAATGTGGCCCTAATATGTACGAAATACAGGTAATTTTGTATGGAAACTGGGCCAAATTTTGTGCCGCTCTGAGTACATAATATTATTATGTCGTTGACGTGACAGTGAACTTGAAAGTTCGACTTTAGAGACATTTTCATTAAATAGAAAATTGGATGAAAAGTGATAGTGATAGACCACTTATAGGGCAACCTCGAAAAATTTATTTCTAAGCTAATGCTTTTTTTAATGCAAACGCCTGAAAACGAAACGCTTTTTTTCACTCAATGTTTATTTTACCCACCAGTGTTGTTATGGATATCCATATCCGTAACCGAAACTATCGGATATCCGAAATAAAAAAATATCCGTAGCCGTAACCGAATCCGAAATAAAAGTTTTGGATAATTTCGGATAGGGCGGAGTCTAACTAAATACTACAACTCGTATGAATTAACTGTGCACTCCGCTGGAATGCGCCACCTCTCCCGCTACCTAATGACATCACAGCGCGAGGTGCACAGCGCAATATCTGTAACCGTAACCGAAACTATCGGATACATACATAACATACATATCGTCACGCCTCTTTCCCACAGGGCTAGGCTGAGACTACTTTGTTCCACTTGCTACGATCCTGACATACCTCTTTCGCTTCATCCACATTCATCAATCTCTTCATACATGCTTCATACTATCGGATAATCCGACCGAAATAATTTAATATCCATAACCGTAACCGAAACCGATATTATATTTTACCAATATCCATATCCATATCCGGATCCGAAATTATATATCCATAACATCCCTGTTACCTACCATATTTTCTTCAGAGCTGCCAGGTTGATTAAAATGCTGAAAAACATTTACAGAGACCTACTGAAATTATTTATTCCAAATAATTATACTCCAACAGTGACGTGAGAAACGGAATCGCCAGGGTAATAATTATAGGCAGCGGGAAGGTGACCTAATCTGTACGCGCCCTAGCTCCAAATCCTACTAATATTATAAATGCGAAAGTTTTTGAGGATGTTCGAAATATTATAAACGGGATGTGAACCGCGATTACCTTTATTGAGCTCCCGATATTTCTACCCGTGATCATGATACATGCAACTGTATCGAAATATCGGGAGCTCAATAAAGGTAATCGCGGTTCACATCCCGTTTATAATATTTCGAATGAACTTAACCGTGAATCATTAAAAACTCTTTTGAGGATGGATGTTATTTACTCTTTCACGCTAGACCGGCTAACGGGTCTGGATGAAATTTGGAACAAAGATAGATTATTTATAAAGATATCTCGGCGCGCCTTATAGAGGCCTCCCGTGACCAGAGGGCTGGTCAATATTTCGCTCAGCGAATAAGCATTGCCATACAACGTGGCAATGCTGCCAGCCTTCTGGGCACCCTCCCTATTGGCGGCGATTTGGGAGAAATATTTTATCTTTAATTTATTATTAGTTTTAGGTAAGTAGGTTTAAGTTATTTTTAAGTTCAGACTGTTTTTTTTTTTGTTATTATTTGTTTTTCTTTGATTATGGTCTGGAATAACACATAGGCTACTTTTTATCCCGGAAAATTGCGTAGTTCCCGCGGGATAGATAAACGAATTCTTTGCATAGCTACTTTGTTGTTAATAATGTACCCTCTTCAGATATACGGGAACTGCCGCAGAAGCTACGCGTGTTGCTGACAACGCGGCTGCTCTCGCTCAAGAGCTTCGGCACGCTCGTGCAGGGTGCGATGCTGACGCTGGTGGTCTTGGACACTAATGTCACTCTTCTGCTGAAGAGAGATGCAGCGAAAGGCTATGTGCCAGATGACATCCACGGTAGGATATATACTCATGGACGTATTTAGCGGAATACAAAAAAAAAGTGACGGTGACTACCTATTTTTATTTTTTTTATTTTTTTCTGGTTAAGCATTAAGTAGGTAAGTATGCGTTATGCTAACTTTTTAGGGTTCCGTAGCCAAATGGCAAAAACGGAACCCTTATAGATTCGTCATGTCTGTCTGTCTGTCCGTCCGTATGTCACAGCCATTTTTTTCCGAAACTACTTAACTCATTTTTTTTTTCATCAAACCCATAGAATACGTGTGTGGTATCTATGGATAGGTCTTCAAAAATGATATTGAGGTTTCTAATATCATTCGAGAAATTGTATGATTAATCTTTCAATCTTAGCATAAATTACGAATTTATATTACTGACATAATTGAACTAATTACATATTTGACATACTAATTGTATTGGGAGGTTAATGTTCATATTTTTGTTTTTGACTTAGATTTCTACTATTGTGTTTTTTATGGTTTTATTGTTTATTATTGCTTTTACTTGAATTACCAATTTTATTATACGCACCTAATTATGTGAAATATTATGAAATGGACATTTATTATTTTTATTATGATTTAAATTTTTAATACTGTTTTAATTTTATAATAATTTTGCATGCTACAATGTGGCGGAACATGCATTCATGTAATTTTTACCACTGACATGGTAAACTGTACCAACTGTGTGTTTTGGCAAATAAATAATATGAATATGAATATTTTTTTCTAAACTGAATAGTTTGCGCGAGAGACACTTCCAAAGTGGTAAATGTGTGTCCCCCCCCCCCCGTAACTTCTAAAATAAGAAAATGGTAAAACTACAAAAAATATATAATGTACATTACCATGCAAACTTCCACCCAAAATTGGTTTGAACGAGATCTAGTAACTAGTTTTTTTTTTTATTTAATATTAGTTTGTCTATATATCATAACCAATATAAAATGGCCTCACACTGGCCTACATTTTGCTTAAGAGCAGGGCTCTGCTAAGACTGGATTTTATAATAACATGGCGAATTTGTACGGAACCCTCAGTGCGCGAGTCCGACTCGCACTTGGCCGGTTTTTTTTTTATTTCTGCTAAATATATCCCTGAGTTTAATTATTGGGCGTTTGCATAGGAATCCACTGTATTTTAAAATAATCTAGAATACTTTGTCGGGTAAAAAAACGGTAGCCTAGTGGTTTGACCTGTGGCCTCTCAAGCAGAGGGTCGTGGGTTCGAGCCCGGGCTCGCACCTCTGAGTTTATGTGCGATCATTACATTTAAAATTTACCATGAGCTTTTCGGCCCCCTTTGTCGTCCCACCCCGCGCCCCTGCACCGCCCGGGCAAGGACTCAGCTAAGCGGTCGGTCTATAACTTAACTTTTCGTAATCTATTATTATTATTATTATTATATTAGCCTAATGAATGATGAAAAATAATAATAATACTTAATAATTAATAATAATGATTGATTATGATAATTGATAATTGATAATGATTGATGAATGTGGATGTGGATGAAGCGAAAGAGGTATGTCAGGATCGTAGCAAGTGGAACAAAGTAGTCTCTGCCTACCCCTGTGGGAAAGAGGCGTGACGATATGTATGTATGTATGTATGTATATTAGCCTAATTGAGTGTCCCACTGCTGGGCAAAGGCCTCCCCTTTTTCCCGCCACTCGTCCCGGTCGAGGGCATGCTCCTGCCACTCCACTTGATATGCGTCCAAGTCATCCCGCCATCTTCTTCTGGGTTTCGTAATCTACGTTTAATTATTCATATATTATAGATAAAAACTTTATTTTTTCAATATAATTGTTTTTGTTAATCTAATCTAATCTTATCTTATTCTAGTGTTAAAACGTGCTAATTATCTAAACTAACACTGTGACTACTTTTAAATCCGACCGTTCCGCATTCATTGAATCATAAATATCGCACCTCTATTGCAACAACGACGTAACTGCAAAAAATTTCCGAAAATTGACTTTATGGTAGGGAACGCCTGAAAGCCTGAAATACCAGCACATCTAGCACGACAGCGCACAAGAGTCGCGTCGCGCGCGAGATAGATTGCCCGTTTTTTTCTTACTGTTCGTTCTAGAAAGGGACGGGTAATCTATCTCGCGCGCGACGCGACTCTTGTGCGCTGTCGTGCTAGGCGGGCAGGAGAAACTGACCGTTCATGTAAACAAACTGGCGCACGCTCTGAGTGGAGAGGGCGCTCTTCAGCATACCTAGCTAAAAAGAAGTGACATACCGAGCCTACATAAAAGATTTACCACTTGACATCAAGAGAGTCGAGTGAATGTGAAAAGAGTTTTCATACAAGTAGGGCTCTTGAGAAAAACATAAACTGAGAAATCAAACAGAGAAGCTTATTTATTGAGCTTAGAGAGAGGCTTATTGTTGAAAAACAGATTGCCTTGAAACAGAAACATCAAAAAAAATGGTAGGGAACGGTCAAAAATCTATCAAACTATTGAGTACAACATCGACTTTTCGAGTACCTAATTACTTAAGATACCGCCAGGGGGAGATGTGTCGTTGTGTTATTGGAGCATCCTCGAAGTCAACATTTGACTGATTGTTCAGTTGCTCGCGGGGAACAGAGAGAGCGGGTTACTTCAAGATTATATTTAAAGTGGAGATAATAATTCAAGAAGGGCTCGATAATTATTATACGCTCATGTATCGACTAATGGAACATAATTCAAAATATTACGTTACTTGACAAAGTATTCGTTCTTCCATGCTGTAGGCTTATTGTCTAACTCGCTCGCAATCGCCATCGTGTTCATTTTGACAGTTCACGTATGGGCTGACAATTGGCATCGGAATCAGCTAGCTGTCACATTCATACAACAACTGTCAAAATGAAAACGATGGCGATTGCGAGCGAGTTAGACAATAAGCATACTGGTCTGGGAGTAAAGAAAAAACTTCTCTTTTTGCTGACTGTACTTGCATTGTCATCAGTCCTACATACTTGTACCACAAGTCAGTCCCAGTAGGGGCAGCCATTTGTATGATGAATACGAATGTTTGTGCCCGATGGATGTTGTATGTATTTAAGTATGTATGTATCTACATTATATAAGTACGTTTAACCGTTGTCTGGTACCCATAGCACAAGCTCTGCTTAGTTTGGAACTGGGTCAATTGGTGTAATTTGTCCCATGATATTTATTATTATTATTTATCATTTATTATTAATTGGACCTATCTTTGCTACCTTATATCTGCTTCAAAATTAAGTCGCAAGATTCCACACGGATAAACATACATACTAACGTACATTGCAAGTTAAATAAAAGCTTGTAATAATATAGGTACCTAATTATAATAATTATAATAAAATCGACGTATATGGTTAGTGTCAATTATTATATTCGTAACTTGGTGCAACTGAAACTAAAAATGTTTTATGAAGTATCAAACCCTAATCAATCAATCAATTACAAAATGTTCATATTATTCTAGCCAGTACAAACATGGACCCTACTAGGACGTAGCAGAACTTATAACTAAACCTAAAAATAAGTAGGTAACGTTATACGTATATCTAACTAATATTCTAACTAATATTATAAATGCGAAAGTATGGATGGATGGATGTTTGTTTGTTACTCAATCACGCCAGAACGGCCCAACGGATCTGGATGAAATTCGGCACATAGATAGAGAAAAGTCTGGAATAGCACATAGGCTACTTTTTATCCCAGAAAATTGCGTAGTTCCCACGGGATAGCGATATAAACCAATTCTTTGCAGACGAAGTCGCTGGCAACAGCTAGTAATCTATATGTATAGGTAACAATATATTCTTATTTTTTTTTATTATGCAACAGATCACTCTTATCCTATGATTTCTGCAGATTGGGTGCAAGTCAGTGCAGCAGTGGTAGAGTTTACGTTCGGCGCGCTGATCGCGTGGTGGGGGCAGGCGAGGAAGAACCTAGCGCTGTCGGGGTGGCTGGTGGCCGCTGCTGCGTCTGGTCTACTCGTCCTGGCCTTCCCGTTCGAAGACGCTACTGAGTATTCTGTTGGTACGTTCAGTTTCCATGTTGGTCTGGGAGCAATGAAAAAAAACATCAAAATGTACCAGTTGCTTATACCCTGAAACTTATCACTATTTTGATTCCCCTTTCCACCTTGTTACGCCCACAATCATACTAAACGTGGCCTCAGGCTCTGTTAACCCCGTAAGGGATAAAAACGTGATTTAGGTATGTCAGAAATGGTATGGTGAAAAGCGTACATCGATTGCTCGTTTACAAAGGCTTGGGTAAGACTGCTTTCAGTGAGCACACTCCTTTAGTTTTTCGGAATTTGTGAGCGAAACAACATTTGACATTTGTCATGAGGTTAGTGACGAATCAACACCGTGCCGTGAGGTTACCAATTTCCCTATTTCACCAACGCGACAATAGTCGCTGAAGTAACAATTCTGTATGCTTAGTGTAGGTTTTCGGTCACAAAATACGTCTCGAATGCGTTTGCGTTAAAATGTCAAATACTATGTGAAGCGTACGCAATGTGGATTGTATGATAATTAAAGCAAGTGGAATAAGTAATGGAAAATGAGAACAAAATGAAGCGAACGAAATGTGGACTGTATGATAAATAAAAACATAAACAATATAAATATGATAAAGAGTTCGCAACACTATGAGAACAATTTGTTGCCGTTTCGATCCGCAAGTGGCGCTGTCAAATTTCCCATAGTAATTGAGACGTTTACGTGAACGCGTTCGAGACGTTTCTATATGCGAAAATTTACACTAGAGGCTCTGTTTACATTACAAACTCGAAAGAATCTACACCGGTTGGCTTCATATTGACTAGGTACGCATTGCATTTTGAATTGTCACCTGTCGCCGACTACTGTCGAGATGGTGAAATAGAGTATTTTATTGAATCAGGCGTTACTTTGCGGAGGTCCATTTCAATGAACACAAAATATTTACCTTGCTACTCCGCTACTTACGTGCAAGATAACCAAGCTTGTGCGAAATATATACGTTTTGCATGCAAGCCCTCCCACCACTACTGCCACACAAAACGCACACAAATCCCACAAACTTAATTAATCCTATCACCACACAAACACTGACGCGCGTTTCGATCCCTCTACGGGATCATTCTCAAAGTCAGAGCACAACCGATGCACATGCGAACCAACGTCGTACTCCGACGACATCGCATCGGTTGTGCTCTGACTTTGAGAATGATCCCGTAGAGGGATCGAAACGCGCGTCAGTGTTTGTGTGGTGATAGGATTAATTAAGTTTGTGGGATTTGTGTGCGTTTTGTGTGGCAGTAGTGGTGGGAGGGCTTGCATGCAAAACGTATATATTTCGCACAAGCTTGGTTATCTTGCACGTAAGTAGCGGAGTAGCAAGGTAAATATTTTGTGTTCATTGGTGAAATAGAGGCCTAACCATGACGTCTTCATGCGTTTCAGTTTAGGTTCGCTCACTGTCAGATACATACTAAAAATGACAGCTAAAACCTGAACTGAGTCGGAATTAAGACGTCATGGTAAGGCCCCTGGGCTCACACGGAAACATTCTAAAGCTGGGTACTGACCAACGTTACGAGGTGTTATGTAACATGTTACACAGCGAGCATTCATGCAGTCAGTACATAGTTTTTACGGGGAAACCAGCGAGCAGCGAGAAGTTGGTCAGTACCCAGCTTGAGAGGCTTGTTCCCAGCAGTGGGATACCTAACTTTTAAAAATGTTTCTTTACCCCATTGACTTACAATAAACAACTAGACTCCCAATCGCAAACAAAAGTGCCTCAAGAAACGTCCGAGCTGCGGTGTCTATGTATTGTGTGTGTCAAGACATCAACTTACACAGATAACATTAACATATTCGTTCAAATTAACACCTTATTTCGTGGCAGAAATATTTAATGTCAATTGCATACGATCGTGAGAAGTAATAACACGACGCCACGCGCTGGAAACCTGTCTGTCTCTTGTTCTCAAGCGTTTGAGATTACGGTGCGAAAGAGACATGTACATTGTTATCGAAGCGCGGTCAAAACACGACTGAACCAAAACTCTGCACAATAGACGCGTCGTGCAGACTTTTGCTTCCGACAGTTTTTGAGCGTGATTGGGATTCTAGTTGTTTATCGTACGTCAATGCTTTACCCTTTGACGGCTTTAACAGAGCTTTGCGGTGGTGAAAAAGTGGCAGCCCTCTCACACCGCTCAAATATCCACGGGGATCCGAACGTGGTACCCCGGTTAGCAGTGCTGGTGATGACAGCTGCCTTGTGCGCCATCGGCAGGCTGAGCGTCTGGGCCCACGGGCTGACGTACTTAGACGACCATGAACCCGAGAATGGGGCTTATTTCTACGGTAAATCATTGCCCATTGTCGCTGTCATTTTTAATATGTATCTGACAGCAAGCGAACTTCAACTGAATGAGAATTGAATCACATTAAGACGTAAGTGGTAAAACACGGCGGTGGTGGCTTTTTGTGGAAGTCATGGAGTATAGTTAGACGGGTTCACTCTACAAGATCTCGTTACGCAATCCATCATAAAAGGATCGAAAGAATTGAAATAAATTTAGAATTTGGAATGGGCTTTGCTCTAAAGAAGTATAGCTGGAAACAGGTTGAGGACTGTAATAGGCTATTGCAGCCTCATCACAAAGTCATTCAAGTCATTCTTTCTTCACTTGCTGGTTCCTACAGCTTTTCACGCTCAAAGTATCTGAAGTTATTCTGTCTACAGCTATACAAGCTGGGGCCGTACCATGACGTCTTAATGCGATTCAGTTAGGGTTTGCTCGCTGTCAGATTCATACTAAAAGTGACAGCTAAAACCTGTAGGCTTATTGTCTAACTCGCTCGTAATCACCATCGTTTTCGTTTTGACAGTTCATGTATGGGCTGACAATTGGCATCGGAATCAGCTATCTGTCACATTCATACAACAACTGTCAAAATTAACACGATGGCGATTGCGAGCGAGTTAGACAATAAAGCCTACTGAACTGAGTCGCGGAATTAGGACGTCATGGTAAGGCCTCAGGTAATCAACTAAGGGCCTGTCTCACCACTCCTTAACTGTCAGTTATGATGACGTCTCTGTCTGTTACGTAGTAATAAATAAAGACGGAATTCACAGAATCATAGATAACTGACAGTGACTGACTTGGTCTTTGGAAGCCCTTAATGTTTTAAACTTCCGCGATTTTCTCTCATATTTATTTAAAGTATTTCGGGACGCGTAAAAATTTATATTAAACCGAACATCCCTACCCCACGTGACCACGGCCACTGCATCGTGGCCGAAAGTTAAGAAGCGGTTAAGTCCCGAAATACTTCAAATAAATACTTATGAGGTCATCAACTGGTTAACCAGGAATGCTGATCTCCATCCGGCTGTCCTTGGGCCTGAACTGCGTCTCCTGGCTGAAGCCGTTCGCGATGAGACGCAGCTGGTGGATCACCCAGCTCATCATCTGCTGCCTCGCTCTCTTCATTGCCTTCATCTTCACCCTCTTTCCGAAGAGGATGGAAAAGTATAAGCTGTTGGAGGGTGAGCTCGCCAACAAAGGTAAGAGGTTCTTTGGGAGACGAAATAGTAGATTGAGCGAAATAATAGTATTCGATTAGTACAGTTCCCGGCAAACATCTTATTGATAGGTATATATTATAGGTAGTATAAAGTAGTTTATTGATGTTTAGGTTTTATGAGTTTATGTATTATATTCGGTAAAGTTATGTATTGTGGCTCTCAGTGTTTGCAATTTTAAACTCACTCGTCCATCCCTAATGTAATACTCCTTTCATCCACTCAAAGGTTGACTGGAAGAGATCCCTTAAAGGGATAAGTCCGCCTTTGTGCATGTATCTCATTGTTTGTCAATTGTATTTGTCTTGTTTATTTTGCACAATAAAGAGTTTACATACATACATCTTGAGCATGACCTTGAATGCGGAAGTGAATTTAGCGTCTCTTTAGTATAAAAGTACATGCGCGAACTTCCACGTCGTTCTTGCTCAAGAAGTGTGCCGTAAGCAGTACCTACTTTAATAAGGCTGTTGTTTGTACAATGAATACTAGCAAAAACACTCTTAGAGCTTAAAATTTCAGAACAGAAAAGTGTCATTATGTTGATCCTATGAGGGAAGAATGATCTTTTTTTTCTGAATAAGAGGTGAAAAAGTTAAGATCTCTATGTACAAGTTGCTTCAAAGTTGTTGCAAGCCATGAAGTCGGTTACTTGGTCACACCAGCGGTAAGGTGACCGACTGCGTGGTCTTTCCCCCTCTACTTTGAGATACAACGGTTTAAATAATACCATTATTGACTCTATGACTACATATCAGATGGCAGTCGCTTCTGTAAAAACTATTGCCTACGCCAAATCTTGGGATGAGGTTGTCAAAGCGGACCCCAGGCTCACTGAGCCGTGAAAAATGACGGGAAAAACGCTAAGAAGATGATAATGATTGACTCTACGATGATGATTGACTCTATGACCCGAAGGCCCCAACGAAAGACCAGCGTTTGCCGTAAAGCCAGCTAATGCTGAGTTGGGGCCATTTTATGTAAATTTCTTATGTAGCTTTTAATATGTTTTCGTTTTAATTACTGTGATTGATTGTCCTATATAAACTTTTTCTTTCTTTATTTATATGACTACCTTGCAGGTCTGCTCCAGACTCTGGGCCGTGTAGTCCGGAGCAAGACAGTGCTTTTCCAGAGTGCTGCCCTCTCCTGCCTCTACGCTGCCGTATTTAGCTTTATACGATTCGACTCCGAATTTGTTCAGGTTCGTTGCACACAATCTGACATGTTTCATCGTGATAGTTAAATCTTGAGATTTTGCTAAAGAAAGAAAGAAAGAAAGAAAATATTGTTTATTACCACTAATCAATTAAAAACTTTATACAGAAAACTTTGAAATTTCAACTTATAGGGTTCGGCGTCAGCAAATGCTCAAGTATCAAGTCAGTCAATAAAATACATGGGTTTCTTGAAAAAGACGGAAATGTAGCGACCATAGCACCACCTAGACATCGAATAAAAGCAATTCTACTTGCAACAGAGCTTGTGCCAGTGACGTGATAATGTTCTACATCGTGCCAACGGAGTTTCAAGTGCATAAATACAACTTCCAACCCTCTTCCTTTGGACTTCGATCCGAGAAAGATCTCTTTATTCTGGCGTCTCCCCACACATGATTCATGAGAGGGATTCTGCTATAACATCTAGTCACTCAAGCGCCAAAGAAATGCATTGGGTTTTATGAAAAATTTGAATATGTTAAAACTCAATTCATTGGTACAGACAGGCGTCTCCTGCACCAATATATGCACTGTTTTAAAATCAAACTGGAGCCTTACCAAGACGTCTTAATTCCGACTCAGTTCAAGTTTTAGCAGTCACTTTTAGTATGAATCTGACAGTGAGCGAACCTAAACTGGATCGCATTAAGACGTCATGGTAAGGCCCCTGTACCTAGGTTTTTTTTAAGTATTATTGTCTTCCAGGCTCAGTTCCACGTAGAGACAGTGCGGCAAGACCCTCGGACGTCGCGAGCTATCACGAACCGATTTCGGTCCTTTGTCGTCATCCTTTTCATCATGGTAAGGTATGTTTCAGGTTATTCTGAAACTAGTTTTTTGAAACTTCTATAGCGGCGCTGAGCGCAAAAATAACTTATATGAAGCCTCGCTCGCGCGTTGCAGGGGCGCGGGGTGGGACGACCCTAGGGGCCTCTCTTTGGGGGGGGGGGGCAGGCTCCCTACCCGCCCGCACCTCTCTCCCTTTGTCGTCTTACCCCGCGCCCCTGTACCGCACAAGCGAGGACTCATTTAAAGTGTTCTGCCTTTTCGCTGAATTTCATTTGGCAACCAACATTTCACCGAATGTTCACTTTGACAACTGACAATTGGCAAATTTTTATATGCCAACCTCTCATTTGGCCGAATTTTCATGAAGACGAATATCATTTTGATTTTAAACTTTTGGAATATCTTTCACATGGCAAATGTTACACTAGGCCGAAAAAGTCTTATGATTAATTTGGATTAACTTAGGTTTAGGTGCGGCAAGGTGGCCCTTGGGCCACCCCTTAGCCGCGAACATGTTTGTTTTAATTTATAAACAGTCTTTATTTTACCTTAGAATGTCTTATTTTTTATTAATGGTTATGTAGTACCATTTGGCTATATAAAAAATGAAATTTTAATAAGTGACCATGTAAAAAAAAAACGTTGAGTTGGCAATCGTGAGTTTGGAAAATGAAACTAATCATTTTAACAAGTTGCCATAATGATGATTCCGCAAAATGAAATTCGGCCAAACGTTGGTTGGGAAGTGAAATTCGGCAATAAAATTTTCGGCAAATCAATAGAGAACCCTCATTTAAGCGGTGTCTATAAACCTACTCCCTTCAGTTGTTCCGCACGTATTTCTCCGTGCGTCGGACGGTGGGCGTGAAGGCGAGGACGGCTGCCCGCGTCGGCGGTCTGGTCGCCATCTTGTTGTCGGTCCCGTTCATCTTCCTGGCCGCCATGCGCTGCGAGATCGGGGAGGTGGGGGGGTCGGGGCAGAACTATGCGCAGCCCTGGTGCAGTATGCACTGCAGGTAAGACTTGAATAAATGCTGGTTGGGCTTTGGCGTCCGTCCGACTTTTGAAAGCAAGTCACGCTAAAGACATTCGAAAGTACCGAAAGTACAACTAGTACATTCTATTATTATTATTATTTAAAATAATACACTAGCAGTAGCAGCTCTTTGAGCTGATGCTTGTATATCACTCCACTTGTGTACTTTGAGTTTTTAAATGAATGTCTAGTACTCTAGTCTATGTTTTTTCTATGCTCCAAGATCAGCGTGAAAGTGATGATGATGAATGATTGGTATTGAAAAAATGAGAGGATAATGGGCTAAACTGAATTAAACGAAAATCGCACCATCACACTTAGTATAAAGACATGACATGACATGTGAAAGCTCCAAGGTGGTCCCATTGTCACCAAATCAGGATCTGATGATGGGATCCAGGAGAAATCTAGGGCAACCCTCAAATATAAGCACACCAATAGCGATTTGTTGGTGTTGTTAAAGGGTAAAACCGGGAACCTAAATACTAAAACTTCGCTGTCCGTCCGTCCGTCACCAGGCTGTATCTTAAGAACCGTAATAGCTAGACAGTTGAAATTTTCACAGATTGTGTATTTCTGATGCCGCTATAACAACAAATACTAAAAACAAAATAATAATAATAATTAAGGGGGGCTCCCATACAACAGAGTAGTTGTTGGCGTTTTAACAGAGTAACGTTAACAGAGTAGTTGTTAGCCTTTTTTCTGGTACGGAACAATTCGTGCGCGAGTCCGACTCGCACTTGGCCAGTTTTTTTTAAATTCGGTTTTCATACTGTTCTTCATTTTCTGCTAAGACTTAATGTGTGTATGTCAGGTGTGAATCAGAGCGCTACGGGTTCAGCCCGGTGTGCGCTGTCAACACATCCACGACGTATTTCTCGCCGTGCCACGCCGGCTGCAGGAGTTATACGGACCTGAATGGATTCCTGTAAGTTAAACTAATCATTTTTGAGAACATACTTACATACAATACATAAGTATTATCACTGATAGCTATTGAGTGGACTGTATGAATGAAAGGGCTAAAATATTAGTGGAAACACGGGTATAATATTATAATTACAATAGGACGACAAGACAGCACTACTTCACAACTGACATTACCACGTAATGAAAAACATACAGAAGAAATGTTGACAAGTAGATTATAAAAAGGCCGCGCTGCAGCCAGTCGCCAACAATCACATTTCTATCCTTTACGGGGTAGATGGAGTCTGTAGTGACGAGACCCGAAGGTCACGTTCAGCATTATTGTGGGCGTATGTGGACTATGTTTTGTCAAATAAAATTGAAGTTCCGAATGTACGGTTTGTCATAATTTTCGTTAGTCATAGAGCGTTTTATTTCTGAAACAGTAAATATTTTTTTCAGAATTGATTAAACTAACCTAATCTAAACCTAACCTACTACATTCTGATGCTTTTCCGAAAATTCTGAAAAATGCACGGTTTCATGTGTTATGACCAAAAAAATTATGACTAACGATTATTATGACCAACGAAAATTATACAAAAGGGACCCGGGGCGTTATGTAGATGGAAAGGGGAATCAAAATAGTGATGGGTCCTTTGCCCTCGATGGGCATTAACTATCTGCCCGGGAAGAGAAGCAACTGATACATTATAATGAACACAAAATATTTACCTTCCTACTCTGCTACTTACGTGCAAGATAACCAAGCTTGTGCGAAATAAATACGTTTTGCATGCAAGCCCTTCCACTACTGCCACACAAAACGCGCACAAATCCCACAAACTTAATTAATCCTAACACCACACAAACACTGACGCGCGTTTCGATCCCTCTACGGGATCATTATCAAAGTTAGAGCACAACCGATGTACATGCTAACATCCGATCCAATCCGACCCTTGGTTGTCTTGCACGGAAGTAGCGGAGTAGCAAGGTAAATATTTTGTGTTCATTAAAATGGACCTCCGCAAAGTAACGCCTGATTCAATAAAATATTTGATACAAAAAAAAAAAAAAAATTTTGACATTATAATGTTGTTTTTGTTGTTTTGCTTTTCGGATTTTTCTATGTGTTCTAATTTTCAGTGACGTTTAGAAATTATATGTTTTTTCTTTGCTCCCAAACCAGCGTATAAGGTACGTAGCCGGAGAGTTTTCAATTTGGGTATACCCCTTCCTTGGGGGAGTCCCACATACTCTTAGACATCTCTGTCTGGGGCATCCATAAAGAATTCTTCTCCGTTAAAAAAAGGCTCTGTCTGACCCAGTGATACCAGACGGTTCATTTCTTGTTCATTTTCTTATTTCCTTTTGCATCTTTCACTCAAAGTCACACGTCTGAACGCCAAGTGAAAGAAAAGTGCCGAATGAATTCATTAGTGAATTGATCAAACGGCGTTGGATGTTTTCATTCGGCAGCGTTCACTCGAATGAATATTCACTCGAGTGAACCGTCTTAGGCATATACAGGGTCTATCAGCCCCTAACAATAATCAACTGGGGTATAAAACCATAGCTATAGAAGCTAAAAAAAATATTTAATAAAAAATTGGAGTATTTTTTTTTTTTTTTCTATAGGAATGGTAGTATTAACTGTAATCATTCCTATAGAAAACATAAAAAAAAATTTACTCCAATTTTTTTTATATTTGTTTTAGCTTCTATAGCTATGGTTATATACCCCAGTTGATTATTGTTAGGGGCTATCTGATACACCCTGTAGACATGATTCGTGAATGTGTGTTGTTCTAGGGTGTTCGAAGAGTGCGCGTGCGCAGGCGGCGTGGCGGCGCGCGGCGCGTGCTCTCTGCCCGGTTGCATCACAGCCTTCAACTACTACCAGCTCATGTTCGCGCTGCTGCTCGCGTTCGGAGGTAGGCTCGCGGTAACGTTACGTTTTTGAGATTCATTCAGAGATATTGAGTGTTTCTAAGTATTCTCATTCAGTTCTCGTTAATGGTTACCGCGGTCTATAACCTGTTGTGTAGATGTCTGTTGTTAGTAACCGTGAATCTTTGAATTCCTACTAATATTATACGTCTATCTGTCTGTTAGGTATGCTTTCACGCTATGAAACGATTTTAATGAAATTTGGTGCAGAGGTAGTTTCTAGCTGTGTCCCGCGACTTCGTCTGCAAAGAATTCGTTTATCGCCGTCCCGTGGGAACTACGCAATTTTCCGGAATGAAGGAATTTTTACTGTCCGGTGTCCGATTTTTTACGGAATAGGTAGGTACAAATTAATATGGCAGTTTGTACCTATTCCGTAAAAAAACGGACTCCGGACAGTAACATTCCTTATGTAGTGCACAAACGCCCTACCTATGTGATATTCCAGACCATATTCTATCTTTGTTCCAAATTTCATCCAGATCCGTTAAGCCGTTCTGGCGTGAAAGAGTAACAAATATCCATCCTCAGAAACTTTCGCATTATAGTAGGATATTCTTTGTTAACATATATTTTTGTTGCAGGCGCCTCCCTTCTAATGCAGGGCATGGTCTTCCTGCGCTCCGTCGCGGTCTCCGACAAAACAGTGGCGGTTGGGGTCTCGTTCGCCACCATAGCCTTGCTGTCCCACGTGCCTGGCTACCTGCTCTACATGCTGATCAGTCGTGAGTATCAACATCATCATGTCTGCCGACACTGCTGGACATAGGCCCCCCCACTCAGACCTGTTGTGCTTTCCGCATCCACCGCGATCCCGCGATCTTAATCAGGTCTTCGCTCCATCTTGTTGGAGGCTTACCGACAGCTCATCTCCTCTCCTGTCGTGAGTATTATCAGAGGAATTAAAAAAAAATGGATTTTGAATTTTAGGGAGACAATGGATGCGATTCTACGTGTACATCGCCTAAATAGCCTGAAACTAAATTTTCTAATTTTAAAATTGGCGTTGTCATTTGATTATGACAGCAGCTCATAGAATAGCAAAGGGATTTAGTGACGCCTAAATAAAATTAGAAATTTTAGCGGCCGCTGTAGAATCGGGTCCATTTCGGATTAAAATTAAATTGTAAATATAAAAAATTGGTTCCTATACTAATTCAAAGTCACCATGTACACGTCCCAATGCTGGGCACAGGCCTCTAAGAATCAGTTTCTTTAATGCCCTTCATTTCAGACTTAAGCTGTGCCTTCAGCTTCAACGGTGGCTGTCTGCTCCATAACCCCACTCTCTGGTCGATGGCGGTGCTGAGCGCAGCCCTGTCCGTGGTCTCCGGACTCCTCAGCCTGATCGCCAGCCGTGTGGCCAAAGACTTATGAAGATCAATTAAATATTTGTGTGATAAGTACATTGTTTAAGAATAAAATAATTAAAGAGCTTTAATTTAAACTTATGAACTTATTTTACTAGAACTAAACTCCTTCTAATCGTAAATAGAGTATCAGACATCTAAATCCATATTCTTGGTTAGCTTTACGTTCGAACTCACCTTGGGTAACGATCATGGATTGGTCCTTTTTATGGGTTGAAAAATGAGCCTTATGCATCCACCTATTACGGGGTTGCCAGGGGTATATAGGGCTCTCTCGCGACGGCAGGCATACCCACTAAAAACCACACGGATTCCCTATTCGGTCGTATTTGAGGCGTTACGGGAGCACTCGGTGTCACCGCGACGCCCCACGACCACCCCGGGATGGGGTTCCCTCTTGGCTGCACCCGTGCAATCCAGGTTTGGGAATTTCATGGATTGCTCCTACCTCGACTACAAATGGTGAGGTAACGTTCCATTTTCATGATTACAATTGTACTACTCCGGAGTGTGATAAAATGTCCTTTAAATTATCCACAGGTTCATTATTCACAATCTTAAGACGATATCCGGAAATATTTCATTAAAAATATGCGTTATCAATCCATCCTTATACTGATAAGGTGACAAGTGATAAAATTGATAAAACATTCAATACATTGGCGAACGCCATCGGTGGCACACGCATTAGTGAATTAGTGAAATCTGCAACAATGTTTTGAGATTTGAAGAAGACAAAATAAAGGGAGTTTACTGTTGATAATTGCCGTCATGAATTGAAGTGACAAGTGATAAGTTTCATGTTTATTTACGAGCTTACGTGAAGTCACAATGACAGTCAAAGGTAAGTACAGTTTATTATTGTTCCACTTAAAAGCAGTTAATAATATGTTTACTCGCTGGTTTTGGGAGTAAAGAAAAAACATAGAATGTACCGTGGTGCTTCTCTTCCCGCGTAGATGCTTGTCCATCGAGAGAATGGGCGAAAATCTTAGCCCTCTCCCTCTCCAGCCTATATACTGTGCTGGGCACAGGCCTCTCACAATGAGAGGGCTTGAGCTATAGTTCCCACGCGGGCCCAGTGCGGATTGGGAACTTCACACACACCGTTGAATTGCTTCGCAAATGTGTGCAGGTTGTATACCTCACGATGTTTTCCTTCACCTCAAAAGCTCAAGATAAATTTCAAATGTAATTTCGCACATAAATTCCGAAAAGCACAGAGAAGCATAGGCAGAGGCGTCTCTAGCCCTTGTGGCGTCCGTGTGCAACGAGTACCCTGGCACCATGACACGGGCGCAGGGTCTTTGAGAGCGCCGGCGCCGTGAGCGATGCATCTTTGCAGGTGTCGCATTAGAGGGCGCTCGGAGCCCCCTTAGACCCGGCGCCCGTGTGCGCCGCACACCCTGCACCATAGGTAAAGACGCCTCTGAGCAGAGGCTCGAACCCACGACCCTCTGCTTGAGAGGCTACAGGTCAAACCACTAGGCTACCACGGCTTTTTGTCATGGCTTTACAAGTAGGTACTTAAATGCACTTGTTGAATTTTATCAACGTTACTAATTTTCCGGAATCATGGGAAGCAAAACAACAATATCAAATGAGTCATGATCACAAACAAGTATCGCATGTAGCAGCAAAAAAGCGGAGTGCTATAAATAAAAAACTTAAAAAGGGATTAGAGGCCTTACCAAGACGTCTTAATGCGATTCAATTCTGATTCAGTTTAGGCTCGCTCACTGTTAGATCAATACTAAAAGTGACAGCTAAAACCTGAACTGAGTCGGAATGACGCTATGGTAAGGCTCCTGTTATATATTAATTATGTACTTGGTGTGTACAATACTGATAGGTAGTCATTTTTTAATTGGGAAGTCAATTTGCCTATTCGCACACATTTCGCAGTTTCTAACCTAGGTATACCTATACGTGGGCTTAGTGGCGCTCTTACGCTCCGAAGCAATTAGCAATAGTTCATTATATCTGAATTAAAATTACTATCAATATTCGAACTATAACTAAAAATAATAATAAATAAATATTTCATTGAATCAGGCTTTACTTTGCGGAGGTCCATTCCAATAAACAAAAAACTCCCTTCCTACTCCGCTACTTACGTGCAAGATTTATTTTATTTAAATATAAGTATATATTTGTATCTTGCACGTAAGTAGCGGAGTAAACTTTTTTTATTCAATAACTAAGTACACTGTGTAATAATAAAAATTAATAATAATACATAAATGAAATTGATGTGTGGAAATCTGCCCCCTAGTGATTAAATTAAGTTGATAAAAGACATCAATAATCCGATTATCCGACTAAGCACGCACGTTTGTTTTGATACAGTCACGTCACGAGGCATTAGATAAAGGTACTTAATGAGTGCCCTCCACGGAAAATCAGACTGAGGTCTTCAGATTTTTATAATACTTTTTTACATGTTCATTGAGCAAAATAAAAATATACAGTTTTAAAACACGTCGACCCATTAAACGGTAAAAGTTAACTGCCAATAACTAAGCAATCAGGGGCCTTACCATGACGTCCTAATTCCGACGCAGTTCAAGTTTTAGCTGTCACTTTTAGTATGAATCTGACAGCGAGCGAACCTAAACTGAAACGCATTAAGACGTCATGGTACGGCCCCAGTTAGGTATCTACTCTCCTCTAGTAGAAGACGATCGAGCGGTTACAAAAAAAGTGAAACTACTTTGCGAAGTAATAAAAAAAAATGAAGTATGCAAAATTGGGGACAAATTTTTTTTTTACTAAAATGAGTGATTCAGAAAAGCCCAAGATTACTTCATTTTGAAAAAAAAAAAGTAAGTGTACTAGTCTTTTTTTAAATGCTTAACGCTCGAACAGACGAGAAGTATCTTTGACTCTGGAATTCTCTTCAGGATCACAAGATAAATTGTAAATTATAACCTACTAGCGACCCGCCCCGGTTTCGCACGGTATATTATGCAGAATCAGAATCAGAATCAGAATCATTATTGTTTAACTGTGTAGGTTAGGTACATAAGGGTGAACAGATTGGTATCAACAGCGGCCTGAACAGGCATACAATTTAAGGAAGTCATACTAAATACTAACATAGTCATAAATACATAATGTGTTACAATATCAATTTTTACATCACATTGCAACTTTATAATTTAAAAAATCATTTAAATTGTAGAAAACTTTGTCAATGAGCCAATTATGCAACTTTACTTTTTTATTACGATTCAACATTTTAATTTCCAATGGAAGTTTATTGAAAATTCGTATTGCAGAAATGAAAGCACTTTTTTTATACATTGTGTTATTGACTTTTGGGAGCACTAAATTATATTTATATTGAGAACATGTGCATGTATTATACATATAAACCTTCCTCTTGATTCACTCTATCTATTAAAAAAACCACATCAAAATCCGATGCGTAGTTTTAAGATTTAAGCAAACATAGGGACATAGGGACAGAGAAAGCGACTTTGTTTTATACTATGTAGTGAGTAGTGAAGTGATGTAAGTACTGTACCTACAATTACAAACTTTCGAGGACAACTTTTAGCTAATTATTTATTATCTTTAGTAAGTATCTATTTGTCGCGTTAATCCGGCCAGTATCAGATACACAAGCGTCCATTTATCATATTCATATTTAATAGGTACGTTCATTTGAATATAAAAATAACGGCTTGCACCTACTTTGTTCCCCTTTCCACATATACGCCCCCAATCATGATAAACGTGGCTTTTAGGTCTTATTACCTTAGGCTTTGTCTACCCGTCGTAATCGTAAGGGATAGGTATAGATGCGATTTGTGTATGTATTTATGTATGTATGTATGTACCAAACTAAAATATTGAATTTACATACAACAAGGAAGGAAAACAAGCAAGTGGGTCACCTGATGGTAAGCGAGCACCACTACCCATGGACGCCCGCAACTTTATAAATATAACATATACATACCGTCTATACCCCTCTTTCCCACAGGGGTAGGCAGAGACTACTTTGTTCCACTTGCTACGATCCTGAGCTCTTTCGCTTCATCCACATTCATCAATCTCTTCATACATGCTCGTTGGTTTCGGGTACTCTTGACCTTAAAAAAAATTAAGTACCTATATAAAAAAAATAGTAATTAATAATAATTATTAATGAACTAATAATTAATTCACAATTCATATGGTTTATTGCAAATGATGTTGTTTTACAAGATCTTAATGTATAAAAGTCTAAAAACATAAACCCTGATAGGGCACAGCAACACTAAAATAAAAGTAATTAATAATAATTATATAATTTATAAATATAAATTGGCAAATAAGTTACGTCAGTTTGCTATTTGCATACAGCATACAGACTCTCAATAAAACTTGGTCTTGGCCTACTAGGTCTTCCGGCGCCGCTGCAGAGGCTTTGGCTCTTCCTCACCACCTACATCCTGACGCTGAAGCGCTTCGACCTGTTCCTACAGGGGGCGCTGCTCATCCTGGTGTTGCTGGACACCAACGTCACACTCCTGCTGAAGAGAGACGCCGCCAAGGGACACGTGCCAGGGAATATACATGGTAAGAACACGCCTACAGCCTACCAAGAGTATACAACTACTATAACTTCTTATAGGAGGGTAAACCGCTTCGTAACGTAACGCGTACGCGTTACGGCGCCAGTCTGGCTTACCTTTTTCTGACGCATACACCAGCGGTAGGTAATGTGAGGTAGCATGCGAATCTGCGAACTGGCTGGTTTGTCGGACTGGCTGGTTCGTCAGTGCGATTGAAATCCATACATCGAACGCTCGTTCGATGATTTTAAATATTTGTTTTTCGGATTTCGAGAGCACGGTCAGATCGCTTTGAACGGGGCTTGCTGATGCAACCCATTTTGTATATTTAATGATTAATTATTCGAAGCGTGAAATATAAAAATATTCAAACGAATTGTGTTGTTTTAACTAAAGTTATAGGCCTTCAGCACCCCCAGTTTTTATAGGCCGAATTCTATTTGAATCCCCGTACTAGTTAAAGTGCCTCCTCAAGGCAGCTCTACAGTAAGCTCTTCCTCTCACTCTAACCCACAGCGCTAGTCGGACAGACGCTTCCCCCTCTCTCTACTTAGTGTTAAGTGTGCGATAGATACTGTTAGTAGCTTAGATTAGTTTTAAGTTGTCACTTCTGTCGGGCGTCCCGAGACTTCTTTTTAATTTTGTCGCATGACAAAAATGACGCCCATCATGATGTTCTGTAGGGATGGGTTATACTTGCTAAAGGTGGAAACACATAATTAACACGCGACGCGACCCGATGCAACGAATGTATGCGCATGGCGTCGCGTCGGATGTTCATAGTGTGGTTCTAGTCATAGAAAATAATACAATTTGATTCGAATCAACACGCATCGCGTTGCATCGGGTCGCGTCGCGTGTTAATAATGTGTTTCCACCTTTAATCGCGTACCAGGGCTTCAAAGTACGTCCAGAAACCAGGTATCAGAATACTTTCAAAGTATTTTCTGTCCAACGTATTAAGTCGAATACTTGCTTCCTTGCAAGTTTAAACCTTGTAGTTATACAGATAAGATTCAAAATATTTCAATCAAGACGTAAAATACTTTGAACGTATTTTATTTCACGTATAAGCGCAATCTGAACCTTATGTGTATGAAGTAGTACTTACTTTGAAGGGACAGTACCTATACTTAAATGGAAAAATAATTTCAAGTCTTGCAAGTATATCGGGTCGGTCCTGGTTGGTATACTTGCAAGGAAATACCTGGTATCAAAACCTGGTAACGTAAATATGCTATACTGTTCTGTGAGCAAAGAAAGAATATAGAAAGTACCATCAGCTGCTTGTCTTCTCACCTAAATTGTAAAAGCCCATCGAGGGAATCAACGAAAATCTAATGAATCATGGTATAGGCGATGCGGCTAGCAACCCATCGGTTTCTTGTTTCCATTTTCCACCCACACGCTCACAATCATACTAAACGTGGCTTTTAGGTCTTTTTAACCAAGGGTCTGTCTAACACGTAAGGGATATAGACGTAATATGAATTTATGTATGTACCTACTAGCTGTTGCCAGCGACTTCGTCTTTGCAGATACGTTTATCGCTATCCCGCGGGAACTACGCAATTTTCCTGGATAAAAAGTAGCATATGTGCTATTCCAGACTTTTCTCTATGTATGTGCCAAATTTCATCCAGATCCGTTAGGCCGTTCTGGCGTGATTGAGTAACAAACAAACAAACATCCATCCATCCATCCATCCATCCATCCATACTTTCGCATTTATAATATTAGTTAGATTAGATGTAATAAGTAAATTAGCCCTTATTTGTTCTTCTCTTGCAGATTGGGTTCAAGTAGGTGCATCAGTGGTGGAGTTTACGTTTGGCGCGCTGATCGCGTGGTGGGGGCAGGCGAGGAGGAACCTGGCGCTGTCGGGATGGCTGGCAGCGACTGCCGCTTCTGGTCTGCTGGTGCTGGCCTTCCCGTTTGAGGAGACCAACGAATTTCCAGTGGGTAGGTGGATCCGGGGCAGCCTAGTTTGGCCTATTGGGTTCTTAACCTGGGGGTAACTATTAAAGCCGTGACCCTAGCTAGGTCATAAGGGTAACGGACGGAACTGAAAACATTAGGAACTGGCCTATGGGACAATGAGTTCGAAAATGAATTTACTCTATATCTTTTTGGAAATGGATACGCAAAGTTTAATTAGACACCTTCCGTGAGCTGTTCGGAGAAAGAACAGATCGCGAGGAAGCAGCACATATTGAATTTCAAGGGCGTGTATGAAGTTCCCAATACTGGGCCCACGTGTGAACTTCAGCCCTGTTTTGAGGAGACTTTTTCCAGCAGTGGGACGTTCCTATAGGGAGATATAGGTTTGAGATTTAGATCTACGCTGGCTTTATAATTTTGCAAGATGTACCAAGCCGTTTTAAGGAGGTATATTACAAAGAGCGGATGTGAGTAACCGAGGATCGTGCATAATGGCGTGTTATTGGAGAAGCCTATGTCCAGCAGTATACTAAGATAAGCTGATGATGATAATGACGATGATGTATCCTTCGCAGAACTCTGTGGCGGCGAAGAGATACCAGTCCTTTTGTATCGCTCCAACCACGTGGACCCGAACGTTATACCTCGGATAGCTTTATTGGTGCTGACTGCAGGGTTCTGTGCCCTTGGCCGGCTCAGCGTATGGTCCCACGGGCTTACTTACCTTGATGACCACGAACCAGAGAACGGGGCTTATTTTTACGGTAAGTCATCTACGACTGATAGTACCTAATCATTACTATACTAAACGCAAAGACTCGCAGCAGTCAATGTCACTATCTTCGTTGCCGATATTTATTATTAGACAACTATATATAATAAGGGAGGCCTATGTCCAAAAGTGGACATCCTAAGGCTGATATGATGATGATGATGACCCTATGTAGCAGTAATTCTCTCTCGCTAGAACGTAGCAGCGCAAGATCGGTCTTTATGGCGTTCTTTGGTTAGCGGAGGTCTATATTCAGCAGAGTACGTCTTTTAGCAGGTGATGATAGCTTTTTTTACCAATAGCTTTTTTCCACCTGTTCACCAGGTATTCTGATCTCGATCCGGCTCTCACTGGGTCTGAACGGCGTGTCCTGGCTGCAGCCAGGCTCAACTCGCAGCGACTGGTGGGAAGCCCATCTCTCCATCTGCATGCTCACGCTCATGTTTGCCATCCTCTTCACTCTGTTTCCGAGGAGAATGAACAAGTATAAGCTGGTCGATGATGAACTTATTAACAGAGGTAAGAGATTTTGAAATGAAATTTGCTAAACAATTATTGTCTTTGCTTTACATATGCTTAATGTGAAGTTGATCTTACTAGGTACTGGAAATGGGACAAATTCACTTGAAGGGTTGGAAGCAAACGTGGATAGAAATGAATAAGCGTATCACGTACTTAAAAGCTTGTAAAAACCCAAGAAAAAGAACGTCAACATTTTTTGACTTCACCTTGAAATTAAAAAATATACCAAGTTTTGCTGATGCTAATGATGAGGTCGCAGGACCGATGGCCGATGGGGTCAGAAGGTTCTCGAGTGGCGTCCGCGGACCGGGAGACGAGCTGTTGGTAGGCCTCCAACAAGATGGAGCGACGACCTGATCAGGATCGCGGGATCGCGGTGGATGCGGAAGGCACAGGACCGGTCCGATTGGAGAGCCTTGGGGGAGTCCTATGTCCAGCAGTGGACGTCTTTCGGCTGATATGATGAATGATGAGGTCACACGTGGACTATTCTTTCCAAGAAACGAAATTCATTTAAGTATACACTACACAAAGACAGTAGGTACATTCAGGGTGCTACTTTATCTAGGTATTTTGGAGGCAATGTCTTTCGTCAGTCACCTAACAAGCTTGATCGACAACTCTTTCGTCACCATTATCATCCCGTCATTAATTTTGGTACCTTCCAGGTCTTCTCCAGACACTGGGTCGCGTAGTCCGGAACAAGACCGTCCTGGTGCAGAGCGCTGCGCTCTCCTTCCTCTATGCTGCTATATTTAGCTTCATAAGGTTTGACGCCGATTTTGTCGAGGTTAGTTCATTTTGATCATTAACAAACGAAAAAAGTATATTCGCTGATATCCTTACATACGAAAGAATCTCGCCAGTCAGCGTGATAAGATTTTAAAGCAGAGCCAATAGATTTTTGAAGACCAGTTTATAATTTAGATACATTTTAAAACTTCCAGGCCCAATTCCATATTGAGACCGTACGACAAGACCCGAGAGCGTCGCGCGCCATCACGGACCTGTTCCGATCGCTCGTCATCATCTTCTTTGTCTCGGTAAGACCTTATCTTATCTTACCTTAAATCTAGGGGATCTCTACGGATACACTTCGACCAATTTGTGGATCTTTTGTGTAATTACCTCTCCTTCGCACTATTCCATCGCTTTTACCACCTCATTCATGTGTTGGTTGATTTGGCGCAGTGGTAACAAGTGCCTTGAAATTGTCTTTTGGATATTAAGCAGCATGGCGATGATACGGTGATTTTTCTCAAAAATGGGAAACGTACGAAACTGCCCCACACGTGGGGTAGTTTCGTACATGCTGTAGGGTACATTCGTACATAGTGGGGAACCTTCGTACAATCAAAGAAAAGACCATTTATTCAATGTAATATTATCATTTCTTGAGGTAAAATTTAACACTAAATCAGCCATTATGTGGTAACAATTAATGATTATTATTTTTTAAGTACTTGAGTACTAATAATAACTACTTATTTGTAGTAACAAAAACTCGTGATTAATTTTTATCTTATTAATAGATAAATAATTAATCAACATTATAAATTGTAATTTACCATGAGCTTTTCGGTGAAGGAAAACATCGTGAGGAAACCTGCACACATCTGCGAAGAAATTCAATGGTGTGTGTTAAGTTCCCAATCCGCACTGGGCGCGCGTGGGAACTATAGCCCAAACCCTCCAATACACGGAGGAGGCCTATGCCACGAGGCACGCCGAATTACGCGACAATTTAATAAAATAAAAAATAAATAAACAACAATAACAACAACAACATGTACTTACTGAAATTGTAGCGAATTCGGAATAAAAAAGGCTTATAAATAAATAATATAAATAATAAATAATAAATTGTACCGTTACAGTAACAAGTCTTAGTTTTAGGTAATAATAGATGCAACCGATATTAATAATAATAATAATATAGCCCTTTTATTTCGAATTCGCTAAAATTTCAGTACAATATATGTAGCCTTTTTTTTGCTTTTTTTATATAAATTACTTATCGCTTAATTCGGCGTGCCTCATGGCATAGGCCTCCTCCGTTTATTGGAGGGTTTGGGCTGTATATTTCCCTACGCGGGCCCAGTGCGACATTATACATATACAGGGTGTATCAGATACCCCCTAACAATAATCAACTGGTGCATATAACCTTAGCTAAAAAAATATTTAAAAAAAAATCGAAGTAATTTTTTTTTCTATAGGAATGGTAGTATTAACTGTAATCATTCCTATAGAAAGCATAAAAAAAATTGACTCCAATTTTTTTTTATATTTTTTTTCAGCTTCTATATCTATGGTTATACCCCAGTTGATAATTGTTAGGGGGTATCTGATACACCCTGTATATGCGACATTATATAACGCTTAGGGCCATATTCAGCGGAACACGCAGGGTCAATAACAGAGTTATAGTTAGTTAGTTAGTTATAAGAGGTAAACGAAGATGCAAGTCAGCTATAGAAGATATCTTTTACAAACGTGAACACGCCACTGTATTCAATAGCGGAGATATCACCACTGTACGAAGGCTCCCGGTGTACGAATCCTACCCACTCTCCCCTATCTATGTTCTATTGTTTCAACCCCTTCGGTAAGACCTTGCATGTCGTAGTTTAAGAATGTCATCATCATTATAATCTTAATTACATTTGCATCCCTTAACACTCCACAATGATTTACAATACAACTAGCATCGGCAGTCGTCCACGTAGTGGAAGGTCTGCCAGGGTCACGTCTTCTAGTTCATTTAAGAATGTAGCTCTCTCATAAGTCCTTAAAGCCTTGATATTTATTACCTTTGATTTAGGCCCATTCAAATATCGATCTAAAGTTACAACTATAACATCAAATTCCGCAGATATTCCGTACTCGATTCTCTGTACGCCGAACGGATGGAGTGAAAGCAACCACAGCAGCAAGGGTCGGTGGCGTGGTCGCTTTCATGGTGGCAGTTCCGTTCGCCATATTGGCACTCATGCGCTGCGATATAGGGGACTTGGGGGGCCCGGGGCGGGATTATGTGCAGCCGTGGTGCAGCAGGCACTGCGGGTAAGTCTATTTTAATTTAAGAGTTTTCAATGGTTCACGGTTAATGGTTCATGGTTCATTCGAAATATTATAAATTGCCGCGATTACGTTTATTGAGCTCCCGATATTTCGACGCAGTTGCAATGGTATACGGGTATTTCAACTTAGTCCTAAGAAAAGCTATTCATAATAGTTTCCCTGTTGGCTCTCCTGGATCGTTAGGCGTCGACGTTGTAATCGCGGTGCGGCGCGGTAGGTACTTAATGCTACAAGTCTTTTGGACTGGATCGGGTGGGACTGCGCTTGCCCTTATGCCCTTATGCCTGAAGTTGGTAGTGCTTCTGTCTCGGTAGTTTCTACTTAGTTGTAATTCAAAAATACAAATTTCAAAAATTCTAGTTTATTTTGCAAATAGGCCGCCAAGGGCTCTTTTACGTGTCTTTTTTGAAACTGCCAGCGCATTCGGAAAGACCATCATTGCCAAGAAGAATATAGTTTATTTAACCTCCGACGCAAAAACAGGGGTGTTATAATGTCTGCGTGTATATGGACCTCGGCAGTTGAACCGATTTCGATGCCGTTTATTTAATTAGAAAGGAAATTTCCTTGCGGTAATTCTAATTAAAACCGGTCTAGCAGATTAAAGAGTATGAACTATTTTCTAAAATGATGTAAGGCATTTTTGGCATAAAATTTGAATTTTAAAGGTTGTTTCTTAAACTACACTGACGAGCAAAACGGGTCACTTGCTATAGTTATTTATTTGTGTATTTAGGAATAAGTAGTTTTAGATACATACATACCGTCACGCCTCTTTAACACAGGGGTAGGCAGAGACTACTTTGTTCCACTTGCTACAATTCTGAGATACCTCTTTCGCTTCATCCACATTCATCAATGTCTTCATACTTCACTCTCTTCATTACTCTCTTCAGTTTTAGATATTGATAACATTTCAGGTGTGCGTCAGAGAGCTACGGGTTCAGCCCGGTGTGCGCTGTCAACACATCAACGACGTATTTCTCGCCGTGCCACGCCGGCTGCAGGAGCTATGAAGATTACAATGGATTCCTGTAAGTCTTGTTACAGATTATACAAGATCCCTCGGAATTATTTCTGGAATATTGAACAGATGAGCCCTAAAAATATTTCAATTGTGCTTGACTGTTTTCATACATTTGTGGATCTTCAAAGTGTGTCCTGGGGCCTTACCATGACGTCCAAATTCCGACACAGTTCAAGTTTTAGCTGTCACTTTTAGTACTTATGAATCTGACAGCGAGCGAACCTAAACTGAATCGCATTAAGACGTCATGGTAAGGCCCCTGATACTCTGAATCATACCCTGCTTTAGCTGGAAGGGTCTATATTTTTCGTTACGCATTGTATGCCCGAAGTAGTGATACTTCCGAGCCTTTACAGTCAGCACCTAACTTTTTGGCCTAGCCTCCGTCACACCCTCTTGTTGGACACTCTCCGTCCATAACATCTTCAGTACGTATTCTTCTATAAATCCACATGTCAAAAGCTTCTAAAAGCCTTTTGTTCTCTTATATGCATACCTTTTATCTCTTTAGCATTTACTTAATTGTTTGCATCACCCGATGGCCCTAACGGAAGACCAGCGGCTGCAAGGCCAGCAAATGCTGAGTTGGGACCATTTTGTGACAATTTATTTATCTGTAGCTTTTTATGTTTTTTTGTTTCGTAACAACTTGTGATTGTCATAAATTAGCTTTTTTTTCTTTCTTTCTCCATTGTGACTAAGTGACGTTTGCTGTTCGTTAAAAGTGTATGTTATGTAAGTATGTATGTATATTTGTGACAATTCTGCTGTTCTATGTGTTTTTTTTATTTGATGTGTTGTGATTGCCATAAATAAACTTTTTTCTTTCTTTGTGTCTTCTTTATGTATGTAAACTCTTTATTGTGCAAAATAAACAAGACAAATACAATTGACAAACACAGATACATGCACAAAGGCGGACTGATCCCTTTAAGGGTCTTCCAGTCAACCTTTGAGTGGATGAAAGGAGTATTACATAGGGATGGACGAGTGAGTTTAAAAATTGCAAACACTGAGAGCCACAATACATATAACTAACTGAATGACATCCTCAGAAGGGCGCTCGTCAGTGCCAACGTTCCCGCTGTTCTGGAGCCCCAGATTGCACGGAACGATGGCAAGCGCCCTGATGGGATGTCTTTAATTCCGTGGAGGTACGGACGTGCGCTGGTGTGGGACGCTACTTGTGCCGACACTATGGCTTCGTCGTACCTTCCAATGACGTGCAAGCATGCCGGCGCGGCGGCGGACACCCGAGAGCGGGCAAAGACAACAAAATACCAGTGTCTCGGCGCCCAGTACGAGTTCGTTGCATTTGGCGTCGAGACACTCGGTCCGTGGGGCAAGGGCGCACGTGGGCTCTACAGAGCCTTAAGTAAACGCCTGAGGGAGGCAATGGACGACCCTCGCGCCGGCAGCTTTCTCGCACAAAGACTCGCAATTGCGATACAACGCGGGAATGCTGCCTGCGTGATGGGGACCCTACCTAAGGGTCCAAATTTGTTATAATTTTTATTTTTAAGGTAGCTTTAGTTTATGTTTTATATCACTACTTTGTAATCATTTGTAAAATTATTGTGTTTTATGTACAATAAATCCTAATAACTAAGTGATGTGTTCCAGGTTGTTCGGAGACTGCGCGTGCGGCGGAGGCGTGGCGGCGCGCGGGGCGTGCTCGCTGGCGAGCTGCTTTACCATCTTCAACTTCTACCAGTTCGTGTTCGCGCTGGTGCTCGCGTTCGGAGGTAGGTTCGCGCGAGCGGCATGGTGTTACAAGGTCTCAAAATTTACCGGGAAGAAGTATTTTCAGTAAAATTTTTGATTCAAAATTTAGTCCCGCCCTTGACGCTGTTCACTTTGAACATTGATCAATGTATGGAAGGAAATATTTGTCTATTGTAATTCGATAATCCTGAAAGACACTAACCACCTTATTCATAAACGCTCTGTAGGCTTCTGCTATCTTAGCTAACGTTTGTCCTTACAACAAACAGCGGCTGTTTTAGTTTTGTTCAAGTTTTTGGGACAACTAGGTACAGAACGACAAATTGTATACGATGATTTAATACATATTAAGTAGATGTTTCCCTAGTATCTAATCTTCTAAAATTATTGAAAATTGATCTAATTTAGGAGATATATGAGATACTAGCTTCTGCCCGCGACTTCGTCCGCGTAGAATTAGCAATCGATATGTTTATCGCTATCCCGCGGGAACTATACAATTTTTCGGGATAAAAAGTAGCCTATGTTTTAATCTAGGGTCACAGCTATCTTCGTACCAAATTTTATCCAAATCCGTCCAGTCGTTTTAGCGTGAAGAAGGAACAAACATACACATTCACTCACATCGTCACATCGTCACAAACTTTCGTATTTATAATATTATAGTAGGATAAGGGTCGTGGGTTCGAAACCCGGGCTCGCGCCTCTGAGTTTTTCGGAATTTGTGTGCGATATCTCATTTGAAATTTACCTGGGGGTTTTCCGTGAAGGAAAACCTCGTGAGGAAACCTGCAGACAACTTCGAAGCAATTCAATGATGTATGTGAAGCACTGGGCCCACATGGGAACTATAGCCCAAGCCCTCTCATTCTGAGAGGAGGCCTGTGCCCAGCAGTTGGACGTATATAGGTTGGAGGTGATGATGATAATGATGAGATATAAGAACATTTCCGAAGTGGCGCTAGTTTCGCGGCTGTTATCTCCTTAAAACTAATGCTTTTGTTTCGCAGGTGCCTCCCTCCTAATGCAGGGCATGGTCTTGCTCCGCTCAGTCCTGGTGGCCGACAAGGCGGTGGCCATCGGCGCTTCGTTCGCGACCATTGCTCTGCTGTCCCACGTCCCTGGTTTCCTGTTGTATATGCTGATCAGTCGTAAGTATTCATCACTGTGACTAGGTACAGTCGAGGCCATAAATATCGATACAGCAATCGCTATATAGTACAAAACAAAGTCGCTTTCGCTGTCTAGTCTGTCTGTCTGGCCCTATGTAGCTTAAATCTTTAGATTTAGATTTTAGATTTATTTATTTATCAACAAAAATTACATTATATAAAAACATGCATGTCACAAATATAAGCATTTCTGTTGAGATCGTCAAAAATTTATAATAATAATAGCATAATAAATTATAAACAATGAAATAATAAAATAAAATACAATGTCAATAAATCTCCAATAAGGATCGTCAAAGCATATTAAATTACATTAAATAAATCATAATATATCTAGTCAAATATTATCTAATGTCAAAAAACTATATCAAAAAATTCGTTAACTGCATAGAGAGGGTTATCCAACAAAAGGTTTTTCACTCGGCGTCCGAATGCTTCGTCACTCAGGTCTCTAATATCGGCCGGTAGACGTTCGTAGAAAGTGGGCCCAACAACACGCGGATTTTTCCCTGAAAGTGCCATGCGGCGTGGGACTGCCCTAAGGCGTCCTGTGGTACGTAATTGCTTATTTAGTACATTGACGCGTAAAAGTACGCAACGGATTTTGATACGGTTTTTGAAGTGAAAACTGCTTTAGCGGCCTTGGCGTTTTGGGATGGGTAAAAAATGTTGAACTCGCATCAGGCGTAAGACGGAGGGAGAGTTTAAGTACCAGGATATCAGGATCCTCTAAGAGCTTATTTTGAAATATGAATGAAGCTAGTCGCGTTCGATTTGAAGTGTATACGTTAATTTTAGTTCGAATCTCGTGTAGAAAAAGTTTTTTTTTCTTTTCTTTTTGCGCTAGTGTGCGTGTGTGTAGTTTTCACATCTGCCGGCACTCCCGGAGTGCTACCCGGTGTTTTCTTTATTTTTGTTCCAGACTTGACTTGTGCCTTCAGCTACAACGGGGGCTGCCTGCTCCATAACCCCACTCTCTGGTCGATGGCGGTGCTGAGCGCGGCCCTGTCCGTGGTCTCCGGACTCCTCAGCCTGATCGCCAGCCGCGTCGCGAAAGGCCCACTGAACTAGTACCAATCCAATCAGAATATGGCCTATAGGTATATTATATATATATACTTCTTGGCCGCCGCACTATAAAAGTGACGGGCTCTGGGAGGTTACCATGACGTCTTAATGCGATTCAGTTTAGGTTCGCTCGCTGTCAGATCCATACTGAAAATGACAGCTAAAACCTGAACTGAGTCGGAATTTAGACGTCATGGTAGGTAAGGGCCGTACACCACGTTAAAAGCGATTAACTTTTTAAGTTTTTATTTAACTTACAATGTTACAATGTATGCACAAAGTGCCAGCACGTAAGTCTAGCGATGAGCGATGAACGATGACAGGGGACGCGGGCGGGCGTGCTCCACGTTAGACTTACGTGCCGCCACCTGTAATGTGTGTTTGTCCGGGTGGAGTCTTCCGACTCAATTTTGAAGCAGATATCTACAACCGATTGAGCTGAATTTTTGCATTGAGTAAGTCTGATGACAAGAATAATCTAGGAGTGGAGTTCTGGTGACCCAGCCAGTCGTCTCCGCAGGAGGAAACTTAGGTATAATCGGTTGGTCCAATTGACTTGAAATTTGATAAAATATATGGCACGAATGACAATGCAAGTACAGTCAGAAAGAAAATAAAATAAATATTTGACTGAAATGTCATGTATGGATGACAGTGGCGTGTGAGCCTGTCATTGATTGTCGTGTCTGGATGACTAGGGCGGTCAAGGAGTTAAAATGTCAATTTTACAACATCATTTTATTGACGCGGTGCACGGTGGGTGGGAACGGAGAAGACCTAACGAACAGAAACTAGAAGTGATGATATTTAGTTTATTTAGATATTTGTTTATTGTTAAATACGGGTGGTGTTTAGTGGCGCTATGCGACACACACCTAGGCCTTAAACCCAATTTACATTATGCAACTAATTTCGTGCAACTAGCATTACACTGCGGCGTTTGATTAATCACTTTTGAAGCGTTAGGTTATCGGCCGAGCAATGTTATGCTAGTCGCACGAAATTAGTTGCATAATGTAAATTAGGCTTTACTAACGTTCTATTCAGTGAATACAGATAAGACAATACAATAAGTTATTTAGTTTTGTAATGATTTGTTATTTTAATAAATTATTTTTGTATGTACATGCCCGTCTTGTGAAATCAACTTCCTATTTGACCATCAGGGCCCCGTTTCTCGAAGCTTATTAGACTAATAATATTAGTGTTTTGTCTCGTAAATTAAGCGAAAAAATGAAACAAAACACCATTAGTCTAATAAACTTCGAGAAACGGGGCCCAGATAACGGATAATTAAATAAAACAACGCATAGTTTCAACAATTTACTACAACAATGGCACATCTAACATCCAAAAACTAAGCTAAGTACAAAAAATAAAACGAATAAAAACATCACTGGCCATGCAGTTTCATTGCGAATAAACGGGATAGCCAGAGTACTTTTTCACAACAAAAGTCATGACAATGCTATAGAATCGAGACTTCGAACGCGCGGCACAGGGGCGCGGGGTGGGCGACCGCGGGGGCCGAGAGAGGTGCGGGCGGCAGCGCACTACCGGTTCCCTTTGTCGTCCTACCCTGCGCCCCTGTACCCGCGCGAGGACTCAGTTAAGCGGTCGGCCTATAACCAAGAATGCTAAGAAACGACCAGACCTTAAGTGGCAAAATCAAAGCTCTGCAGTCCTGTACTACTACAAATCGATGTGTGCATGGGCGAAAGATTTGGTGAGGAAAGGTTTTAGTGGCAAGACGTTAGCAAGCCTCCTACTAGGTGGACCGACGATGAAACTAGCGGGCAACCGGTGGATGCAGGTGGCAAGTTCTTAGAGCCGTTGTTTAACAGTAGACGTAGGGATTGCAATCCGGATAATCCGAAATAACCGGATAAATCCGGATTTTGGTCGCCTTTTATAAATTCGGATTTTTAGCATAAAAATCCGGTTTTTTCGGATTTAAATTACAGTTGACAAAGTTGACATTTAAGCAGAATTTCCTATTGAATTTAGTTTCATTTCATTCATTCATGCGTTCGTTTCGTTCCCCGCCACGTGGCATATCTATCCCTCTCCCCTCCGCGCTTTACTGGCTACCTCATACCTAGCTTTAGATCTAGCTAGTCGGCCGGTCCGGTAGTACTGTACTGCAGGCACAGCAGTACTGGACTGATTAAACGCGGATTATCAAGATTTTTGCATTTTTATTTTATATATTCTTAGGGAAAATTTAAAAACAATAAAATTGAACACCATTAGGTTTCAAAAAACATGTAATTACATGAAAATTTCAAAATATTAATAAAAAACCGAAAAATCCGGATAATCCGGATTTGTACAAGTTGATAATTTGTAAATCCGGATTTGAGAAAAGAACCGGATTTTGCAATCCCTAAGTAGATGTCTTTCGACTGACGATGGAGGGCCGATAATACAATAAAATATCGGTCAATGCACGCACAGTAGCAGAGCAAGCAAGGGCCGGCTTGCGTGGCTTTGACCAGGCCGCTTTAGTCAAATCATGTCCTCTCCCAATGGCAAAGATTAGACGGTCAAAATTATATTCAAATACCAGCGTATCATGATAATATTGACAGTCTACTCTATGCTATTATGTGATGGTGGATTCTGTGTATCTCTAATATCACCACCATTCGCAGTGCCGCAAAATAAAATTTTAAAAATAAACAATATTAAAAAACAAAGCTAAGTTGACTTGTGCATGTAGGTTACTTTTTACATTAAAAACTCTTCTGTGATTTGTTTCAACAGTCTAGTAGTTTAAACACTCGAAAAACGTCCTAAAACGCTAATATGCTAACAACAACAGTTTTATTAAAAACGCGTAATTTTCGTTTATTAAAATGAGTAAACTTATGATTACGAATATACGAATGCTTAAAAGACTATGAAAGAGATGTAGATACATAAGAGTGAGAAGGCTGCACACATTTTGCATAATAAAAGAAATTCTTCCTATCGGCACACCCGATTGGCTCCAAAAATAACAAACAAAATAAAATATATATTTCTATATTTTTGGCAGTTTTAAATATTATACTACACAACCAATACAATACACGTAACGAATGACACTTGCATGCATGTATATAAATATGTATAAAAAATTAATTTGACCTGTTACTGAGCAAACATATTTTTATAAAAAGAATAAAGTGCATATATAATAATGTACACTAAGTATCTATAACTGACAACTACGTCAATCATCGATTTCTGTTTATTTCTTAATAACTTTAACTTAAATATTAATTTATTGCACAATACATGTAACTGGAATAGTTCCCCTGACGGTGTTTTCTCGACTGCACTGTAAAATCTTGTTTCGAGACAATAATAAAAAAATCAATTTTTTACACTCTACTCTGTTACTTTCTGGGGCATACTCAGAACTCTTTAAATAAACACGAGTTAAGCCTATGGTTATTTTGATAAGCTCCAACTGAGGCAACTGTGACAGTGAGGTTAGTAAAATGATTGGGGCGTTTTTAGCACATCGAAATCTTGGATCGAAAATCCTTCGTTAAATTTAAGCTTGTAACTTGCACTAGACACAATTAAATACCACGTCCCGTAGTATCTCAGGAAAATTGTCATTTTGTTGCCTTACATTCTCTATCAAAAAATAGAAGAGAAAGTAGTTAACAAGAACTAATAACAAGTAACATTGTTCGTATTTTCTTCCAAAATCAATGTCGCCAATTTTAATGGTCTTTATGCTACTAATGCACATTAAAAAAGAGCGCTCTTTCATCAGACATCATCAAAAGCCGATAATAATGAATTCGCAGGGCATCGCCGCACTATCACACTTGCATCAGCTATGGCTAATCCTAACGCGCCGTTTTTTGGAGGTATGTGGGAGCTAATGGTCCAAGATGCGAAGATTGCCGGAAACGATTTTGTTCTCGAGCAGCGCACCGGACGGGATGTCGATCCGGTCGCCGTGGTTTGCTATAATAATCACCGTGCCCTGAAAATTATAGAAAAATAATTGAACAACAAATAACATTACTAAGATTTTAAATTTTACTCGAAGGGGTGAAGATGGGATGTTTGTCTGTATGAAGATTGGTAAACCATATAAAATACAAATGAATCGAAAATCACCAATTAAATCATTATAGTGATTAGCTAACATAAATTCAGTCCCTAATACCTTAATTGAGGTCCCAGGATACAAAGAAATGAAACTTAAACTAAATAAAGGAAACATTAACCTTGAAAGAATAATTAACTAACCTTCAAAGAAACTCCTCTTCCGAACGTGACGTCACCAGACACCGTCAGATGATCCAACTCGATCAGATCAGGAATTGTCGCGAACCGGTTCAAGAATTCCTTCACTTTCGCAAAGTGGTTATCCCCCAACTTCACAAGCGGAGTAGAAGGGAACATCCTCTGTGGGGACATAACCAAGGAACCGTGTGATAAACTGTACAAATTAGACATGACTAGAAGGAGATCTGAAGTCTTTTTAACAGGCAAGAACCGAGATCTCGGCACGTTCACGCCGATTCCACCTTCAAAACACTTCATAGCTGCACCAACAGCTGTTTCCAGTTGTATCACGTTGATGCCATCGCCCAAATGCTTATTATTCACAATTATTTCCATGTTGAGCGATCCTTGTTCTACTACTCTTTGTATAGCATCCAATTTAGCCCACAAGTTGTTGGTGTTAAAGAACTTAAACTGGCTGACAGATTTGAAATCGTCTATGTGTTCTTTTGGTACTTGCGCTATTTCTAGTAGCCTGAGCTTATCCTCGTATTGGATGAGGGTGCCTCCCTTGACGTCGGCTCTGGTCTTGTCGGTGACTTCCATGACGAATTCGGAGACGGTTCTCTGAGGGTTAGGGTTGAGGAGCAGGTTGAGGATGTTCAGGTCGACGGTGGCGCCGAGATTGTCGATGTTGCTGATGAAGCAATAGGTGCGACCTTCTTTGATGAACTTCTGGAGGAGGCCAGAGTTGTTGAAGGATTCGTAGAAGTCGCCGTGACCCGGCGGATACCAGCTGGAAACGAAAATGGAATTCGTTTTACAAATGCTAAAATGTCAAGATGAAAATAAAAAGATACGATTTAGAGCATGGGAGGTTTATTGTTATTTGAAATGACTAATTCAACCAACTTTTATATTATTACTAGCTGTTGCCAGCGACTTCGTCTGCAAAGAATTCGTTTATCGCTATCCCGCGGGAGCTACGCAATTTTCCGGGATAAAAAGTAGCCTATGTGCTATTCCAGACTTTTCTCTATTTATGTGCCGAATTTCATCCAGATCCGTTGGGCCGTTCTGGCGTGATTGAGTAACAAACAAACATCCATCCATCCATCCATCCATCCATCCATCCATCTATCCATCCATCCATCCACACTTTCGCATTTATAATATTAGTTAGATTAGATTAGATTAGATTAAAGGCAAAGGCCTCCCCTTTTTTCATGATGATGATGATGATGATGATGATGGTGGTGGTGGTGGTGATGGTGGTGGTAATAATAATAATGATGATGATGATGATGATGATGGTGGTTGTGGTAATGATGATGATGATGGTGGTGGTGGTAATGATGATGATGATGATGATGATGATGATTATGATGGTGGTGGTAATAATGATGATGATGATGATGATGATGACCGGACATCTTAAAAAGCAAAAAGCACTCACGCCTCAATGTCGTTATGCACGTGTCCATCCTTGGCGACGGGCAGCAGCGACTCCCGGTTGATCCTGGGGTGGCAGGACTGGTTGAACGTGTGGATATCCAACTTCAGCCCTTTGTACTTGCGGATGACCTTCTGGGTGTCCTCGTCAGTGTTGAACGAGTTCATCAGGACCAAGGGAACGTTGCACTTGTAGGTCTTGTTGAGATGCTAGAAGGGCAAGTGATAAGATGACGAAACAATCTAGGGCTAGTGGATTTGTTACATTAGTCTCCCGAACTCATTATTACTTTTATCAACGATTAAACCTACCCAGTAGGCTTATTGTCTAACTCGCTCGCAATCGCCATCGTCTTCATTTTGACAGTTCATGTATGGGCTGACAACCGGCATCGGAATCAGCTAGCTGTCACATTCATACAAGAACTGTCAAAATGAACACGATGGCGATTGCGAGCGAGTTAGACAATAAGCCTACTGGACTTCCACAAATAATTCAAAACCCAAATCGGTCCGGCAGTTTTCGAGTTTTAGCGAGACTAACGAACTGCAGTTCTTTATTATATTAGAGTCCTTGAAAAAATAAAACAGAAAAAACATTGTATCTCTCGAGAATTGTTATCGCCAATCAGTACCAATACCAATACCAACCTCAATCTGCTGCACAGTCAAATCTAGGAACGTCAACTCGTTCCTGACTTGTATGACCGACTTGGGCCCCTTGCAGCCCATGGACGTGCCCAGACCACCATTAAGCTTGACCACCACCAGCTTGTCCAACATGTTGTGCACGTTGTCTGTGGTCGGCGTCTCCAGGGACCCGTAGTCTATGACCGCGCCTTCGGGAAGTTTCTCGATCTTCTCCCATGTTACTGACGGACCCTCTGGAATAGTTTTCAAGAGTACATTAGTAGGTACAGTCGCCATCAGATATATCGTAGCGGGCGAGGTCCTCAAATATTTCGGAGCAGCATTAAATTTCAATAAATTCGTTACACTAGATATGGTTAATAACATCGGAACACGCAATCCGTCATAAACATAAGAACAGCGATTTTTCAATAAATTCGGGACGTTCAATGAGCTAAAAATATCAGGAAGCACATATCGTCAAAGGTATCGACACAGTCAGGCTGATCACAAATATCGGAACATATGTGGAAAATAAACCTTACGTATATAATAATAGATTCGAATTCCAAACAAAATACAAATAAGGCTCAAACGTCATGCCAAAATGAAAGATATGTCACCTAAATAGTGTACGCGTCTCCATACATAATTCACTGTGTTAGTAATATAAAACCTTTTTTTGTTGTATAAAGTGTAAATTGTTTTTTTTTTTATAAGCCTTTTTTATTCCGAATTCGCTACAATTTCAGTAAGTAAGTACATGTTGTTGTTGTTATTGTCGTTTATTTTTATTTATTTATTAAATTGTCGCGAAATTCGGCGTGCCTCATGGCATAGGCCTCCTCCGTGTATTGGAGGGTTTGGGCTATAGTTCCCACGCGCGCCCAGTGCGGATTGGGAACTTAACACACACCATTGAATTTCTTCGCAGATGTGTGCAGGTTTCCTCACGATGTTTTCCTTCACCGAAAAGCTCATGGCAAATTACAAATTTAATTTTCGCACATAAATTCCGAAAAACTCAGAGGTGCGAGCCCGGGATTTGAACCCACGACGCTCTGTAAATTGTTACTGGCCACTAAATTGCCATATACTTTTTTTACGAATAAAATTTGTCCTCTTCTGCTGTTAGAAGTCAAAGCATGTTCTATTTTATAAAACTAATTTTATTATAAACACACTGTAATTTAAACTGTTTGTCACAAAGTTAAGGTATATTTTCCAAAAATGTTCCGATCTTTATGGTCAGCCTGTCTGCATCGATACCTTTGACGATCTGTGACGTCACGATTTTATTGAAAAGTCGCTGCTACTTTATTTATGACTAATTGCGTGTTCTGATGTTATTAACCTTACAGTGTAACGAATTTATTGAAATTTAAGGCTGTTACGAATTATTTGAGGACCTCGCTCGCTACGATATATCTCATGGCGACTGTATCAGGTCTGTGTTGAAGACACAATTTGGCGCTATTGCTTTTACGATTTCGACTGAAGAAATAATTGTTTCTCATAAGGAATAATAGTTAGACCAAGAATTTGAAAGTTTTAAATGTGTATCAGGGGACTTACAGCATGTACCATCAGCCAAATATGTGATCTACCACCCTAAGGTTAAAATTCCTTTGCACTAACAAAAACTTTTTTTATATTATAACGTCGATAAGATAGGCTGTCAACTTGAAAGTTCGACTTTAGCGACATTTTCATTTGATAGAAAGTTGGATGAAAAGTGGTAGACCACTTATTTGGGCGACCGTACCACCACTATCGTTGTGTCTTCTTAAATTTTTCGTAACTTGTAAATATGTGACTGGGCCAATGAATCGACACATGAGGAGGTCGATAATGTCTTGTAGCAGGCAATTTTCAATTTAAGGCGTACCATTTTACTAAAAGATTTCCCCAATTCTCCATAAATAATTGTGTGTTTATTGTCAGTTTTGAGAGAGCCAAATAACGAAGAAACAAATGATTCCATTTATTCATAATAACAAATACGTCAAAAAAATACAATCAAATAAATAACAAACAATAAATAAACAAAAAACAAAATAACACAACACGAAGAAACTAGCAAAATTATATTTCTAGTCATTTTGATAAAGAGTAACCCAAAATTTTTCCATTTTTGGATAAAAAAAGTACAGGCACACTTTAAATTAGAAATGTCTAACATGCCACAGCGCTGAGTCTGCTAGTTACGTCAAGAATTTCAAGAATTCCTCAAACCTAAATCAGTCAAGACACTTAGGGCTTAGGGCCTGTTCCAACACTCTCTGCTAAGTTCCATCAGGCAGGACCCTTACACTTAAGATATCTTCAGTGCCAAATATTAACGATGGCATCTATGTCTGTTTCGTAATAAATTGAGACGTCGCCACAATCTGACACAAAATATCAAGAATTTAACCAAGAGCCGTGAAACCGGCTCTGAACTTTCAAGAGCATCACTTACGTTCAGCCAAGAACCTGCTGAAGAGGTTCTTGAACCCCGCGAACTCCTTCTCCACCAGGCCGCGGCGCGTCTCGTGGATGGAGTTAAGGAGTCGCTCCAGCTCCACCTCGACTCGCGCCAGGGCATCGCGCTTCGTGGCCTCCTTGAAGTCGCGGGAGCCAGATGGAGTGCGCTGGTGGCTGCGGATCTGACCGTACAAGTACTATTCAGAACAGTGTCTTGGTTACAGCTTAGTTATCATCATCATCTCCAGCCTTTATTCACGTAATAGTAGTAGTCGTGGTAGTAATAGTGGTAGTCGTAGTAGTAGAAGTATTAGTCGTGGTATTAATAGTGGTAGTCGTAGTAATAGTAGCAGTCGTGGTAGTAATAGTAGTTGTCGTAGTAGTAATAGTAGCAGTCGTCGTAGTATTAGTAGTGGTCATAGTAGTCATAGTAGCAGTCGTGGTAGTAATAGTAGTGGTCGTAGTAGTAATAGTAGTGGTCATAGTAGTTATAGTAGCAGTCGTGGTAGTAATAGTGGTAGTCGCAGTAGTAGTCATGGTATTAATAGTGGTAGTCGTAGTAGTAATGGTAGAAGTCCTGGTAATAATAGTGGTGGTCGTAGTAGTAATAGTAGCAGTCGTGGTAGTAATAGTAGCGGTCGTGGTAGTAATGGTAGCAGTCGTAGTAGTAATAGTAGCAGTCGTAGTAGTAATGTTAGTAGTATTGGTAGTAATAGTAGTAAATGCTTTATTGCGCAAAAATAAAGAGACAAACACAATTTAAAAAGTAAGATACATGTGCAAAGGCTAACTTATCCCTATAAGGGAACTCTAAAGTAAAACTTTGCCACAATACACAAAACTCGCACAATAAACTATTAGTAGAAACATACATGCATACATAATAAATTCTACACGTTCCGTAGCACGTACTTCCTACAACTATCACGTAACTATCGACAAATCGATACTTATTGTGGAACCTTTCCACAGTAAATGTCATAGTGAGCTTACATTGAATGGCAGAGAAAATCATTGTGATGTTTTCTGTAAGAACGTTCTACGGTGGGTAAGGAAGGGAATCAAAGTATTCGACACACAACTAAGTACGAGGTACAATAAAAACGGTTAAACTGCGCAGTTTAGACATGAATAAGTAAATAAGAGATGTTTCCGGTTTTGCCGACAGCATTCCGACTCGCCATGAGTGCTAATCATGTGTTACTAAAACGAATAAATTAATTAGCTTGTATGTTTGTATGAAGAGTCGTGATTTCCGCAAAAACTCATCAGAACAAACAAAAAAGCAGTGGACCTTAGAGGGGCCGTCCATTAATCACGTGAGGTCCAATTGGGGGAAATCACCAAATTTCACAAGGGGGGAGGGGGCTTTAAGGAAATGTCACGTGTAATTATTTTCGAATCTGAAATACCTAATTTTTCCAGAATTTTATTCGATTAAACTGTTTTTCAGCCGCGGTAGCCTAGCGGTTTGACCTGTGGCCTCTCAAGCAGAGGGTCGTGGGTTCGAGCCCGGGCTCGCACCTTTTAGTTTTTCGGAATTTATGTGCAATATTACGTTTGAAATTTACCATGAGCTTTTCGGTGAAGGAAAACATCGTGAGTAAACCTGCACGCATCTGCGAAGCAATTCAATAGTGTGTGTGAAGTTCCCAATACGCACTGGGCCTTAGGAATCATGTTATAGGCGATGCGGCTATCAACCTTCAACCAACTATTATGATTCTCCTTTCCACCTATATGCCCAACTATAGGCTCTGTCTACTCCGTAAGGGATATAGACGTGGTATATGTGAATAGTAAACAGAAAATAAACTGCATGGGGCTGGGAATCGAACCCAGGTTGTTCTTGATTTGAAACTAATGTAAACCAGTGTATTAATTATTTAAATAGAATGAATTAATTTACAAACTAAACTAATCAGTATAAAAATATACGTACGCGAGGCACACTTGAACTTTGCCGATTTTTTTCATGCCAACATAGTAAACAAACGACACTAAATACTTCTTATTCATATATAAAAAAAAATACAACACTAAAAATACGCAATTCTTTCCTTATATCAACCTGTTTATCTATTTTCTATAGCTTCAAGGCCAAACCATAGTTTTTTTTTAAACTTAACAAAACCAAAGACACACACAAAATAATAAAATTAAATATTTGTCGTACCCACGATCGTATAAATTCAGTTTCACCGGGCATCTTCAGTGAAGACTTCACAAGGATTATAAAAATAAATACTGAAGAAAAATATTAGAATTCGCAATTAAAATCGGTTAATGGCGGCGTGCGCGCTTCCTTACAAACGCCAGACTGCCTGTTGATAGCCGATAGCATAATCGGAGTTCGTTATCTAAGCTGACTATCACACCGTGCCGAGCCTTTTCTATTTATTCACCTGAGCGTCAGTGTAAGTTTTTGCATATAAACACTGCCGGGTGCGACCAAACCGCCGCGTATACGCAGTGACGTGTCGTAGGCGTCACGTTTCCTCACCGTTTCTTTATACATTTTGTTGCGATTCCGTAACGTCACCGTTTTTTAAACGGCGGTGTGGTCGCACGCGTAAACGTGAACGCTTCATTTACTATGGCAAAATTGGCAGCGCCACTAGCGGATCGAAACGGCAACAAACTGTTCTCATAGTCATAAGAAAAACGATATTATTTCAATCTTTTTTTGGGATTTTTTCCACTAAAATGCCTTAAAAACAAAAAAAAACGTTATGAAACTTGGCTTGCAGATTACTTTAAAAACATAACCGTTTTCTTAGCTCTCCAACAATGTATAACAACTAAGAACTTATTTCAAAGAAACTAAAAAAAAGATCACAAAGGAAGCGGGCGGAAATTCGTATTCGAACTACACTGTGGCTTGTCTGTAAGTGTTAATTATGAGATTAAATAAATAAATAAAAGTTTTTTGCGTAAGGTTTTTTTCTAATTACCCGTCACACTTCGGTCTGAGAGCGTGCGCACGCGTCACCAATTGCCTCAATAGCCTTGACGGCCACCTATTATACCAACAAACTAGCTGTGTCACCCTGCGTCTCTTATTAATCGGCTGCTGTATAACACGGCAAAAACAGTGAGTGAGTCAAAATCATTATGCAATTTAATGCAACATGGAAGAGAAACACCGTGAGGAAACCTGCATATACCCGCGTAGCAATTCAGTGGTGTAAGTTCCCAATCCGCACTGGGCCTGCGTCAAGTTCTCTCAACCTAGAGTACTTAGGATGTATAGCAGTGGCGTGGCGTCCATAGAACTCGATTCCCACCGGCTTGCCTATTTTAAGGCAGTAGGGCAATTTATTGTGCAGAATTAGAGGAAAAGGCTAGTCAAGTTCCCTTCGGCTTGCCTTCTGATATACTTGACGCCACGCCACTGATGTATAGGATGAAGTGGTACAAAAGAAAAATTATTCAAAACGGTACAGCCATTCCCGAGTTTTGACGAGACAAACGAAGAGAAAATATTTTTTATATAGATATACAGAATAGATATAGCATAATCGTGGGCGTATACGTGGAAAAGGGTATCAAAAAAATAGTGATGGGTTGCTAGCCGCATCGCATAACATGATTCCTACAATTTTCGCCTATTCCCTCGATGGGCTTTTACCATCTGCGGAAAGAGAAGCAACTGATACATTCTGTTTTATCTTTGTTCCCAGACTGGAAGGAGCTTCGTTGTAGGTTTAATCACTCCACAATTTATATGCGCAAGCACTTACGATGACATTGCTCCATGATCATATTTGTACATCGATTTAAACCTTACTGCAAGTCAATACGGTTCCAAATGCAAACACGAAACGCATACAGACTAGTAGTTTGTTTTGATTGTGATGAAGGCCGGACCTTAATAAATTGTAATCACTACATCACTATATATAAAACGAAGTCGCTTTCCGCTGTCTGTCTGTCCCTATGTATGCTTAGCTTATACACACATCAAAAAAGCCTTGGGATAATCATTAACCCTAGATAAATTTGATCTTTTGACTCTGTAGTAATATGCCTATATTGAAATTATCAAAATTGTCTACGGATAAAAAATATCCCTAAAGTCTATTTATTTTAGCTAGATACTAAAATGACATAACCTGTGTTGCCTGTTTTCTGCAATTAAAAAGTAGTGATGTGCCACCACTATCGAAAGTTAACGACAAATTAAATTTAGTATAGGTAGATTTTTGTATGTATAACCTAGTGTAATAAACTAATAAACCTTTAAATTTGCTTGATTATGACACAATCGTATTTTTTTCTTAAAATATAACATCTAAGCGAAACTTACATCGGAATATTCACTATCATCTTCTATTAAACTGGCACTCAACTAAAAAAATCAACATCTTGGTAAGCACTCACTTTTACCGTTGTTTTAAATATTGGACAGTTAAAAAAGAAACTGAAAATTAGTCCGTTACAAGTCAAAAAAGATAACGACACTTTAGGCACTCTGCACAGCTGATTGGCTGTCAAACAAACCACAACTGACTTTTGTTGTCACCGTCACAGACAGGAGATCAGTGTTGCCTACAACAATTTTTCGTTTAGAAATTAGAACCGGCCAACGCCTTGCATTATGTCTTTTGTAATAGATAACGTTACAAAAAGAAAAAAACGTTTATTCGTATCAATGACCGAGGAAAGTGATGACTCATCTGTTTCATGTACTCTCGGTGGAAGTAAAAGCTTACCAGATCTTTCAACACTTGTACCCACGGAAGAATACTTTATGGAAATGAAGCAGGAAATAAATGATTTAAAACTGCAACTAGTTACTGCACACACAGAGGTTGAGTCATTATCAGTGGAAAATTCCTTATTAAAAAAACAGTTATTAGAACAAAAGTCACAAATAGAAACACTAAAAAAAATGTGTTCTGAACCTGCCAGTACTAAAAAACATCCCAAACTTTCAACAAAAAAAAGCGCTAAGAAAAACAAACAAGAACGACCCCATCTCTCGCACTTCACCAGCACACCTACGACATCTTACGATGACTCCAAGCCAAATTCAAAAAGGGAAATAATAAACAACTCGACGGAATGCTTTGAAAACGTACCACCGATTACTCCCGATCAGAAACACACTGTCTGTACATCACGTCATGATAAACACGAAAAACTAACTACCTTCAAAAAAAAAATAGTAATCGTAGGAGGTAAACAATGTACGGGACTGGCTTCTACTCTTCTCAACACAAGAAACGAAACAAATTTTGAATGCTACGACGTTTATGCGTTTTTGAAACCTGGTGCGCCTAGCGATGAACTTCTGAGCTCACAAGCCACCCTACTAGCGAAGTTATCGAGTGAGGATAAAATAATTATCTGTGTCGGCGAAGATGACTGCAACCCAACGAATTTATTTATACAATTAAGCACATTCCTTAAAACACACTGCAAACTCTCTATTATTGTAATAGGCATACAGCATAATCAGCATCTAAATGTAACCAAGTTAAATAACATGCTAAAACTGGTTTGCAATAATTTTAAACATTGTTCATTTCTTGACACACAGACACCATCGTTCAACGCAAGAAATTATCTACCTTCTTTATGCTACAAAATTAATTTATTTATTGACAGCTCATACTATGAAAATCATTACATTACCCTCAAAATCAGGAATAAAGTCAACAAATTAGCTCAAAAAAATCCAGAAAATCACAACAACACTAATAGGAAATATAAAAAGGGTACAATCCCTTACTTTTTTACTCAAATGACAGAAACTACAAAAGACATCCAAAATAAAACAATAATAACACAAGATAAAGTTAACGAAATGAAAAAAAAAACTATACTAGACTATTTTCCCAAAACAAGTAAAAATGTATCTGTGTCAAATAATGAAAATAAGTTTTTTCGAGATTAGCGTGAATAATAATCTAAGTCTAAATATCTTACATCAAAATATCGCCGGCCTATTAAGCAAAAGAGACATGCTACAAATTGTTTTGCATGATTTCTCGCAAATAAAAATTCCAATTGATATCATTTGTTTAACTGAAACATTCATAAAAGCAGGACATGAGCAAAATTTTACTTTAAATGGATATCGACGTGCGAACTGGTATTCCAGAAAAAATATGAAAAGAGGAGGTGTTCTTATAATGTGTAGAGAAGGTATTAGTTTTAAACCCCTCCTTTTCTTAAAAGAACTACAGATGGACTATAATTTTGAATGCTGTGGTATAGAAATTGTGGAACATAACTGTATAATCATCTGTATATATAGAATACCAAACTCTGCCGCTGACATTTTTCTTAACCAATTAGAAATTTTACTTTATAAACTAAGAGTGAAAACAAAAAAACAAATTATTATTACAGGCGACTTTAATATTAATATACTTAAAGAATCGAATACAGCATTAGAGTACCACAGAATCGTGCAAAATAATAATTACATAGTTCATATAAATGAGCCGACTAGACAGAATGCTTGCCTTGATCAAATAATAAGTAACGTACCAGAAGCAACAGGGGAATTACATTCCTTGGGTTTGTCAGATCATAACACGGGTCAACTTCTCAAAATTCCTATTAAAAACAAAGTAACACATAATCCATACAAATTAGTCAAAAAACGTGATTACAGCAAAGAAAATATAATGAAATTTCAAGATTGTATGTTAAATGTATCCTGGAACGATGTGTACAATGAAACAGATCTAAATGCAGCTTTTAACTGTTTTCATGATGCGCTGACCCTTTTTTATGATCTGTGCTTCCCATTTAAAATCATAAAAATAAAAAATAAACTTATACAGCCCACATGGTTAACTAAAGGTATTAAAAAATCTTCGCACACAAAACGGAAATTAAGATTTAAATATTATACATCTCGTGATAAAATTGATAAAAAGAACTATCGTAAATATACGAAAATATTCAAAAAATGTATTCATGCAGCTCAAAAATTTTCAAATATTAAATATATTAGTTCATCAAAAAACGTATGTAGGGCAACGTGGGATATAATTAAAGATCACACAGGAAATAAACCTGAAGAGCAAAAATATATAAATAAAATTGTTGAAAACAATAACATAATTAGCGATCCAAATGAAATTGCAGAAAAATTTAATGAATACTTTATAAACCTGACAAATGATAATAATATTTCTAATAAAATAACTGACATCAAATATACGCAAATAATTGAGAAACAACATGATAGTATGTATTTATTTCCTACGAATGAATCAGAAGTATCAAAAATAATTAAATCGCTTAATAATACGTCAGCTGTAGGTTTTGATGGTATTTGTACAAGCGTCCTAAAACAAACAGCGGATGCACTAGCACCTATTCTAACATACCTAATAAATCTGTCTTTTTCCGAAGGGATTTTTCCGGATCGGTTAAAACTTTCTGTAGTGAAACCAGTTCACAAAAAAGGAGACAGAGATAAAATGGACAATCATAGACCCATTTCATTAATACCAATTTTATCGAAAGTAATTGAGAAACTAATGCATAATAGAATTATCGGATTTTTAAATAAATACAATATATTAGCAACACAACAGAATGGTTTCCAAAAGGGAAAATCTACAACATTAGCAGCCTTTAATCTAGTCAAAGAAATAACCAACAACATAGATAATAAACTACCAACTACAGCAGTTTTCTTTGATATGAGCAAGGCTTTTGATTTTGTTCCCCATAATCTTCTTCTGCAGAAGTGTGAAATCTATGGTATCCGTGGGATTGCGAAAACTTGGGTACATAGTTATCTTAGTGAGAGACACCAACAAGTGGAAATTAAAAGTATAAACACAAATGGAGAAGAAACTACTCATTTGTCTAATATTAAACCAACTAGATTAGGTGTCCCACAAGGCAGTATCTTAGGCCCTTTATTATTTTTGATTTTTATTAATGATCTGCCTCTTGTTACGCACCATCATTGTACACTATTTGCTGATGACGTCTCAGTCATTATAACTGGTAAAAATAGGGACACTTACAATAATGATATTAATGAAACTGTTAATAAGATAATTATGTGGCTAAAAGACAACAATTTAAAAGTAAATTTAAACAAAACTACATATGTTCAATTTCGGAACAGAAGTGCAAATGTCGAAAACATTTTAGTGTCATACGAAAACCAGGTAATAACGGAATCAAATGAGACAAAATTTTTAGGTTTAATCATAGATAATCAGTGTTCCTGGAAACATCATATCAAGAGTATGGTAGGCAGGGTAAATCGCTTTGCTTATGCACTATGGAGACTAACGAAGATTGCGGACGAACAAACAGCACTAAAAGCCTATCATGGTTATGTTGGTTCTATACTAAGATATTGTATACTGTTGTGGGGAAATTCAGTAGATGTAAACAGAATATTTATTGGGCAAAAGCAATGTATACGTGGCATATGTGATGCCCCCCCTCTAGCATCTTGCAAACCACTTTTTAAAAGACTAAATTTATTGACAGTCCCTTGTTTATATATATTTGAAATATGTAGCTTTGTAAAATCTCATCCAGAATATTTTAAAAGGAAGGACCAGGTGTGTCATTTCAATACCAGATACCCAAATAAGCTAATTTATCCTAAAACGAACACGCTTTTGTATCGCAGAAACTGTTTTCCAATGGCAATACGGATATTTAACAAGCTGCCTAAGAACATAGCTGAGTTGCCCCTAAGTAAATTCAGATTTAAATTATTTCAATGGCTTAAAGACAAAACATTTTATTCAATCAAAGAATACTTAAAATGAATAATTGTAATTGTAATGTAAATAATTGTAATTGTAATGTAAATAATTGTGATTTTAATGTAAATAATTGTAATTGTAATGTAAATAATTGTGATTGTAATGTAAATAATTGTAATTGTAATGTAAATAATTGTAATGGTAATGTAATAATTTATAGTAACATTCATATTTTAATTTATTTCAATTTATTGTTTAATAATAATGAAAACTGTAAAATGTGCTAAGTATTTCAAATTTCAAACTACATACAAAAACCACTTTAGAAAATAAGATAATGTTTGCATGCCAATTTATTTGGTTAGACGTGTCACTGGACATTAATACTAATTACTTACTAGACCACTTTTTTACCATGTCTAAAGCAAAATAAATTATTTCATTTCATTTCATTTCATTTCATTTCATTTCATTTCATTTCATGACCAAACCTCTTGTATTCAGACCACAAACATTGTCGATGGTTTCGAGTACACCACTAAACAATAAAAGCTGTAGGCTTATTGTCTAACTCACTCGCAATCGCCATCGTGTTCATTTTGACAGTTCATGTATGGGCTGACAATTGGCATCGGAATCAGCTAGCTGTCACATTCATACAAGAACTGTCAAAATGAACACGATGGCGATTGCGAGCGAGTTAGACAATAAGCCTACTGGTATCATTATTTCACAATTTGACATTTGCAATTGTCAATTTAGTATCTAGCTAAAATAAATAGACTTTAGACATTTTGATGAGTGTTACCTACTTTAAAATTACGCAACGGATTTTGATGCGGTTTATTTTAATAGATTAGAGTGATTCCAGAGGAAGGTTTATATGTATAATTCTACGCAGACGAAGTCGCAGGCAGAAGCTAGTAGTATATATAAAACAGTCGCTTTCCGCTGTCTGTCCCTATGTAAGCTTAGATCTTTAAAACTACGCAACGGATTTTGATGCAGTTCAAGAGGAATGTTTATATGTATAACGCAAACGAAGTTGCGGGCAGAAGCTAGTTAACTATAATTGAAGTCACACTAATTTACAATAAATGCGGCGCGTGCGCACCTATACCTAAATCTCTTCACCTGTCAATCAATATGGTCCCCATGCCGCACTCAGAATAAAATAACATCGTAAGGAAAGCCGCATACAACTGCTAACCAATTCAATGGTCAAGTTTCAAATCCGCACTGGGAGGTTACCATGACGTCAACGCGAATCAATTCAGATTCAGTTTAGGTTCGCTCACTGTCAGATTCATACTAAAAATGACAGCTAAAACCTGAACTGAGTCGGAATTGAATCATATTAAGACGTCATGGTAAGGCCCCTGGGACCGCTTGGGCACTATACCCCATACATTCTATTCTATTGAGTGTCCATGGGTGGTGGTGATCACTTTCCATCAGGTGACCCACTTGCTAGTTTGTCGCCCTGTTTTACATAAAAATAACTAACAGTATGTGATCCGCACCGCTAGTTACATTAAAGATAAAAGCTTGATCGTAAATATGGCGACATACTAAAAGAATATGCTTTCAATACATTTCATCATATTTTTTTAATGACTAAGCAACTATTCCATACACCTAACGACAAAATTAACAACATGTATATCTTTAACGAACATTTTAATAAGATTGATTATTATGATGACAATGTAGTGATAAAAGTTGTGTTTTGCACACAAGACCACGCCTACCCCACGCCAAGCCGGGGCGGGTCGCTAGTCTAACTATCTAACTAATATTATAAATGCGAAAGTATGGATGGATGGATAGATGGATGGATGGATGGATGGATGGATGTTTGTTTGTTACTCAATCACGCCAGAACGGCCCAACGGATCTGGATGAAATTCGGCACGTAGATAGAGAAAAGTCTGGAATAGCACATAGGCTACTTTTTATCCCGGAAAATTGCGTAGTTCCCGCGGGATAGCGATAAACGAATTCTTTGCAGACGAAGTCGCTGGCAACAGCTAGTAGTTGATAAATGTGGAATACATTAATCGATGTTCAAAGTTAACCGCGTCAAGGGCGGGACCAAGTTTTAAATCAAAAATTGTTGAAATATTCTAGCAGGAAAATTCTGAGATCTTCTGGTTATAGGAAACTAGCGACCCGCCCCGGCTTCGCACGGTATATTGTGCATGTATTATACATATAAACCTTCCTCTTGATTCACTCTATCTATTAAAAAAAACCGCATCAAAATCCGTTGCGTAGTTTTAAAGATTTAAGCATACATAGGGACATAGGGACAGAGAAAGCGACTTTGTTTTATACTATGTAGTGATAGTGATGTTGTACACCATAACGCGAAGTCCAGTTACCTTTTACAAATATTTAATCTGATACTGATGTGATGACACAATCCTGATAAAAAATGTGTTATAGAATATTAAGTACCAAGATCGATAGATTAAGATTTTTACATGAACACGCCTACTGCTGAGGATTTTAAAATGATGAATTGGCGAATTTGAGTTTTTTTTTTTAATTTTATGGCCTGGTTTCTGGATCTTTAAGCCAAGTCTTTATTTTATTAGCAACGAAATACACAGCAGACAACACCGTTTCAATTTGAGTAATAATTCAAGTATAGGGTTGCCTGACACAATGAGGATTATTTTCGACTGAAATGTGCCAATACCAATACCGATGAGCTGATGAGAGTTTTAGTAATTTGCCACACCTTTTTCTTAGGTATACAATTTATGTATACTATACATACAGTCAAGGAATTTAATTCCTAACCCACCATGGAACCTTTTTATAGTAAGCGTCGTAACGATTTTCCTTGTTAAGTAATGCGATGCGATGTCACTATGAAGTTTTGTGTGAAGAGTTTCCATGGTGTGTAGGGAATTAAATTCGGCGTATCTTCGTCCTTAAGCCATCTATTTCAACACAGGTCCGTGGCATAACCCCATAAAGTCTAATAAATTGATTCATTAGAACATCTTTGTTGAGATACTACAATTATATACAAATTACCATGTAGGTATTACAGAATGAACACACTATTGTGAAATAGAAGCTGTTAAAACGTGACGGCAAGTTTCAGCAAAAAATAAGAATCATGGCGACTAAATAAGTACTTAATACTTAACTCAGTACTTTACTAATCGCGTTACTTAATGCGTCACTATGATAAGGGCAGGACATCTTTAAACACCCATACATGTGGGAATGTAGGTGAGTCTGTGGACGAATGATTGATGCGAGAGAGCTGATTGAATGACTGGAAGAGATTTCCCGTGGAGTGAATGGTGCAAGCGAGTGAGCTAGAGACTGTGAGATACGATCGGGTGCCTATAGCGAACACAAACAAGTCTTTTCTGTTGCCTAGAATTTGTTTTTTATTAAGTTCAGTGTTTTTTTTAAATAAACTTTTCATATTTATTTATTCGTTGAGCTTGTAAGGAGCCTTAAAAGACTACGAAAAAGATAGGTAGTTCTAAATTCGAATGTATTGTGTGATGGTGGTGATTTTTTTCTGCTTTTTCATTTAGAGGTGGTCCAATGAAAAATAGAAGTCATTTGTGTAGGTTAGGTATATTGGAAGTCTATTTAATGTTTCTGTTTTATTTAAAAAGTTTTTAAACTTATGTTACTACCGGCTGTTGCCTGCGACTTCGTCTGCAAAGAATTCGTTTATCGCTATCCCGCGGGAATTTTCCGGGATAAAAAATAGCCTATGTGCTATTCCAGACTTTTCTCTATATATGTGCCGAATTTTATCCAGATTCGTTGGGCCGTTTTGGCGTGATTGAGTAACAAACAAACATCCATCAATCCATACTTGCGCATTTATAATATTATAGTTAGATGTATTTGTTTTTTATTACCTATTTTATGTAAATTATGATGTAATATTGAATAAATAAATATACGTTGCATCAGTTATGTTTCCTTTGAGTTAATTTCCAACTGACACAATTTGAATTAAAATAAAAACAAAATAAAATAATGAAACAAATCTAATAACTTTTCCTTTTCTTTAGATGAGGAGCATTTTTTTAAATAATTAGCAATTAAAAACGTACCTTCGTAAGCATATCCATATTCACAAGGAAAAACTAAACGCACTTTAAAAAAAAAACAAATTTGGCGGGAACCGACGTCTAGCCAACGCGCGCTCTGGGTGTCACTACAGCTGTTACAGACAAATATGGCTTATAAGTTATAACAGTAGAGGACATAATGATTGCGTCGCGCATTTCAGATAACTTATCATTAAAGGTCTGTGACCAGCAGTCCAAGTTTAGATAATGGAGCTTAATTATGGTGAGACAACGGGTCAAAAGATAAAGTGGTACCTATGTGAAGTTAAACCACGAAAAGATGGTGAGTGGCGAATAAAATTATACCTATGGTATCCAAAAACAAATAACATAACAACAAGTAGAAAATACGCGGCAAACACATTACCTTAAACAACAGATCAACTATAAAATTTAATTCTGTTTATTGTTAAATTAAGATGAAAATCTACCTGTGCGTGTGACTTCTAAATAACTCACTGGAAAATCCTTATTGGTCAGTGTTATTTTCCCATGTGTCAGGTTTACCTTATTGTAATAGTACAAACACCTTTCTGCATAAACAAGTTAGCTAATTCAAATTTAATGTTCGATTTTTGCCTTGTGGTAACACAAATGTATTCATATGAGTTAAAAACCTCAATTATGCGTTTAATGACCTTAGCAGTTCTACAGCTTACACCCTCATGCATCAGCGGCGCTACTATTTATTTATTCTATTTAAACATTTCACTCTTGGAAGCATCTTGTAAGAATAAATGGTTTCCAACTGTCACGAGTTTTACGAATCTAAACTAGCAACAATGGACACATTTCAACCATTGATTGGTTGATTGGGCCACTGAAGTCTTAATGTCTAACGTATGTTCAGCTAGATACTCAGAATCATACATAATCTCATGCACTCTTTCTGTCAACCGGTAAAGGGTGAGGGTAGACAGAGATGGCGCATGCGAACTCACCCGCGCTTAAAGCTGACAAACATGCTCATTTGATATACTAATAGTTGCATGCTATCGTTCTGATATAAATTATTCTGGTAATGAACATGTGTCATTCAGTACCTGAGATAGGTAATCAAGACAAGAGATATTGGATACATTAAATGTTACCTTCTAAATTAGTACCGGCTGTACTATGCATAGACTGTACAAATTTTATCAATGTCTCATACGCACAACGAATGTAGGCAAAACTGATAATGCCGATAACACTAATGCTGCTATTATTACATGGGATGTTTATATTATTGCATAACTAACTAATAAAAATTAATTTATGTAGACTAACTATGCTATAGAGGTATATATGATTTAAAGGATTTATAAAAAGCCTGATGAAAGCATTTATATTAAGATAAAAAATATATTTCAAAATATTACCCAACAACCACTGTTATTATAAATCTTAAACCTATATCTAATCTTGAATAATAGTAATAAAAATCGCTAGAGCATGCTTATTTAATAGTATCTTAATAATAAAAGATTTAAAACATGCAAAGGCATAGAACAAAAAGCCATTATTTGATTAGTCACACCAAACCATAGAACATTACATGCACCAAAGTACATGGTGATTAAGTGAACCCAAGTCAATTGACTTTTCTAGTCAATTGTACAGCACATTTTTTTAATTTTTTTTAAGTACCTACTTACAGTGAACTTTTCCATTTTATAGAAACATAAGGTAACATAAACAAAAGGGGTTGTGTTTATTAAATGCTTGTAATTTTTATCATTAAAATTCTGTTAACTTAACATTTGTTTGTCTGTTGCTTTGAAATATGCTAATGTCAGATACAGACAAAACATATTATGAGTCTGTAACTCTTTATCAATACCACCCACTTTAGTTATGTACAGTTGGCGAAGAAATTCCTTTGCCACCCTAAGGTTAAAAGTGTTAGTAATTTTAAACTACCCACATGCCAAATTAATTGTTTTAATCTTACCGCAGGTCTCAGTCGATGGTCATTGGCCTGGAAGATGCAAGAGTGTCAGATAAGCTAAGAAAGTGCAGCAGAGTAAAGCACTTTTTAGAAGAACCCATTAAAATAATAAGATGCAGCAGGAAGTCATCGTAAGTTAGTTTAGTAATGCATCTTTGTTAACAAATCGTTTGGATTAAGTTTTCTAGTCTTGATTACACCGAGATTAATAAAAAAAACAGAACTACAAAATAACAATATTGATTTGTAAGGCTTGACCTTTTTATGGTGATTCAGCAGCCATGGATGGATTCGAAAAGCATATAAGTATTGGTAAAATATGTTATTGTGGAGTCCTGTATTTTCAATAAATAACAACATCCTGCATTCCGAAAAGATATTTGAATTTTCTTTACAGTATCATCAGTATCATCTGGTTTTTCTAGACATATCTAAAAATAAATATTTTAATAAAAACTTTATTATACAGAATAAATATTTGTCAATCAAATAGTACTGCTAAAACGCTAATACTGCTATAATGCTAAAATGGCCTAATGTAAAACAATCAAAGGACAAGTCAGGAAATATGGACATACTTTTTCTTTTTGTTATAATAAAAACATGTTCATTGAATCTGAAGTTATATTTTAAACATGTTACCCACTAAATGTGTTGAAACAACAAAATATTAGCCACTTTTATGTAACTTTGATTTAAATTATGAAACAAATGACAATCCAAAAAGTTCTAATGACTGGTAGTTGCTCAGAATAATTCAAAATAACATCTTGATCCGGAATATAATCACTGGTTACTTCTAAGATAATAATAAGTTTCACATCTGTTTATCGAAACCGGAATCTACCTCCAGGTGTGCTAGAAACTCGATTTAAAACATTTTTCAACTGTGTCATCCGAGTAAATCGTAGGATACTGATTTATTTACGTTCTAAGATGATCTAGCGTTTGTTTGTGAACAATAATCGTAATAACATGACCTCTACGAGTAGACAAGGTTACAGTAGATAAATACACGCTAGTGTTATCATCTGATAGTGATATAGAAGTATGTAAGAACATGTGTTACCTTTTTATTCAAGTCTCCCGTTTCCACCATTATCACTGGTATTATAAAACTTGATTGTAAGAGTTTTATCAGTAAATACACATAAAAATAGCGACTTCAAGCCGACCGAGCGCGATCGCGATGTGCTTTTTTGACAGGTGACAGACAATCAGGTGATTGTCAAAACAAAAAGTGTAACGAAACGCAGATCGCGCGTTTTTATTCGAGTGGTTTTTTCTCAGGGTTTTTTTTATTTTCTTTTAAAAATAGTTGAATGTTAAATAGCAGATGGCGTTGTCAGTGCCGTTGTTTCTTTGCCTTTTGTTTGGTGAAGTTGGAGTACTATCTATCTATTACTATCGATCTTTTAATTTTCAGTCATTTTCAAAAAAAAAAACCAGATTTCCACCCTTCTAGCTTAGCTCCTTTGATAATCATTTTAAAGATATACATATTATGATGGAAAGACGCGGAGCCAAATAGGTATTACTAGGTATTACTTATAGTTGTGAAACGCCTGCGTGAAAAAAATAGCGAAGCACTACTCTTCGTGATAATGATAACTTATTACGAGTATACGACAAGACTGCTGTGTTGAAAATATAAGGCGCCAGCAATTAATGAAAGTACAAAAAAGTCATAGCATAGGTCGAATTTCAGATGAACACGCTGTATTACTTTATAGTGATAAATGTTTTTTTTATGTGTAACCCTCGGTAGAAAATGTAGGCAAGTACTTAAATACTTATTCAGCAACAATATACAATATACAATCAACAGTTTCAAATCTATTACAAATAAACAGAGATGCGATTTATTTGAAATACTTCTATTTAAAATGCAAATACAAAATGCAAAATACCTATTTTGTATTTTGTATTTAAATACCTTTTAGTAAAAAGCATTTTGTATTTTATTTGAAATACCTTTTGAGATGTATTTTGCATTTTTAATATTCATTTCAAAATGCAAAATACTTTTTGATTAAGTTTAGCCAACATTACCAGTCCAAAAAAATGAAATGAACGAATGAATGACGCTTGTATTGCCGAATTTGACCGATAGAGGCGCCTGGTAGCCATGCGTGCCCATTTTTAGGGTTCCATAGCCAAATGGAAAAAAAACGGAACCCTTATAGATTTCGTCATGTCCGTCCGTCTGTCTGTCCCTCCGTATGTCACAGCCACTTTTTTCCGAAACTATAGAACCTATACTGTTGAAACTTGGTAAGTAGATGTATTTTGTGAACTGCATTAAGATTATCACACAAAAATAGAAAAAAACTGGCCAAGTGCCAGTCGGACTCGCGCACCGAGGGTTCCGTATAAATTCGCCAAGTTATTATAAATTTTTATGATTAGTTATTATTATGTTGAGTATGAGTATGAGTAAAATCCGGTGTTAACAGAGCCCTGCTCTTAAGCAAAATGTAGGCACAACAAAAAATTTTGGGGTTCCCCATACTTAGAACTGAAATATCAAATTAATCAAGAAATTTACTTCTTGATTTTTAATGTTTACTTTTTACGTTTTACCGTTAGAAATTTAATTTCTAAACGATACTGAAAATTAGAACACATAGAAAAATCCGAAAAGTAAAGCTATGGCCGGGAATTTCATTTTGTTCCCGGCCATAGCTTTACTTTTCGGATTTTTCTATGTGTTCTAATTTTCAGTGTCGTTTAGAAATTAGAACTGAAACTCAAAAAAAATTTTTTCATCTTACCCATACGTGTGGGGTAGGTATATATAGATAGGTCTTCAAAAATGATATTGAGGTTTCTAATATACATTTGTTTAACCTGAATAGTTTGCACGAGAGACACTTCCAAAGTGGTAAAATGTGCCCCTGTAACTTCTATAATAAGAGAAAGATAAAACTAAAAAAATATATGATGTAGATTACCATGCAAACTTCCACCGAAAATTGGTTTGAACGAGATCTAGTAAGTAGTTTTTTTTTAATAATTTCTGTCTGTCTGTATAAGTAACCAATATAAAATGACCTCACACTGCCTACATTTTGCTTAAGAGCAGGGCTCTGCTAACACCGGATTTTTTAATAACTTGGCGAATTTGTACGGAACCCTCGGTGCGCGGGTCCGACTCGCACTTGGCCGGTTTTTTTTCTTCTTTGGTCAGAGTGCGCGCCTTATGTCTGACTAGTGAGGTGCCATTTGGCTCGGCATTGTATCTCTATTCTTTTTCTCATGATAAATACCTAAAAAAAATATAAATCATTCGATTTGGTAAAAAGGTATTTTATTTTGAAAAAGTATTTTGAAAATACCTATTTTGCATTTAGCATTTGAAATACAAAACGCAAAACTATTTGGTATTTTGCATTTGAAATAGTAAATCTGAAAAGTATTTTGCATTTTGTATTTAAATGCTTTTTCAAAACCATTTTGTACATCTCTGCAAATAAAAATACAAAAAAAAAACATCCGCACTAAGCTTCATCAAAATAAACAAGTATTATCTGCCACAAGCTTCGTCATAATTTCCCAAAGTGAAATCCGCAACAAGCTTCGTCATACCAATTTAACAACTACACCCCGGAATGATGAGAACCCGGTCCAAACGTGCCAAAAATGCTAGCGGCATTGCCCCGCTGGATGGCCAGCGATATTTGTTGGACAAGGTACAAAAACTAAAAACTAAAAACTTAAATACTTAACTATTGTTTTAAACCGACTTCCAGAAAAGGAAAAGGTTGTAGGTATTTATTTTCGTCTGAATATTTTTGACACGTACTTATGCTCACCGATATTTACTTAACTGAACTGAAACTAGGCCATGTCAAATGTCAAGTCAACTTGTCAATTAACATAAATACGATGATAATTTACTGACACTTACTCACTCTTACTTAGTACCTATGTCGGGCAATATCATTTCCCTCGAAATATTATAAACGGGATGTGAACCGCGATTACCTTTATTGAGCACCCGATATTTCGACGCAGTTGCATGCATCATGATCACGGGTAGACTGAAGAAATTGCAAATTGCATATTGAATGAACTTAACCGTGAATCATTGAAAACCTTTTGAAAACTCTTTATATCGTCGGCTGTAGGTCTAATTGGCGTAACTGATAAAATACGTTTTTTCAGGAGAGCCAATCAAAGTTTTTTTTCGGACTAAATTGCTCATAACTTTTTTTATAACGAATCTTTTTTAGATCGGATTTCACACATAATCTTAGATTTTAGTGCTCTATCCTTATGTGTAACATTTATTAAAGTATTGCGGCTATTTTAGAAATTAGATTTCCCTTACATCAATTTGTTTCGTCAGTAACGTCCCTTACATGCCAAGTGTTTTGCAGTCTTGCCCCTTACGTGGAATTGACCTCTACGTTGGAACCAACAATAATGACAAAAACAGGGTAAAGGACTAGTTGGAGAAATGCATGAAATACAAAATAGTGTACAGGGATTGTCGAAAAGAAAGCATTGAATACAAAATGGTGCATAGGTGTTTATGAAAAAAATGCATGAAATACAAAGTAGTGTATGAAGATGGTTGAAAAAAATAACATGAATACAAAGTAATATAAAGGGATTCCTGAACAAAAAAGAAGTACACCCTTTTAGTGTAAAGCGATTTTAAAATTGTTTTTTGGTTTTTTAAACCATTTAAGACGTATAAAAAGAGTGTGTGTGGTTGTTTTTGCCCCTTACGTGCAATATTATTGTTTGTATATTGTAAGAGTTGACTTCTATTGATTGGAATAAAACAGTTTATTATTATTTTTATTGTTATGAAATAAAACAATATGTATAAATAATTTACCCATACCGCATCATTGGCGGTAAATATTTTTTACCTACTATCTATTGATCAACAATACGGATGTAGTGAGATGTAGCGAAGTAGAAAACTCTGATCTCAATTGGAATACGATGTCACCCGAACTGTCAATCAATGATTTTATTAAATGAGTGACGTTTTCATATCCATTAATATGGAACCTTACTGTTTGATTCACTCTATCTATTAAAAAAAACTGCATCAAAATCCGTTGCGTAATTTTAAAGATTTAAGCATACATAGCGACATAAGGACATAGATATATAGGGACAGAGAAAGCGACTTTGTTTTATACTATGTAGTGATGAAGTGATGTCAAAGTGAAAAATGTTATTGTATAAAATAGAGATGTTACAACACCTTCAGTAACTTCGAAAATACAGTTGTATGTATTTTTTTATGTTAATAGGAAGGCAAACGAGCATGTGGGTCACCTGATGGTAAGTGATCACCACTGCCCATAGACACCCGCAACCCCGGAGAGATTGCAGATGCGTTGCCAACCTAGAGGACTTAAATGAAATGCCTCTTGTGCCCGTAATTTCCCCGGCAGTCTTACTCTCCACACCGGAACACAGTAGTGCAAGCAGTGCTGCTTAGCGACAGGATTAGCAAGTAAGATGGTGGTAGCGATCCGGACGGACCATGCACAAGGCCGTACCACCCGCGAATATTCTATTGTCATAAGTATAATTATAAAAAATTATAATCAAAGCATTTTATCTTCACTTTAAAACAAAGTATAGCTACAACAAAATAAAGCTTATTGGGAAATATTTACAAGAATAAAACTCAATACCTGCCTACTTAAAAACAACATCTACTTATGGGGCTACTATGAAAATTTGTATGTAAGTAAATATGCATTTGAGAGGGATGCAAACGACATTAAGGTTTTCATACTAGGCCCGTTAGTATACTTATAGGTACTTTACATTGTTATATTATCTACTGGATTATTTGGATCGATATTTTCAAAATTTTCCATTTCATAATCTGAGTCACAGTCAGACATATTATCGTTAGATTCGTCAGTGCTTTTATTTACATTAATTACAATTCTATCAATGTGATCATCCATCGAGTGTTCCGGTGACCGATATTTTTGCACTATAAATCTGTACACACAAGTAACATTCTTATATTGACTTGCTGTTGTTCGTTTTGTTTATTTTTATTTTGTTTAATACCTATTTTTTAATCAGAAAGGTCTTAACGATAACGAACACAGAAAAATTATTTAGATATCGTTAAGTAATTTTTTTCCTTGCATGATGTCGTAAGAAAGTAGGTTGTAGTTCATAAACCAAACGACAGGTGAACGTGCACTGAGCTTAACGAATTACGGAGCTTTGTTTTGATGCCCGTGTGCTATGTGTCGCATCCTCTCTTTCACACTCAAAAGACGTTGTGGGATAGAAAAGAATAACAATAATGTAAGCACGTCCGCTCTTATCTTCTGTTATGAAGTATGATGTGCTTTTAAATAAAGGTAACGGATAAAATATTCATTAGTTCCACAATCAAATTGGTTTAACGTAAAATGAAACTAAATACAATTCGCATCAAATTAGCGTAACAGACAATAAACTCAAATATAATTCGAATCAAATTGGTGTAACGTTAGCACTGCTTAAAGTATGGGAATGCAAATCGGCGTAAGGGACAAATATTTCAAAACACTTGCAGTCCGTTTGATGTAAAAGCGATGCGTATTTTTTTTAATAACTGAGACATTAGTGTAAGTCAAGTTTTATTATGTTTTTCTTCAATAATTAACCATGTAAGGGTAATTCGTTGATTGAAAAGATCCTTACCTTATTTAAAGTGCGTTGGCGGCGGTAATTACACCATTTTTTGTTGCTATATTTAATATTTTTTCAGATACATTGTTTTTGTGAGGCTGATCCGACAAGAACCCCTTGAAAAAAATTAGAGTAAGGGACATTTTTTTAAAGCTAGAATTTTTTCAATAATACCATTCGAAAGAGCGGAAAATTCTGAACAAAACTGTATACTCAACTCATTTTGCGTATTTTGTCAGTTACGCCAATTAGACCTACAGCCGACGATATCATTTCCCACTGTGGTGGCACTCCACTTGTTCACTTGGCGTTGCGTGTTCGCGTTGCGGTATTGGCATCTTCGTCGCATACGCTAGAAAACAATATAGTGCATCCCCTTCACTCACGCAAATATTTGGATAAATACGCCAAGTGGAGTGGTATCAAGTACCTATCTGGGAAATTTTCGTAGTTATTAAATTTGTGTGGTAGGTACCTATTAAAACCTATTCCCCTATTCGTCATGCTCATGCTCCTTCAGTCAGACATAGACACGTCGGCATCATTCGTCTGTATAATAATCTTATTACTTTTTGAGTTGACCCGTGACAAATCATTGTTCACTACTAAAATAATTACCTACCTACATACTTAAGTAAGGCAAGATACTTTGGTAGGTAACTGTATATTTCAGCAATATCTGGGGTAACTAAGTAATAAAATGCAGCCGCTTTCATAATGTAGGTACGTTTATTTGAAATCCTGTAGGTGTAAGTAGGTACTTCAAACTAAATTATCTGTTAAGTACACACAGCAAAGCTATTCGGTAGAAAATGAAATTCTATTTTGAGACGTCAGTTAATTTAAAAAAAATAGACACATTTTTTGGTCAATGAAACAAAAAATGACAGACGCGTCAAAGTTCGGAAGTCCGTAAGTAAAGCCTGACCAGAAATATAAAAACCCTCGCCATATTGCGGAAAATTTGGGAACTTATTTCTGTATGGACCTGCAAGCTTATTACGTAACTCGCTCGCGATCATCATCATGTTCATTTTGACAGTTCATGTATGGGCTGACAATTGGCATCGAAATCAGCTAGCTGTCACATTCATACAAGAACTGTCAAAATAAACACGATGGCGATTGCGAGCGAGTTACGTAATAACCCTGCTGGCCTTATACTCCGAAATTGGATTTTCGAAGTTCGTTTCGTGCCATTCCGCTCTCACTAATAGTTAGTTGAGAGTGAGAGGGACGGTGTGATAAGAACTTCGAAAATCGAATTTCAGAGTAGCCCCCCTGTATGGACTATATTATGTGTTACCATATAAAAGATACAGTGGCGACACCAATGCAGGGTTTTTATATTTCTGGTCAGGCTTTAAAAATGTAAGTGCGAAAGTAAGAAAGTAAATATACCTATTGTGACAAAACGTGATGTCATGCGATATTCCAACTCAATTTATCTCCGTAATACACCGTAAGATTGTGTGAAAAAAGAAGAAAAAACGTGTCCAATACTACAGTTTAATAATCTACCGGGACCCTATTTTAAAATAACTTACAATTGTCATAACATTTTAGCAGGGACCGGATACCGGTATTTCTTCATACAAAAATACCGGTATTATTGTGCTCTATTTCGTTCTTTGGTTTATAATTTAATTTTTAATAGGAAAATTTAATAATACGAAGTTGATACTTAAATACATGTTTGAGACCTACATAAAGAGCATAAAATAATTCAATATGCTAGGCAATATCGGGGGTTTTAAAAATACCGGTTCCGGTCCTTGCATTTTAGGCTTTAAATATTCTGTAAGTAGGTAATCGGAATCGACAACACGACATCACCAACGCGACAATTGTCGGTGACAAGTGACAATTCTGTATACAAAATCGACGAGAATCTACGCCGGTTGGCTTCATATTCATATTGATTGAATACTCATCAATAATACGAGAATACTTTGTTGCGAATATTTCCCGCTAGTGGCGCTGCCAATTCGTCCATAGTAGGTATAACTGAGACGTTTAAAACGACGCCCCACTGCTGCGCATACGTCACCCACGTGGGTTCATTGTGTCAGTGACGTCATTTCGTGCGTGGCGTGTGCAACATTTTGATACGAAGCTAATTTGTACCCACGTGCGTAGCCCGAACGTGCGCTGCAGTGGAACGTCGGCTTTACAGTTCGAGACGCTTTTTATCCCACTTAATTAAATCAATACTTTACTTATATTATACTAAAGGCCCCAATAGCCTATTTTGACTGTGACAGCGATAGTTTATTTTTTATTATGGCCTTTGCATCTTTAATGTATTTTTTATTCTTACTCCCTTTCTGCATAAGCAGATAGGTAAAAAAATAATAATGTACAGTGTACAGTCTTTAAGCAATAAATAAGTAAACTTTCTGGAACAGGTTAGACTTTAAAAATAAATGGGGATCGGGTTTTATAAAATTGTTTTTTTTTTTTTAATTTCACTGATTTCCTCAAAACTGAGTAGCTTATTCCATTTTCAGAAACAAGTTTCAGTTTGTACTTAAGTAGTTAGTTAGTTGTTATAAATAATTACATCTACAGTTTGTACATTTAGCTATTTATACTATTACCTACTTATTGGAACTATTACATTTATTATTTTAATAAAAATTTCACTGATTAGTATGGTTATTTACAAACATGTAATTTTTTTAAATACCTACCTATTTACTTTACATGAAATTATGGAAAAACAAGAATCCAACTGCAAAAATACACTGTATACATAAATTATACTGCAAACAGTTAGGTTTTTGTTTCCAATATTTTTTGTAAATTTGGTTGAATGATCGTTTCGTCTGATTCCGTCGACTTCTTAGAAAATTCAGTAACCAACTATATAGGTAGCTAACCTAACTAATTCTAAGTACCTAACGCTGCGACCGGATAAAAAATATATCAGACTAGTAATTATCATTCGACCAAATCTTACATTAGGACAAAACAATATTCGACCAAAGGAGGCATTATGCGTTTTGGTCTAATTTCAAGGCCAATGCCTATTTTCACTATCAATATCTACCACAATAAAATTCTTCTTTGGCATTATTCGATACCTACTGAAACTATGTATAATATAACAATGTGATTCTGGCAAAATTTGTAAATTGCTTTTACATACTAATATTATCCTATCGCTCACCCTATGGACTAAGAAAGAACTGTTAAGTAATCTGTTATGTACCAATTTCGAGAACAATTCTTACCCATTATGTACTAACTAGACTAATTATCACATTGACATTATGTTAAGACACTGAGAAACTTGAGAAGTTTCTTAACGCGGATGCATAAATACAATTTCCACCTAACTTCTTTCGCAGCGTCGATGCATAAATACAATTTCCACCTAACTTCTTTCGCAGCATCGATGCATAAATACAATTTCCACCTGACTTCTTTCGCAGCATCGATGCATAAATACAATTTCCACCTAACTTCTTTCGCTTCGGAGGTCAGCGTCAAAACCTTCTGCGCGGAGAGAGATCCCTCGACATTGTGGCCTCTGCTCTCAAAACTATCAACTTTAACCTAAGCTATTTTTTACCTGTGGACCTCGCAATCGCAACCGATAAATGGTAAAAAAAAAATCCCTTAGTAAATTTCACTAAACTTAACTACAGCGCCATCTAGCGATTCCTACTTAAACTACCAACTCAAGGTCTAGACAAGTCTACGTCCTCCAGTTGTTTCTTCTTTTCGTTCTCCTCGTTCTTTGTCTCTCTATACTGGATGATGTAGGCGATGATGGTGATGATGAGGGAGCCACCAGCGAGGCCGGCGCTGGTGTAGCCAACCCTGGGCACGAAACTAGAGTTCTGGAACAGGCAGTCCTGGCCGCGGGACAGAGCGCAGCTGTATGCTGGAAATGAAATGGGGAATCAATACAAGGTCTCAGACTCCCAATTCGAGGCTCAAAGTTGTCTCACGGTAGTATTTCATCATCATCACCATCATGTTTTCCTTGACGTATCCGTCAACGGCGAACCCTGCTAGCTCCGGAGGTGAGAGCGAGGATGGCTGGCGAAACCGAATTTGGTTTTAAAGGTGCGGTTGCACGGCGCACAGTACAACTGACCCGCGGATAGGGATTGCAATCCGGATAATCCGAAATAACCGGATAAATCCGGATTTTTGTCGCCTTTTATAGATTCGGATTTTTAGCATAAAAATCCGGTTTTTTCGGATTTCAATTACAGTTGACAAAGTTGACATTTAAGCAGAATTTCCTATTGAATTAAGTTTCATTTCATTCATTCATGCGTTCGTTTCGTGCCCCGCCACGTAGCACTATCTATCCCTCTCCCCTCCGCGCTTTACTGGCTACCTCATACCTAGCTTTAGATCTAGCTATTCGGCCGGTCCGGTAGTACTGTACTGCAGACACAGCAGTACTACTGATTAAACGCGGATTATAAAGATTTTTGCAGTTTTATTTTATATATTCTTAGGGAAATTTTAAAAACAATAAAATTGAACACCACTAGGTTTCAAAAAACATGTAATTACATGAAAATTTCAAAATATTAATAAAAATCCGAAAAATCCGGATAATCCGGATTTGTACAAGTTGATAATTTGTAAATCCGGATTTGAGAAAAGAACCGGATTTTGCAATCCCTACCCGCGGAGTTGTAGGTGTACGTGTAGGAAGGCTTGGGGCGGATCTTTTTGTGAAGCCGTTTGGCTTCGAGGTCTTCAACAGGGAGCCTTGTTGCGCCATCGTGATCTCCGTCGCGCAAGCTCCTCACAACCATCCTGGGGTATGGTACAGGCCGTTGAGTGCCTTTTTAGGACGTCCTTACGGTAGTATTTAATATTAGAGTGAGAGATAGGCTGATACGAACTTTTGATTAATAAATAAAAGCTTTGTTTTTGCTCACCCTTGATCCCCAAGTAAAGGATGTGGGTCCCCACGAAGGCGAACAGCGAGACGGTCCCCGAGGCGATCCCCAGCGCCACGGACTTGTCCCGCCTGTCCACCGCCTCCAGCATTATGGTGATCTGCCACACGAACGCCAACGCTGGAAAGAAAGTCTCAGATCAGACGTCATTTCCAAATAAGTTTACTATGGGCAAAAATAGCACGCATTGCTGAAGAAGATGGTCTTTGGATCATTTAATTAGGCCCATCCCATAAAAGTACCTCAAGTTCTGTGACCCTTTTAATGGTACGCAAACAATACTCCTAGTATTTGGTTTACTATTTAGAGGAGTTAAGACCAAACGCTTCAAGCGATCATTGTTAGGGTGATCTGCAGTTTCAATTCTAAAAAGAAAGAAGCAGTCGGTTTGAAGCAGGCCCAATAGTAACACGAGCTCTTGTACAGTGGTCTCGACTGCTTTAAGTTAAGCTGTCCGTCTAATGGAACATTTAATATTTCTAACACATCTAGCATAACATCTGCTCGGAGAGAGATCTCTCTATTGTAACCTCTTCCCATTACAAAAACTTTTAACGGGATGTTAAGTAGGTCTGCTTGATAAGCAGTCGGGTATAATGTGTGCGCATAACAAAAAAGATGTGGGACTCGACAAGAGACATGCCATTTAATAAGTATCGCCTTATGAGCTTCCCAAGTACCCCTGGCGTGGATAATTTTACGTCTGGTAAAGACCAATACTTACTGCCAGCGAGGGTGGCAGCGGTAAACATGAGCGTGTGCAGCGAGTACGCCGCGAAGCACGAGTTGTCGCCGCACGCCCCGACCGTCACGTGGCCGTTTGGGGAGCACGTGCAGTTGGTGTATACCCTGAAATATTCGCACTTATTAATTTGGTGGCAGCAGAAGACATGAAATGATTATGATTATGATTATGACAAGCCATTTGCCAATCTGGTTTGTTCCAAGCGCTAGTTAAAAGTTTTCGTCCAACTGGGGAAAAGAAGGTACCAAAATGCCAGCACAATAAATATCGTGGATGATTGTGACTTCACTTTAATAGCAATAACATCTAGAGCTGTTGAATAATAGCCAGATACTAAGCCAGGCTTATATAGATGAGCTTACAAAAGACTAAGATTTTTTTGCACATGAGACCATCGTCTACTAAATTATAGTAAAGAGTCTCCATCGTTAATAGGCTTAGAATATTGTTGAATGGGATACTATTCAGAAGCCAGAGAGAATGTACTACCTACTGGCCACCAAGATAAGTGAGGTAGTCCCTACCCTACCTGCCAGATAGGATTTGGACACTCATTTTATCAAAATGGTCAGTCAAGATCTGAATTGAACCAATTCCTGATAGAGACATCTTATAGAGGTTTAGTTGGTGATGGCATTTCATTAGAAAAAGTCTTGGTCTTTCATGGATTTCTTGTTTGTACTTACGCTAGGTTCCCAATAGTGGAGGCCGTGGCGCAGCCGGCGTGGCACGGCGAGTAGAACGTCGTCATGTGCTCCGTGACACAAACGGGGTCGAACTCGGTCCAGGGACGGTCACAACTGTAGACAAGGTAATAATTTAAGAACCAACCAAATACCAGTCAGACTCAACCATCCTTCCACCTTCAATATTCGGCTTCATTTTGATTGATTTGGTAATTTTATTGCTGTCATGGAAAAAGCAATAGCTACACACTGTAGGGCGAGGCCACAATAGAGATCTCTCTCCAGGCAGATGCTATGCCTGGGGATCGAAGTCCGAAGGATTTGGAAATTGTATTAATGCATCCCCGTTGAGAAACTTTTGGCGTGATGTAGAACAATGTGTGGCGCTAGCTACTCGTGCGTCGTAGTAATTATGTAGTCGACAACTAGGTGGCGCTAGGGTCGCTACAACTCTGAGAAAGTTTAAAGTGTATGCCCGTTATGTTCAAGGGTGTTGCCAGCTGATGATCAAGGTGGGGTTAGAAGTATAGCGTCTATCGGTAAGTTAAACAGTATAGCAGCAAAAAAGAAAGAATACATTTTTCATCTCTCATACTCTGAAAGTAGGTCATTGATTATCTGGATATAGGGTTGAAAGTGACTCATCGCGACCCTTGGGTTGAAAGTAATTTTTTTTTCTAGCTAATCCAAATGAGGGACATAGCAATGGAAATACGTATACAGCCATGTAATCTATGTTTAAAATAAAAATCTATACTAACAATTCTTTTTTAATTGTAAAAGGCAAAATAATCTTAAAATAACATTCCCGCTATATATATAAGCTTATGCAAGCGTATACAACGAGAATTAGTAGAAATTATTACGTTCGGTAATTTTTTTAGCTTGAAATATTTAAGTCTAAAATTAATTGATAGCGACCTCCGTGTCTGCAAGTTTAAAAAAAAACTAGCCGGCCGCCATTGGTGCGCAGAAGAAATGCGCAATGCGCGTAAATCGCGCAATAGAAAAAAGAGCGGGAAGAGAATGACAAACGTAACAAATATTAAATACTACCATGCGACGTTAGTGAAATTTTAATTTCCTCATATTCGAAATGAAAAGTAGAGTGTTCAACTCGGATGAAATTACCCATTTCACCTTCGAACCATTGGTGCCCTCACTTCGTTCGGGCACCAGAAATATCTCAGGTGAAATGGGTATATTTCAACCCTTGTTTATCAATCTACTATTTATTTTCTCTAGGAAGGAGGCAACAGCCCTCCCTTGCCTCGCCCCCTAGGCGACGCCTTTGTTTATATTACTATGCGTATAGTTCCATTTCATGTTACGTACCCACACCCTAATCCGCAGAAAGGCTGCGCGTACGTCGTCTCCCCGAGCCCCGCGACCTCCCCCTTCGTGCAGTTGAGCGCAGCGGTCATGACAGCGAACAGGATGACACAGTAGATGGTCATTCGTCCCGTGTTGCGGATGGCGGCTTTCTTGTCCAGAACGGGCATCACGGGACCCGTGTACATGAAGCCAGCGAGCTGGAATAAGATGAATAAACCTTGAACTCATTCATAAAAAGTGTTAAGAAGGTTTTATACGTTTTGATATCCTTTAAGTATTATTGTTTTGTTATACTAATCATACCAATGTCATGTCACTTGGACTCTGTTAACTTAGTAATCGTTTGTCCTTATCTGTCACTTTGACATTTACCTTTCACAGATAAGGACAAACGATTACTAACTTAGCAGAGGCCTATAGTGCGTTTATGAATAAGGGGGCTAATATGGTAGCAGAGCGTGGTTATCAACCTGAGTCTGGCAAAGTCAAAGTCAAACGCAAGTCGAATAACCGAGTGTGCTTGAGCGTTATCGTTCATCTCTGGTGGTAGGCTATGGAAAAAATAGCATTTGGGTTTGTGCACCCTGGGCAAACACAATTAACAAATTGTTTCTAAATAAACTTTACCCGACTGGAAGGTTGGTAAGTAGGTACTAGGTACCTATGGTATCTTGAAAAGTTTTCTAGTCGAAGTTTGATGAACAGTCTCCGGTTCTTCTCAGTCATTCTTAAAACTAGACAAACAAAAGAAGCTTTGAAGTAGTCAAACATACTAATACTTACAACAACACCTAGTATGATGAATAAGGCGCGCAGTGGCGCCCCACTCTCCCAGATCAAGCCTGTGCCAGGGACTACGTGAAACTTGAACTGTAATAGAAGGAAAAAAATTAAGTATTACACAAACGCCATCTCTTGACGGTTACATGTCTCTTACGTATGCGTCGTGACTTGTGACGCGTCACTGTATTAGTTACATGCACAACTGAACTTATACATAAGTACATATGTATATATAACTAGCTTCTGCCCGCGACTTCGTCTGCGTAGAATTATGCTATTTTACGGGGTAAAAAGTAGCCTATGTTTTAATTTTAATCTAGGGTACCAGCTATCTTCGTTACAAATTTTATCCAAATCCGTCCAGTCGTTTTAGCGTGAAGAAGGAACAAACACACACACTCACTCACTCACATCGTCACATCGTCACAAACTTTCGCATTTATAATATTAGTACGATAGGATAATTACCGGATAATCGAGCTTCGATCGGTAATTTCTTTTTGGTCACGGAATGACGAGGACCCGGGTTCGATTTCCGGCCATAGCTGTAGTTTTCGGATTTTTCTATGTGTTCTAATTTTCAGTGTCGTTTAGAAATTTTTCTTAACTTTCCAAAAACGAAACCTAGCTAGATCGATTTATCGCCCCCGAAATTGCATAAGTACCAAATTTCATGAAAATCATTCGAGCCGTTTTCAAGATTCAGATTATATTATATGTACAAGAATTGCTCGTTTAAGGGTGCGACCACACCGCCGCTTAAAAAACGGTGACGTTACGGAATCGCAACAAAATGTATGAAGAAACGGTGAGAAAACGTGACGCCTACGCGGCGGTTTGGTCGCACCCTAAAGGTATTAGATAGATAAATTAGTTAGATAGATAAGAGGATTACGATACGAGTATAGAATTGCCACGTGAGTTACTTATACTTTACGTCTGTTCGCGATAAACTCAGAAACTCCTGAACGGATTTTCACGGGATTTTCACTGATAGCATCTGATAGATAAAGTGATTCATGAGGAAAGTTTTGGTGTATAATTTGTCAAGGTTTTTTGTAAATTGGTTGAAATATGACTGTAGGCGACGCACCTATTTAAGTAGAGCTGAGCTACGTATTATAAACTTTTTGTAAAAATGTCGTATTTTAGCCCTGGCCGCTAATAAACCAAATTGCACGCAGCGCTGACAGAAAGAAAAACAAAAGAAGTTGAGTCGTGTCATTGATCTTGTCAGCGCTGCGTGTTGGATTTTCAGTATAATTTAATTTGTTTTATTTTAATTAATTTCTACAGTCTACAATGACTGTAATTGTGGCAGCGCCGTGTTAACATCTAGGTACCTATATAGCATCCCGTGTGACGTGGAGCAGGGCGAATTTCAAGTCAATTGCAAGATTTGCAAGATTAGACCGACAGACACAGGTATAAGCATAGGTATAAGCATAGATTTTAAAGTAATACGGCAAGTTCTAGTTTATCAGTCTGATTTGAAAACGTACGATTGATTAGTTACTGTATGTCACTAGGTTATCGTATTAACTTTAGTGATACATGAATAGGATTATGATAATTGGCTGTCTATTTTCCTTTCAAATACTTTAAGCATTTAAAATTGTCATTTGCGAAGGTACTTGTTTCTAGAATTTAAGGTAAAGTAGTAGGTATTGATTGCCTTTTGTAAGTAGAAATCAGAGCCGGCGCTAGGGTAGGCCGAGTAGCAACGTTCTGGGCGCCAAATAGGAAGGGGCGCCAAAATCGGTTAGTAAAAGGTGTCGAAAGATAACGCCGCTCACAAATCAAGAGTTCAGAAGGCTTATTGTCTAACTCGCTCGCAATCGCTATCGTGTTCATTTTGACAGTTCATGTATGGGCTGACAATTGGCATCGGAATCAGCTAGCTGTCACATTCATACAAGAACTGTCAAAATGAACACGATGGCGATTGCGAGCGAGTTACACAATAAGCCTACAGGTCGTTGCTGGTTGAAATCTATGTCACATTTCACATTATCAATGTGGAATTGGACCCAAAGGCCGGCCATAGACAAACGCTAGCAGTCAGCGCCAAGCTTTAAGAGGTCGCGGGGTGATCTGCAGTTTCGACACAATTCAGAGCAGTCGGGTTGAAGTCGACTCCAACCGCAAGACGACTGCTCTCGTGCTGGCCTCAACCGCTCCATCTTTATGGCCGGTTTAAGGCTCTAATGAATCTGTTTTTTTTTGGAGTAATCTGTTGCTTTTTATTTGAAAATAAATTATTGTACACAAAATATTGCAAGTTAATTTATTGGCATAAATACGATGGCTTGGTTTTTGTTTATCTGCACTTATAGATTAGATTAGTAGCCTCACTATTCATTCATTGACTCATCTATAACTTTGCGTCCAAAAATTATATTACGGCGACATAAGATAGACATACCTAAGTAGGTAGGTACTAATACAATTTATTGGTTCCTGGGGCCTTACCATGACGTCTTAATGCGTCTCAGTTTAGGTTCGCTCGCTGTCAGATTCATACTAAAATTGACAGCTAAAACTTGAACTGAGTCGGAATTAGGACGTCATGGTAAGGGCCCTGATATATTTATAATTAAGTTCCTAAAAGTACTGAGAGCATGTTATGAATGAGTGTTTGTGACATAAAAACTTTTTGACGTGATAAATCGACTGGCTTCTAACTAGGGATGTTATGGATATGTATAATTTCGGATCCGGATATGGATATGGATATTGGTAAAATATAATATCGGTTTCGGTTACGGTTATGGATATTAAATTATTTCGGATTATCCGATAGTTTCGGTTACGGATATGGATATCCATAACAACTGAACACTGCTGTGCACCTCGCGCTGTAATGTCATTAGGTAGCGGGAGAAGTGTCGCATTCCAGCGGAGTGCACAGTTAATTCGTACGAGTTGTAGTATTTAGTTAGACTCCGCCCTATCCGAAACTCCAAAACTTTTATTTCGGATTCGGTTACGGTTACGGATATTTTTTTATTTCGGATATCCGATAGTTTCGGTTTGCTTTCGGTTACGGATATGGATATCCATAACAACACTGCTTCTAACTACCCGGTGCCCGCGACTTCTCGTCTACGTAGAATTATACATATTTATAAACCATCCTCTTGAAGCACTCTATCTATTAAAAAAAACGCATCAAAATCCGTTCCGTAGTTTTAAAGATCTAAGCATACAATAAGAACTTTGTTTTATACTAAGTATGCAGTGATGAATTAATTTAGAAAAATATTAAATTAGACATAATATAATCTCCTACGATACGTGATTTGTACCAATTTCGTGGGGCATGTTCGAGTGTTTTGTTAGTAAAAAAACAGTGGGCCAGGGGCCTTACCATGACGTCTTAATGCGTTTCGGTTTAGGTTCGCTCGCTGTCAGATTCATACTAAAAGTGGCAGCTAAAACTTGAACTGAGTCTGAATTAGGACGTCAAAGCCCCTGTCCTTTAGGTACTTACTTATATAATTTGGCAAAAAAGCCATTACGCTATCTAATCTCCGCAGCTTAAATGGATTCCGTTACTGCCACTCCCATGACCAATCCCAATTAGTTAGGTAGGTACATGTTAGGTATCGCTAGGCAAACTCACTGATCGGATAATAAAGTAAGCAAGTAGGACAAATCATTTGTCCGACCTTACTGATTCATTATCTTCGCTATCAAATGATAAAAGACGTGTTATTTTTTTTTAAACAAAAATCTCAGCATGTACTGAGTTTCAGAAGTCACACTAATATTATAAAGGCGAAAGTTTGTGAGTGTGTGTATGTATGTTTGTTACTTCTACACGCGCAAACGGCTGGACGGAGATAGCTGGAACTGGATATAAGGAACGCAAATAGTTTATACCCTAGATTAACACATTGTATAGTTTTCGCGGGATAATGATAAACATGTCAAAGGTCGTAGCTGCCTAGACTCGCAACGTTGCAGAATATAGGCACCTAACTATGTATCAACATCAGTTCTTAAATCTTATTCTACGCGGACGAAGCCGCGGGCAGAAGCTAGTCTGAAATATATCCCAAGTGAGTTAGTCTAACCGAACATCCCTGTAAAACTTTTTTATATAATTGTAGTCAAAATTCCATAAATTGGTCGATGTTCAAAGTACCCATGGCGTCTAAGGGGTTCAATTAAATAAACTTCAATTTAAATCAAAAATATCAAAATTGAAGTAAAAAACCTTTATAAGAGTGTTCAATCAAACTAGGTCAATAATCTGCCAAAATATCCCAAAACAGTTCCAAGATGCCTTGTAATTTATGTGGCAATACTAGCAGCGCCGTCTGTAGTCTTACCTTAGCAAAGTCAGCTTCCTGTGTCCCAAAGCCCCATAAGGCTGAAGCCAGCAGAGACATCGCCAAGATCTGAAGGGTGGCCATCTTGTTTCGCAGCACTCGGCTGACGCTGCGGAAGAAGCCTGAAAAGAAAATAAAAGTATTGACAACCTGAAACGTTACTCTACAGATTTCTAATGTAGATGCGCCTCCTGAGGCTCCGTTGAATGATAACACAGGTTAGGCACACCAACGTATAATAAAGAGTATCAAAAGGGATACGAGAATATTTACAATGAACGTAAGAAATCTATGAGGATCAGAGCTGCAGAGCAAGGGGCCGGTTCTTGAGACTGACTGTAGAGCTGGCTCGTAGGCGAATGAAGGTTCTCGGCATTCAAACAGGCGCGCAGTTCCACGCGCCGGTTGGCAGGTGTTTCGATACTAGACTGCCAGCACGCTTAACCGACTGCGTCTAGGGGGGTAATGCATGTATCTGGCCGCTACACTAACAATGAGGGCTTTCTGATCTGACAGACAAAATATTGGTCCAGAAGTCCATTTCACTAATTTGACACGTTAGGGTTAGCTTGCTTATGTTATAATATAAGCCATTCCGGAACGTGACCAGAAATGTCATCAGACGATATCTAGCGAAATTTTGTCCGTCAGAAAACCCTCATTGTTAGAAATTTGTATTCAATTTCAGGTCATTTCCTAGATGATTTACTCTTTTGACGCTACAAGGCAACAAACCCACTCAAAGAATACTATTAATTATTCTACTGTGCGCGTACCTCTGTCATCTCCATTGCGGCCATGCATCGTCGGAGGCACCACAGGGAATTTATGCAGCTTCAAGATGGTGATGATGAACTTGATCACAACCATCAGGAACTGCAGCCACGCCATAGTGACCATCATCCCCGACAGCATGGTAGTACCCACCAGGAGCAACACTACGCGCAGTAGGAGGAAGATGCCTAAAAAGATAAAGATCAGGTGAAATTGTGGAAAAACTTATCATAGTTTACTCTTTACCAATTTTACTGTACTGCCATCATCATTGCCATAATATTCAGCCTTTATACGTTTCACAACTGAGCACTGGCCGCTTCTCTAATGAGAAGGATTTGCTATATTTCCCACGCGGGCTCAGTGCGGATTGGGAATTTCACACACTATTGATTCACTATTTTGTAATTTGAAACTCTGTCTATGTCCGTCCCTAGTTTAATGCTCCTCTCGTCTATTCAAAGATTAACTGGTAGACATCCCTTACAGGGATAAAATCGCCATTGTACATTTATCTTGTCTTTATGTCGTCAATTGTGTTTGTTTCTATATTTTTGTACAACTAAGCATTTACTTCTGCTAGTAAGTATGTACTTCCATTGAATTGTCTCGCAAGCCGTTGCAATTTCCTGTGCCGTTTTTCAATTTAATGTAAAGTTACAAAGACACTCACGGTCACTTTTAAAATTCCGGACAAAAACATTCCTTACCAATATTCATGAACAAGTTCTCCGACGGGTTATACTCGTCAAGGTAGGCGAGCGCATGCGCGCTGATGGCGAGTCGTCCCAGTGCGCAGGAGATACCGACGAGGATCAGGATCGAGAGCCTGAGCGCCGCCATTGTAGAGATCCCCGCTGGCAGGGTGCGCCAGACATTACAGAGAGCTGCAGGAGAGACGTTAATGTTACCAGTGTGCAGTAGGCCTATTGTCTAACTCGCTCGCAATCGCCATCGTGTTCATTTTGACAGTTCATATATGGGCTGACAATTGGCATCGGAATCAGCTAGCTGTCACATTCATACAAGAACTGTCAAAATGAACACAATGGCGATTGCGAGCGAGTTAGACAATAAGCCTACAGGTGCTGACGAATCAGGATTGAGCTAGACCGGATCAACAAATGGTAATAACTTAAATTTGTCTATTTAGAACTTTAGAACACGTTGGCTTTGGAGGAAAAGGCGTTAAGTTTTGTTTGGCTAGACAATACATTCCGTCACGCCTCTCCCACAGAGGTAAGCAGGACTACTTTGTTCTACGCTACGATCTTTACGTACCTCTTTCGCTCCATCCACATTCATCAATCTCTTCAACATGCTTTTCGGTTTAGGGCTAGACAATAAAATTAAGAAAATTTGGAAAAAGGCCTCTATATATAGACTCAAAATTTTAGAGAACCAGGATACGCAGGAGAAAGATCTGACAAGTTGATGTTTGTTAAATCTAGCTCTGAATCTAGCCTGAATAGAGCGAGGTTGCTTTTCGGCGCCCTTCGATCGATGGTTTTTAATCCTCCCTTTGTCAAGTTTCTTTCCGAACCGAGTGCCACCTGATTTTAGCACCCCTTGCCGCCTGGCGCCCAGAACGGCCGCTTCACTTGCTATACCCTAGGGCTGGTTCTATTCGCATGCTATGCTTTGGCCCTCCCTCTCATGCTTAATATAAATACTGGAAAGAAGATTTGCTGAAAATTTGGTACTTGTCAAGTAGTTCCCCTCACTCTCTCCCTGTGCGTGTGTGTGTGTTTTTTCTTAACTCGTAGGTGCGTCTGTACTCACCAGTGTCAGCCTCGGCTTCAGGCTTAGGCACGCCGAAGACCGGCAGCATGCAGACCAACGCTATGGCGACCCAGCCGACCATGATGCTGCGCCGGCGCTGCGTGCCCAGCCAGGCAATCAGCGGGCCCAGGAGAAACTCCACCGCTGATATGGTGACTATGAGCACGTCTGAGAAGAAAGATTAGAAGACTTCTTTGATGACATAATAATATATCAATATCAGAATGAGAAGGCTTGGGCTATAGTTCCCATACTGGCCCAGTGTGGATTAGGGATATCACAAACACCATTGAATAGCTTCGCAGGTGTATGCTGGTATCCTCGCAATGATTTCCTTCGCCAAAAAGCTCATGGTGAATTTCAAATAATAGTCCGCACAACCCAGAAAAAGTCAGAGGTGCGACGTGAGCTCAGAATTTGGACCCACGACCGTTTGTTTGAGTGGCAATGGGTCACATCACTGGTCTGTCACGCCTTTTAGACTGATGTTTAACCAGTTCCTCAGCGGTGTAACTATAACGTCTGGGCCCGTGGCAAGTTCACCAGATGAGGGTCCTTCCTCGATATAAAAATGCATTGTCGTTCTCTGTGCTTTAGGCCAAGCCAGTTCGGGGCCCCGTAGAGCTAAGGGCCCGTGGCAATTTGCTAGTCCTGTTACCCTATAGTTATGCCAAATTTCCTCATCTCTTACCAGTGATGTAGCTCGGCAGTTCTCCCACCCGTGCGCTCTGCTTCAGTAGAATGTAGACAGAGATCTCTCCCAGCACCAGACCCAGCATCGCCATCTGTGCCGTGTTCCGGAAATCCATGGGATCGAAGTCTACGGGGTTGAAGAAGGACTTCACGCGCTGGCGGACTGAGGGAGAGAGATAATCATACAGTGTGTGGGAGTGTGAGTGAGAGGTATACAAGGGGTCTTTAAATTATTGTGGAGTAAATATGCAGGTGGTTGTGTTTCACTAAACGCGCCTGTAAAGTTTTTTCATCGTAATCTTGGATTCCTTAATTTTGGATCGCCTTGTTGATGCCTTTTTACTTCGAACATCATCATGGAAGAGACCTTTACTCAGCATTGGGTAGATCAAGGTTGAAGAGGAAGAAGAAGAAGAAGAAGACTTCGGACATCGATCAATGTACGAAAACATTTGTCACCCACAATTAAAATCCTGTGAAACATTTACTGTCTTCAGTCAAGCTAACCCGACTAGCTGCTGAAGTATAACTCTGGTGCAAAGAAACCTCGCCACTTTCCAAGTTGTATGAAAAGTGACCCGGTTTTTTCGCGGCCGAAAATATTTCCGGTAAAATTTGTGACAGTTTAGTATACTACTAATACTACAAGGTCATGACCGTGTCAAGAAACCGTGCTCAGGATCCGGTAATAACCGTGTCGGGACAAAGACTGGAAAAAGTTACAAAGTACAAATATTTGGGTACCTGGTTGACTGAAGACTGGGAGTGTGACACTGAAATTAAAACTCGCATTGAAGTCGCCAGAAGCTCTTTCAATGCCATGAAAAAGGTACTGACCAGTCGGAGTCTTAAAATTAGTCTGCGTACTCGCATTCTTAAATGTTACATTTGGCCAATCCTTTTATACGGTCGGTAGTCCTGGACTATCAAGGAGGAACTCAAGAAACGTATAGAGGCTTTTGAAATGTGGTGTTATAGACGCATTCTAAAGATAAGCTGGACACAGAGGGTGACTAATGAAGAAGTCTTACTACGTGTCACCGAGAAACGATGTCTCTGGAATATCATCCGTCAAAGAAAAGTGGCGTATCTGGGACATGTGATGCGACATGATAGATACTGTCTTCTGCAGCTCATTATGATGGGCAAAGTCGCTGGCAAAAGACACGTAGGCCGACGAAAGAAATCTTGGCTGAGGAATCTTCGGGAGTGGACCGGCATCGCGAGTGCTGCCCATCTATTTCGCCTCGCGAGAGACAGGGAGAAATACTCAGAACTGACTGCCAACCTTCGCTAGTCGGAGAGGCATCTAAAGAAGAAGAAGAAGTATACTACTAACTACCTTAGATTAGATCGGTGCTGAAAGCCAAGATCGATAAAATTGACAGAAGATGAAGCATAACTTCTTTCAGTAATAAATGTCACTGGGTCCACTTAGACTTGCGGCGTGCAAGAAAAGTGGCCTCGTCTATTTATCTCACCCTGACGTTGGCATGTGTTACTTTGTATCTAGAAATTCTGATAAGTATACAGGCTTTGTCCTGACTGACATATCAATACCATATCGTCTAAAGCGCGGGCGTTCGGAATCGCATTCACCATTATCTTTTACCTCATCCTTTATAGTTTAGTTTGACAGAATGAAATGGTGATTCCGCGTGAGTTGGAGAATACGACGGGGCTCGATTTTTGAAAGAGTAATTTTTTTGATTGATTAGAACTGGGGGCTACTGCGAACTTCGAAAATCGAATTTCTACCGTCCCTCTTACTCCCAAATTAATCACCGGTAGTACCAGCGAAATGACACGAAACGAACCTCGAAAACCGAATGTTGAGGTATAAAACCTGTAATTTCTTTCTAATCCAGTCGTATTTCAATTTCGACACAATGGTCTAAATCATGAATATACGATTATACTGAGGACGTAGAACGAACTGCTTGCCAACATTCGTTAGCCAGAAGGTCAGTAAAACCCTACAATAAGAAACTGCAGATTATCCAATTATACCGACTATCGTTAACACCTTTTGTGAGACCAGTCATAATGTATAATTAGTTGTAGAAGAAGTCGTTGACAAGTAACAAAAAAACTCTACACATAGAATGATGAATTGAACTTGCTAATGAGCTTAATTAAACGCGCGTCAAGAAAGGGCCGATTCTCTTGGGAATTTCTCAAAACGTATTCCAAATACATTGAGAAACCCCAAACTCAAAGATAATGCTTGTGCCTACAATTTATCAACGTTACCTCGAGCCTTGCTCCTCAGATTTCCTAATAACGAACTGCGTTCCATAATGCAAACTCAAACAAACTTAGATTAGCTTCACACAAAACACTAGCGTGCTCCTTTGATAGCTTACACACACTATCCTCTCGCTTGATAAATCCAGTATCGCAAAATATATCTCGATATGTCAGTTATATGTGCTATAAAGTACAATTAAATGTGTCACTGTGACAAACCGTCCCTTTATTAAGATATTAAGATAAGGATACCTTGATTGCGAGTAAACATTGTATTAGTTATTGGAAAGTACACAAAAATTTGGATATGATATCATGCTTTATGATACGAGGATATGATTGTGCTTAACTGATTGTATATTGACGAATTTATTAAGTACAGTGGTTTAATATCTTTAACTAGAAGCATGATGTAATACGCACGGGAAACGCACTTAGAAAATCCTAATGTAGGTAAGAAAACTTTAATTTAAATTCTATTCCGTGGGACCTCGTGCAAGATCTGTATGGATCGCTACCACAAGAAGGATGAAGGAGTACTTTAAGCGTGAAGAGTACGATAGAGTACTTTAAATGTTCTATCTGAGCGCTTCCAGGCTGGCAACGCTGCAATCTTCTAGTGTTGCGGGTGTCCATGGGTGGTGGTGCTTACTAACTATCAGGTGACCCACCTTGTTCCTTGCCGTAAGAAAAAAAATTGGAGCATTGTTGCCAGTATTTAGGTAAATAAATAAAGTTGTATCAAAACTTGAACTTCAAGCAATTTTCCGCGGCCCATGCATTAAATATGACGGGTCTTACCAAAAAACTTAAACACTTCTCAGAATAATTCACTTTTAATTACAGTTTTCTGTGAAACGGACGTGAATAAACACATTTTCAATGATTATGTAAGTTTTTGTGGTAACAGAGGATGAGTTCATTTGAAAAACCAAAAATTGACCAATCGCGTGACGAGTTATGGAAATAAGTTTAATACTAAAGTCGTCGCAAAATAAAAGGCCCGTTTTGACATTTGTCTTCCCGACGTAACAAGTGATGTAACCATATGACTCGGTACTCGATACTCACGATAAATCGATTCAAGTTTGCATTAGTATTTGATCGATTTGAATATGTATTGTAAAGTGCATTGGATTAAAGTTCTGATTAGAAAATTTAACTTAAATTGATATTATAAGTATGTATTTTAAAATGATACAATGTTACGAAAAGTCAATTTTCTTTCATTTAACATTTTGATTACAATAACATTCACTCAATCACAAAAAAAAAACGATAAAAAGTGAATCATCAGTCAATCATTTTCTTCAGATGATGAAGACGAGCCATTCTATAGAAATCAGTGCTGCCATTGTTTACGGATTTGAGCTCCAACTCCAAGGTCATAATTTTCAGTAAATATCACTACACAGCTGGTGAAATTCAGTAATTAATTGGTCTAAATAAAATAAATAAAACGGGCCAAGTGCGAGTCGGCCTTAAAGAAAATTATCTTGATCGATTTATTTTTTCCTTAACCGATTATTAACAGTCTGTGGACAATATGAAAAAATCGTTATGCAGAGTGAGCGATACCCAACAATGAAAAATGCAATTACCTTCAGAACATTTCGATTGGTAAAAAATTTAGAACTTCATGGGCGTGAACTGTCAAAACGGGCCTTTTAAATTGCGACGATTTTACACCACGGTATAAACCATATCATCCCATGTTGGGGATAGGTTAATAAAATCTAAAAAAAAGAAATCCAAAATTTCATTTTACTACTTTAGATCCAGCCCTTGACACAAAGTAAAATGAGGTTGCCTTTCGGCGCCCTTCAGCAGACGGTTTCTCCTCCCCCCTCCGTTACTCGGCGCCCCGTGCCACCTGATTTTGGCGCCCCTTGTCATCTGGCGCCCAGAACGACCGCACCTGCCCTACCCACCACCCCTGCACTTGCTCTACCCTTGTTATTTATTCTCGTCTACACATAATGAGTTCCTTGTTGACTACAGAACTCAAAAAGTTGTCGTCAAATGTGCACACACCATCTTAATTACGACTTATTGTGTAGTACTTTGCCACAATGAACTGTCACTGTCTCACTGTATCTGCTAAACTGTTCGATATGAGATTAACTGTGCAAAAATTCTACAGTGACAAACAAATGTACATGTTATTCTTGTGTGTGTTTGTTAATGGATACATGTACTTATTATATTAATTACAACTTTTGTTTAACTACGTAAGTTTCAGACTATGATGATGACAAACATTATGGTAAGTAGGTAGTGACATGATTGTTTTTTGGATGAATCACATTAATTCGACATAAGTACTTAGAATTATCATTTTTTATGCCTACATTTTCCTTTGTCGCGTTAGTTGGTTTTTTAGTCATATTGTAATGTAAAAAGTTCCCATAATGATGATGTTAACGGAGGATAACACGAATTAATAAATATGATTATTCGATAGGCGTTAGGCATGCTATTCTGTATGTGAATAACGCGATGGATAGGACGATATGTGCCGCCAGAGGGCGTTGCCAATTTGCCCATAGTAATTGACACATTGAAATGGGTTGAGTGATAATATCACGAAATATTAATGCGTATTGCAGCCAATCCAGTTGTTCCGAAATCCACGATCCTATATTGAAATACTAGTTTCACGATAATATTGACTGTCTAAACCATGCCGTTAACGCAAGCATTTTTGGTATCTATAACTTATACTGGAGGCTCAGGACATGGTTACTTATTTACATTCGATTCTGGCAGAATATCAGTGCTGCAGGTGTCTAACGCATCATGCTGAGCCAGGGACCGTTCCACTTTTGCGGAGACACAAATACACTGATGCTCTATTTTCCTGTATTGTTTTTGTTTAATTTTTTGTAAAAATGTGTGTCTGCTCTATTTGTATGCCTTTAAATTAAGAAGAGAATAAATGTCTTCTTTCTTTCTTTCTACATAAGTAACTAAGTTTTTTTATATCCTAGAAACGTAGGTATACCTACTTAAATGAGTCACATCATTAAAAAAAATGACTCCTAATCAGTTTATTATTATCTTGACTTTTGCATTTCTTTATTTCATCAAGACAATTATAGTTACAAGTAGCTAATAAATACATACAAGGTTATCTGAATCACAAAAGATACATTTTCAACATCACGTGTACTTGTTTGTCGCTTCTAGGGTTCCGTACCCGAAGGGTGCTTTCGAGAACCTATTGTGGATTTTACATGATCTATTTTATAATTGAATCCGTTAATTTTATTATCTATGTATTTATACTCGTACTATGTGTATGTACATACGTATGTAATATTTAGGTAACAAACAAAATCTATACATATAATAAAATCGTTGAGACCAAAAAATCTGTACATTGAATATTTAAAAAAAAAACCGACCAGGGTGACAAAATAAGTAACTGAACATAATTAAAACCATTTTTAAAATTTTTGTTTGTTTGTTTGTTTGTTTGTTTGTTTGTTTGTTTGTTTGACTGAGCATCACGTAAAAACTACTGAACGGATATTGTTGAAATGTTCACAAATCTATTTAAATACATTCAGAATAGGATCTAGGCTATAGAAATTTTGGAAAATATTAGAAAAAGGGGGTGAAAAGAGGGGTTAAAGTTTGTATGAAAAAAAAATTTTAGATTGTTCTAGAATCATGAAACTCAGAATAAAAATAAAGAAATACCTGTTTTAGCATTTTTTTTTAATCTCATCCAAAGACGCAAAAAAGAGGGTTTTGTGTTAAAAAATAATGAACTTCATACACCTATAAAATCAAAACCAATGAAGTTTAACCTTTTAAAGTTGCTACATATACTTCCAATCTAATACAGGTAAATATAATTTTTCAGTTTTCTTGAAATTTGATTTTTGAGGTGATTACGCACAAAATAGCGGAACTCAAAAAAATCTGCTTTCCTCGGTATAAGTAGTTGGTAATAATTACAAATACAATAATAGTATGAAGAAAATGTATATAGGACATAAAGCCGGAAAAGTGTGTCAATTGTGAAAAAACATTAATAAAATAATTACTTTCTGCACAGGTATTTTTTCAACGAAGACATTTTTGTCCAACCTAAATTGGCGTCCGAAATTGTGTTCTTTACCTAACACCTAAAGTTCAATATGCAATACCGCTACTTTGTTTTTATTTATTGCGCTATTATTCACAACGCGTTCGGTTTTCAAACGCACTCTTATAAATAATATAAATAATAAATTAATAAATAATAAGCTGACATTATTATGAGGGCGGCGTGAATGAAACGCTTGGCTGTATGCTCTCAGTACCTTTGCATAAAAAAAGCAAAATCAAAAGGCGCGTTTACGCCTGCACTACGAACATGTCAGAATTTTATTGTGAAAAAGTTGGTTACTGAAATTGTAAAAGTTTCTGTCCTCAGACTTTTTATAAGATTTTTATTGTTTTGGTTAAAAACCACACTGCCAAAGAATATATAACGCTGCGCTGCTGGGCCTTAGCGCAATATGTATCTTAAACACTTCAAGGTAAGCTAGCTTACAAAATTTTCACAAATACTTAAAATCTGAATGTACATAGTACCTACCTATTCGAGAAAACTACATATTTGAATGTGCCTGTTTAAGCATTAGTACATATGTATTACTAGCTGTTGCCAGCGACTTCGTCTGCAAAGAATTCGCTTATCGCTATCCCGCGGGAACTACGCAATTTTCCGGGATAAAAAGTAGCCTATGTGCTATTCCAGGCTTTTCTCTATCTATGTGCTGAATTTCATCCAGATCCGTTGGGCCGTTCTGGCGTGATTGAGTAACAAACAAACAAACATCCATCCATCCATCCATCCATCCATCCATACTTTCGCATTTATAATATTAGTTAGATTGTAAGGGTATAATAATAACAATTTTGATATCGAGAATAGCTCTAAACTATCACAAAAAACACACGCGGACGAAGTCGCGGGCAACAGCTAGTAGGTAATTAAAAAAAACTCGGCTGCAGGAAAACTTTTATGGAAATGGAAAGTGAATTATTTTTACGATATGTGCTGCTTGAAGCCTCTGCTACTTTACTTATATTATTTGAGACGCGTTCCAGATGTGTTTTATTATCACAAACTAGCACTTAAGGTAATTTATCTCATCTGTTATGCTTCTTCAATTGACACCTAGCAGATGAAGAGCAAGAAAACTCTTTAGATAAGGATAAAGAATGAAGTGCCGGAAGCAACGGAATGTTTTCGTTTGTATTACGTAGGCGCACAGACGTAACTAATTCCAAGAATGCGTTAAACTCTCAGTTAGGTACTAGAGAGACAGCACCTTTGCAGTGTTTGAAAGTTGTCAATTTAACGCAAACGCGGTCAGAAGTTAACGTCTCAATCTCAATACTATGAAAAAGTTGGTAGCGCCACTAGCGACACGAAACGATAACTACCATACCATAGCCATAGCCATAGCTTTACTTTTACGTACTATGGGTGGTGTAGGGGTATAGCACGCGTCACGGAATGACGAGGACCCGGGTTCGATTCCCGGCCATAGCTTTACTTTTCGGATTTTTCTATGTGTTCTAATTTTCAGTGTCGTTTAGAAGGTAACTAACTAATCTCGTAATATGTGATATTTCGCGAACACAATCGAGATGTCTGTATCTAGCCCCAACACAGGCCTCGGTCTACTTGGGCTGTTACTGCACACTATAGTCTTTAAACATTTGTCAGGACCAATGTTTAATCTAATAAGTGGAATGTTGATTTATAATAAATGTTGAATAAATAAATATATAAAAATAAAATGTTTGTTCCAACAAGTTCAGGTAAACTAAGGTTCAGATAAAACATTGTTGGCGAATGTACTTCTTGCTTCCAGTTAAACACTTGTAAACAGATGTTATCTTTATTTCTAGTAGTACCTACTTTAAATATGTTTCTCGGTAAAAATATTGCCTATTTTTGCATTGGTTCTAGGCTTACATTCTAGCAGTACGATCAATCGAGTCAAGTCAAGCAATAATGAATTGATTATTTAGATTCCGTACCAGCCAGAATAAGCCCTAGGGTAGAGTAGGTGCAGCGGCCGCTCTGGGCGCCAGATGGCAAGGGGTGCCAAAATCAGATGGCAAGGGGTGCCAAAATCAGATGGCAAGGGGTGCCAAAATCAGGTGGCACGGGGCGCCAAGCAACGGCGGGGGGAGGAGAAACCGTCCACCGAAGGGCGCCGAAAGAAAGTTCTACGCTGTCAAGGACTACGCCGAAGGCTGTATATATTTTAAACCACAATTAGTGGCGACTAAAAACTTTCACACTTACAACGGCCGTTACAGTTGGATTTAATCAAATTTAATATCAAAAACGAACTAGGTATTCTTCTAAATATTATTTTGTTTATTTATTTTAGGAATCTCTAATATAGTCTACAAACTTAATGATTTAGACAAGAGTACTCAAAATAAAATAGGGGCAAACCGAGTTTTATCGGTAAAGTGAAAATATGAGCAATATGTATTTGTCAGCTATTTCTTATTTAATGTATCTCGGCAAAATTTGTATTTAATTATGACTGACGTCTGAACAGAAGAAATACGAAGCTTGTTGAAACTTTAAGTAAATAGATACACCGTAAAACATTTGTATATACTAATCACTTTTTCAGTCTTTTCCACTTTTAGAGTCGTCAACGTTGAATTTGAACAGCTTTTATGAATTTAAATTACCTTGTTAAATGGAGTGAGTTTATTTTGCTGGAACATACATACACAGGCGTCACTTATACATGTCAGTTGGATTCAGTTACATGGCACGCATGTTATGTCAACTGAATTAGAATAAACATCATGTAAGGTAAAAGCACCAGTCATGGACGCTATAAGGAGAAATATTTAGTTTTAGCAATTTAATTTATTTCTCATCGCAATTACAGATCTAGGATTGCTAGAAAGTAATAAAAGACAGTTTGGCCAAACAGTATTAATTATTTAATGTTTTATCATACCACTTAAAAACGTAATTTTGCTTAACTAACAGACACATTTTTGAAAACCAGCTATGGTCAGCCAAAATCCAATAATGGACACCCAGCTATGGACATACTCCATTCATGGACACCCATCTATGGACATACTCCATTCATGGACACCCATCTATAGACATCCAAATAAAAACAATAATACTGTCAATTCTCAATACCTTATTAAATCTCTAGAATCTTTCGCTTCATCCACATTCATCAATCTCTTCATACATGCTCGTCGGTTTCGGGTACTCTTGACCTGACTTTTTTCCAAAACGTCCCCAATTTGATCACGGAACGTCCGTCTAGGTCTTCCCCTCCCAACGCACCTATTCACACACCCCATATAAATCTGTTTAGTTTATCCTCTCTACGTGATCAAACCAACTAAGCATACCTTTTTCTATCCTAGTCACTATATCTTCTTTCACACGAGCACGTTCCCTTATCATACTATTCCTTATTCTATCCTTCAGTGATACACCTTCCATACTTCTTAATGCTCTCATTTCTACTGCATTTATTCTACTTTCATGCTTCTTTTGTCATGCCCAACTTTCGCTACCGTACATTAGTGTTGGGATGAGCACCCCTCTGTGAACAGCCAGCTGGCGCCTTCTTTGACACTTTCTCACTGCTCACAAAGGCGCGCAGCGCTCCATTGACCATGTTTCCTGCATTCACTCTTCTTTCAATATCACTTTCACACATTTCATCTTTCGTAAACGCCGAGCCCAGATATTCAAACTCTTTTACCTGTTCTACTTTCTCAACCGCAATCATGATCTCACATTCTGTCATACTATCGTCTTTTTCGAACACCATGACTTTCGTCATTAACTTTCATACGTTTCCTTTCCAATGCCCCACATAAAATGTTAGCCATCCTTTGCAACTCCTCCTCCGACGATGCTAACAACACGTGGTCGTCGGAGTATAGAAGGCATTTGATGGTTAACTCACTCATCCTTAGTCCACAGTCATTCTCTTTCAAATTATTCAGGCACGTATCCATGAATAGGTTGAACAGCCACGGTGACGCAACACATCCTTGTTTAACACCTTTTTCGATGCTAAACCATTCAGTATACGCCCCGTTTATCCTCACACAAGCACTAGAATCCTCATAGAAAGATGCTCGTATCAGATTACTGTTCACCCCATGCATAGATAACGCTGACCACAACTCATTCCTCATCACCCTGTCATAAGCCATCTCCAAGTCGACGAATAAGCAGTATATTTTCCGGCCATATACTTTACAGTTATACGCCGCAAGGAGAAGACTTGATCCGTGCATCCCATTCCCTTTCTAAAACACGCTTGTACATCCCATATTTACTCATCTTATTTTGATTCTTTTTTTTGCTGTTTCTTTCCGCTCTTTCACAAGGTTTTCTTTTAAGATCTTTTTCTGTTCTCTTTTTGCTATTCTTTTTGCATTTTCTTCTTGTAATTTTAGTTTTTCGTTTTCCTTCTTTTCCATATACGCCCTCCAACATTTACTAGTTATAGCTAAAGGTAAACGTTCTTTTGACGCTCGTTTTTTATTAACTTCTAATTCTGGCCAAAATAAAGCCCGTTTGAAAGGAGATGGAATTATCATATCCTTTGAAGCATTCGTATCTGATGACGTCGATAGTTTTGGTACCAATACAGAATTCTGTATTCATGTAAATTTAGCTGAGGTTTCTTGATAGCACAGAAAAGAAACGTTCTTGTAAAAACACAAATTTATTTTTTTGTTGTTGGATTTCGGCAGTCGTCTGTGAATGTGTCTCGTCATGTAACTGTATTTGTGTCTGTTTAGTTGTTTCAGTCTGTGTCTTACCTAATAATGATTTTGATTGATCCACTGACGAGACCGGTTTCATCAATTGTATATATCTTGTGTTATATCTTGTGTATCTATATTAATTGTTGAGGTTTGTGAGTTCACGATAGATTGATTTTTTCGCTCTTGAATAGTTGAAGATCGCGTCCCGTCAGCGGATTGTATTTGTCTCTCTTCAGTTATTTGGAGCTGTGCCTCGTCAATGGATTGTATTTGCTCCTTTTCAGTCATTAGTGGTTGTATCTCCTTAATTGGATCTTGTTTAGCTGTTGTGGGTAGAGATCAGTAATTGTTTTTAGTTGGGTTTCTACATCAGCTTGTTGATTTGGTTCAAACTCGTTGGTTATTGACGCATGTGAAAAAAAGTATGTATGACCTATGTTTACTCCTCTATTTACTTCTTCTATGGCATTTGCCATCCTTCTTTGTGTAGTTGTTCTCGTTCCTTAGTGTAGCTTTTCTTTGGTGCCATATCTACATAAATAAATATGAAATGGTTATGTAAAATTTAGGTAAGTGAAGTGCATTTTGACAGTACCAGTAATGGACAACCAGTCATGGACTGATATTGTCCATCACTGGACGGGATGAAATTTAAAGAATATTAACAACAGAACTATAACCCTTGCATAACTACCGACTGCATAGTAAGAAAATTAATCGAAACTGAAGCAAATCCAGTAATGGACAAATTGTTCATGACTGGATTTGGTATCATTGGTTGAACCAATCATAAACAATACCTATATCAAGCTATACATCAAGAATCAGAAAACATTAAGGTTATAAAAATCATCCTCAAGTAATATATAAATAGGAAATAAATAGCTACAACACCTTTCCAGTATAAGATTCTAGTAAAATTACAATAATTATACTCACCCGCATCGTGATCCTTCTAATAAACTGCGATTATTTCGCCAAAATTCGCCGCATGCAAAACAACAACGATTCTAAGGCAAACAACATTGCCGTCACCTGTAAAATGTTGAACATATGGTGGCGGAATTGTTGCCATTTGCAAAAAGTGCTACCGGCGGAAAAAAAACGTTAGGGTTTGCTTATTTTTTATAGACGTAGTTTAAACGGTCCATCACTGGAGAATGTTCATGACTGGTGCTTTTACCTTATATATACTTATGTATCTATTAGCAAAAGCAATTAGTACCTATCTATATTTTATCCCGCGCGACTAAGTAAAGTACGCTAAAAAATAGTCCTGAATTTGATATACCTAATTTAAAAATAAATTTTATGATAGATTATCAAACTTCATAAAAATAAACACACAACATCTTTCTTAACATCTTGGTTGCCTGATAGAGATCGCTTTGTAGCGATAAGGCCGCCTATTGTTACCTTTTTACTTCTGTATACCTTATTTCTGTTTTGATTGTTATATGTGGTGTTTAATAAAGAGTTATTGTATTGTATCGTATCTTTTTTACAATAACGTCTTTGGGCAGGTGTGTTTTAAATCATCATAATTCATCATGACATTTGAAGTGGTTCCACGGCTGAAACCAAAACCGACTCTACAATAAACGTAGATATCGAATCTTCTTAAGCCGTCTTGATCGCAACGAGTGATCTCTGCTAGTAGCTATCTGAACACGTATTTAGATAAAGCCACATCCGATAACAGGGCCACAAACACAAATATACCTAGAAACCTATAACTACTACATTTACTACTATACTTAAGGGCACTTGCACGGACCAGCTAGCTTATTACGTAACTCGCTCGCAATCGTAATCGTGTTCATTTTGACATTTCATGTATGGGCTGACAGTTGGCATCGGAATCAGCTAGCTGTCACATTCATACAAGAACTGTCAAAATGAACACGATGACGATTGCGAGCGAGTTACGTAATAAGCTAGCAGGGTTAACAACTTAACAGGGTTTGCGGGTGGTAGGGCCTTGTGCAAGGTCCGTCCGGATTGCTACCACCATCTTACTCGCTAATCCTGCCGCTAGGCAGCAGTGCTTGCACTGCTGTGTTCCGGTGTGGAGAGTAAGACAGCCGGGGAAATTACGGGCACAAGAGGCATTTCATCTAAGTCCTCTAGGTTGGCAACGCATCTGCAATCCCTCCGGGGTTGCGGGTGTCTATGGGCAGTGGTGATCGCTTCCCATCAGGTGACCCACTTGCTCGTTTGCCTTCCTATTCACATAAAAAAAAAACCCCGAGTTAGCGATATAATTTTTTAACTCTGGACTGTGCAAGAGGGCCTTATACTTTTACCTTTTTATGATTAGATACTCTTCCATGCTGGAGTAAAGAAAAAACATAGAATGTACCAGTTGCTTCTCTTCCAGCGCAGATGGTAAAAACCCATCGAGGAACGGGTGAAAATCTTAGGAATCATGCTATAGGCGATGCGGCGCAACCCGTCACTCTATTTTGATTCCATTTCCACCTATACGCCCACAATCATGCTGAACGTGGCCTTTAGATCTTGTTACCTTAGCCTCTGCCTACCCCGAAAGGGATAAAGACGTGATATATGTTTATTTAACTTGCAATGTATGTATGTTTGTCCGGGCGGAATCTTGGCAGTGCCAGAAGTGGAGCTACCTAACCTACATATATGTAATCTGCCTACATGCACCTATGTAGGTATTACACATTTAGCGAGAAGTACGCCTGCCGCCCGCACCTCTCAGCCCCCTTTGTCGCCTACCCCGCGCCCCTGTACCGCGCGGGCGAGGACTCAGTTAAACGGTCGGTCTATACCGCAGCAGACCAGGGGCCGTACCATGATGTCTTAATGCGTTTCAGTTTAGGTTCGCTCGCTGTCAGATTCATACTAAAAGTGACAGCTAAAACTTGAACTGCGTCGGAATTAGGACGTCATGGTGAGGCCCCTGTAGGCTTATTGTCTAACTCGCTCGCAAGCGCCATCGTGTTCATTTTGACAGTTCTTGCATGAATGTGACAGCTAGCTGATTCCGATGCCAATTGTCAGCCCATACATGAACTGTCAAAATGAATACGATGGTGATTGCGAGCGACTTACCCCCTTATTCATAAACGCACTATAGGCCTCTGCTAAGTTAGTAATCGTTTGTCCTTATCTGTGAAAGGTAAATGTCAAAGTGACAGATAAGGACAAACGATTACTAAGTTAACAGAGGCCTATAGTGCGTTTATGAATAAGGGGGTTAGACAATAAGCCTACAGGAGCAGTGGAAGCGTTGGGAGGCCTTTGCTCAGCAGTGGGACAGAACACAGGTTCATAATAAAAATAATGTATATTTTTAAGTAATACGTATTTTCCTCTAACATAGGCGATGGCTACTATGTAACATAGTATCCATAAATGTAGGTACATACATATTGGTAAAGTAAATATTGTGCTCGTTTTCACAGCTATGCTAAAGAACGGGTTTTACCTGTGTGTTATCAAAGGTGTTGTTGTATTATATGACAATGTTAATTTTAAGTTGGCAACATTTTTGTTTCTGAGTCCCTCCATTCCTTGTTTTGATATACGCCATCGCCGTTTTGTGTGCTAATTGTTATTCTTTAATTGTGCTCAATAAACTCTGACCAAACAGACTTATTATTATTAGTAACTAGCGACCCGCCCCGGCTTCGAACGGTATATTATGCATGTATTATACATATAAACCTTCCTCTTGATTCACTCTATCTATTAAAAAAAATAAAATTGGTTGCCTGTAAAGTCGGTATACGGGCGAAAGTTTTACGTGACAACGACTTTGAGTGGTAAAATAATTTTAATGTGAATATTCATTCGTATAGTAGGAAGAAGGACGTGTAAACTTGTATGCAGGCGCCTAAGCGAAATAGAAGCGCAAGACATGAACCGGTGTGTATGCCTATCTCTCTCACTCTCTCTCTCTCGCTCTGTCTCTCTCGCTCTTAGGCGGGCTAACTGTGCTCGAGTGGAAGGGACGCGTGCCTTTCACTTTTTATGTCTGTCTCTCTCGCTCTTAGGCGGGCTAACCATGCCCGCGTGCCTCTCACTCGCTCTCATTGTGAGCGCATAACGTGAGCGGAGCGTAACGCAGTTTCTTGAAGTGTCACCCGGCAAACCAATTTATAAGACGTTGTCACGTCAAAAAACCGCATCAAAATCCGTTGCGTAGTTTTAAAGATTTAAGCATACATAGGGACATAGGGACATGAGGACATAGGGACAGAGAAAGCGACTTTGTTTTATACTAGTGTGTATGACAAGATTGTGACCGGTATAATTTTTATTTTTAAAATGGCACACATTTAAAAAAAGTACTGGCTGAATAGCTTGATCAATTACACACAATGCTTTGTAAAAAAAGAAAAAAAAAACTTTGTGGGTTCCCGCCAAAAGCACATTTTTTAAAATGAGTGCCGCGTATGCTACACGATACGAAGCAGTGTTCGTCTGTACACATCCGAAAGGACCCAAAATGTCTCGCGATCAGGCCGCTAAGTACATGAATAAGTCGAAGGCATTTGTAAACAAGTGTTTAAAAATATACACGGAAACAAAAAACGTCGACGACCTACCAGAACGCGGGAAAACAAAATCAACCTCATCTGCAGAGAATGTAATCTTTGCGTTCTGGGCAAGGAAAGAGGAAGAAAAATGGTTTATAGATATCTATAGATACAATACGAAGACGTTTGATGTAAAATGGATATAAATTTCGAAGTACGATGAAAAAACCGCTCCTTACTAAAAAACACTTGAGAAAAGGACTCTCATGGGCGAGTGAAAACTCAAACCGGGATTGGAACAATTAAATGTTTTTAGATAAAGATTAATTTTGGGCAGCTAATTACTCGACTAGGGCTTGGTCTACGGCTGATAACAGATTGCTCGTGCGGACCGTGAAACACCCAGTAAAGGTGCATGTTTGGGGAAGCTTCTCAAAGCAGGGTATCGGTTTTTTGCACTTGTTACCTGGTACGCTGGATGCCCTAAAAATGTCCAAAACGTATGAAAAGGCATTGTTCCTTTCCGCTAAGTAGATGTTCCCAAGGCATAACGCTTCATGGACCTGCAAGAAGATAATGACCCTAAACACCGAAGTCGGGTTTGTACTGCGTGGAAGGCCGAAAATGACATCGATGTTTTAGATTGGCCCTCACAATCTCCCGATGCCAATCCAATAGAAAATGTATGGGCGTGGATGAAGCTGAAATTACGAGGAAAAAATACTGTTAGCATTGCCGATCTATCTTGAGAACTGAAGTCCATATGGAGGTCTTTACCTCGCAGTTACGCTAAAAACTTAGGTGAAAGTATGCCTCAGAGATGCCGGGCGTTTATAGACTATTCGGGAGACTGGACTCTTTATTAGAAATAAAGCATGAAAGTGTAATAAAATAACTGTTAAATTATAGAATTTCACATGATAAGTCTTTTCTTTTTAGAAGTTTTACCGGTCACGCTTTTATCGTACATAGTGTATGTAGTGATTCATTCACTGCCTCTGTCAACAAAAGTTTGGGGTCATATTGGTTAGCAAGACTTTGCTGGCAATAACAGAGTTTTTAAGTACCTACATCATCAATATCAATACATAGTATAAAATAGTCGTTTTCCGCTGTCTGTCCCTATGTATGCTTAAATCTTTAAAACTACGCAACGGATTTTGATGCGGTTTTTTTAATAATTACAGTGATTGAGAGTGGTGGAGTGGTGGTGAGTGAGTGAGTGAGTAAGTGGTTTTTTGAGTGATTAACTAAACAGATTTGTATGGGGAGTGTGAATGGGTGCGTTGGGAGGGGAAGGCCTAGGCGGACATTCCATGATCAAATTGGGGACGTTTTGGAGAAAGGCCAGGTCAAGAGTACCCGAAACCGACGAGCATGTATGAAGAGATTGATGAATGTGGATGAAGCGAAAGAGGTATGTCAGGATCGTAGCAAGTGGAACAAAGTAGTCTCTGCCTACCCCTGTGGGAAAGAGGCGTGACGATATGTATGTGTACAGTGATTCCAGAGGAAAGTTTATACGTCGTATAATTCTACGCGGACGAAGTCGCGGGCAGAAGCTAGTACATAGTTAGTTACATAATAAAACTAATCACATCTATCCCTTAAGGCAGTGTTTCTTAAACTTTTTGCTGTCAATTTATGTCTGTCTATCTGTGTAAATAATCAATATAAGTAAGATATATTTTGATTAGGAACAGGGCTCTGCTAACACTGAATGTTATATTAACTTCGCGAATGTGTACGAAACCCCCGGCGAGCGAGTCCGACTCGCACTTGGTCAGTTTTTTTATTACCTAACTGTGGGATAGTTCAGATCAGCCAGTACGTAACTACAGAAGTAACATAGGTACTTACAATTTTATCCTATACAGGACATACAGAGCCTATGGTAACAAGACCTAAAGGCCACATTTTATCATCAACAGATAAGTAATGAAAACCGTATTGATAATGCCATGCTAATCTGGGAGCAAAGATAAAAAGCAGACGACCAGCGTTTCTTCCCGCGCAGATCGTAAAAAGGATCGTAGGCTCACCCATTGGCTGGCTGTTCTAACGACTTTAGTCCTGGGCAACTTCGAAAAGGCAAGTCGTTGCGGAGAGCTGGCCCATGTGCCAGATCAGTTTCCACGTTCACGTTACGATTCGTAAGAGGAAAGGAAGGAATGGGCGAAAATCTTAGGAATCATGTTATAGGCGATGCGGCTAGCAACCCATCACTATTTTGATTCCCCTTTTCCACCTATACGCCCACAATCATGCTAAACGTGGCTTTTAGGTATTGTTACCTTAGGCTCTGCTTACCCCGTAAGGGATTAAGACGTGATTTATGTACCTATGTACCACTTTCGAGTGGTATTTGTATTTCCTTTAAAAAATCGGGGACAAGACCCAAACCGAGAAAACTAACACTAACTCATCCGTGCTGAGCTCGCAACGTCGCATTTTTGGTGATTTTTTGCGATTATTTCACAGAAATTGAATGAAAGTATCAAATATCCGTCTGTAGTGCACTTCGTTTTTAGTGTATTAATGTGTCTAATGCAATAATTCATGGTGATGGACTTTTATTTTCTTATTAAACGAGATGTAGTATTTTAACCCTTTAATACGAAAATAAACGTCCATCACCATTAATCATTGCATTGGACACATTAATACATTAAAAACGAAGAGCACTACAAACGGATATTTGATACTTTCATTCAATTTCTGTGAAATAATCCCAAAAAAATCACCAAAAATGCGACGTTGCGAGCTCAGCACGGATGCACCCTCTCAAGTAGGTGCATAAAAAATTAAGGCTTTGGAGAATTGAGCCCTAAGTTGGGTACAGTCGCGTACAAATAGGTAGACACATTGCTTACAAAGTGCTCAAAAATATTTGAACACTAGCTGTTGCCAGCGACTTCGTCTGCAAATAATTCGTTTATCGCTATCCCGCGGGAACTACTCAATATTCCGGGATAAAAAGTAGCCTATGTGCTATTCCAGACTTTTCTCTATCTTTGTGCCGAATTTCATCCGGATCCGTTGGGCCGTCCTGGCGTGATTGAGTAACAAACAAACATCCATCCATCCATACTTTCGCATTTATAATACTAGCTGTTGCCAGCGACTTCGTCTGCAAAGAATTCGTTTATCGCTATCCCGCGGGAACTACGCAATTTTCCGGGATAAAAAGTAGCCTATGTGCTATTCCAGACTTTTCTCCATCTATGTGCCGAGTTTCATCCGGATCCGTTGGGCCGTCCTGGCGTGATTGAGTAACAAACAAACATCCATCCATCCGGATGGATGTAAATGGAATGGATATACTTTCACATTTATAATACTAGCTGTTGCCAGCGACTTTGTCTGCAAAGAATTCGTTTATCGCTATCCCGCGGGAACTACGCAATTTTCCGGGATAAAAAGTAGCCTATGTGCTATTCCAGACTTTTCTCTATCTACGAGTAGGTATACAATGTGCCGAATTTCATCCAGATCCGTTGGGCCCTTCTGGCGTGATTGAGTAACAAACAAACATCCATCCATCCATCCATACTTTCGCATTTATAATATTAGTTAGATGATCGCATTGACATTCAGTGTATTAAGTGCAAGTTCGAAATGATTTTGAGCTACGTTGCGCGTCACTACAGAATAAGTAACTAAAAAATAAAAACTGTCGTTAATTTTAAAAATAGAACTCACCTTTCCCTCGCAACGTCATCCTTGCGCGTAACTTTATCAAATAACAATAATAATATTATATAAGAATTTTATTTTATTCAGCACTACACAACCAAATTGAGCCCGCTAGTGTCATACAGATGGTACATATGCAAAATGCGACTCATATTGTAGGTACCTATACAAGTGTATTTGTACACATTCGGCCGCGGAATAATGAAACTATGGCAAGTAAAGAAACACTTGGAACTATAGTCTCTGTACAAACTTACGCGTGCTTGCGGAAAAAATTGAAATTAAACATTTCCTAACGAAGTTCCCCCAATTTTCCGCTCACGCGCAGACGGTAGCGCCACCAGCGACAACTGCTTTATTTTGGCAAGATAAAGGTCCTCTTATTCTATTATCTAACACGAATGTAAATTTGTATTGGCGATAAGAAACAAAAGCGCAATCGGAGTGTTTCGATTTTCGAAATGAGTCACCTTGCACTTATTTGGGGGCAGGCGCAGGGACTACAATTTTTTTTAATATATTTTTATATATTTGGGAACAATTCACACAAATTGACCTAGTCCCAAAGTAAGCGCTAGTAAGGCTTGTGTTATGGGTACTAGACAACGATATACATACTTATATAGAGAAATACATACTTATACAGGGTGTATCAGATAGCACCTAACAATAATCAACTGGGGTATATAACCATAGCTACAGAAGATAAAAATAATATTTTTAAAAAAATTGGAGTAATTTTTTTTTATATTTTCTATAGGAATGGTAGTATTAACTGCATTTGTGCGCGTTAATCTCAGAAACGACTAAAGTTATACGTGGAAGCGGTTTTCCTTAATTTGTTGTGGCCGGGCAATTTTAGGATATATTTTACCAAAATAGAAACATGCTCAATTTTTAAGTCACTCACTCGCTGACTCATCACGAAATCTCAAAGTACAGGGTCCTTACCATGACGTCGTTCAAGCCGACTCAGTTCAAGTTTTAGCTGTCACTTTTAGTGATGAATCTGACAGCGAGCGAACCTAAACTGAATCGCATTAAGTTAAGACGTCATGGTAAGGCCCCAGTACCTACCCGACCATAAACATTGCACATCGTTCTTCTCGGCTAATTATGGCTTCGTAGAGCGTTGTCTCGCTTACACGTCGCCAATTGTCTCTTTACAAAGACCGAAATCACCCGAAATGCAATATTTATGGCCGGGTAGGTACTGAACTCACCTCTATGAAGATTAAATTTAGCAAGGAGGTAGTTTATGAGTAGACGTCAAGTACGTCAACGAAGAACGCATTGGGCCATATGTAGGCAATGATATTAGTAGAAACCCTAGATTCACTACGAGCACTCAAAACTCGTCCCGAGCAGAGAGTGCTTAGAATCTGTCATTAAGCACTCTCTGGCCCTATGGAGCTGTCAATATGATTTACGACGTGCTGTCAGTTTAAATTTTAATAATGTATATTCCGAACACGTGCATTTGAAATAAAACTCTAATGGTTGGTTGTATTATACAGTCGTATTTCGAATATTTTAAAATGTAGTTGAAATATCATTTGGCATTTGCGACTTTCATATTTTTGGAATGTACTTTTGGGACAAATTTTGGCAGTGATTTTATACGTGGCGGTGCATCTAGGGTTTTTAATTATCATTGGCCATGGGGCATTATAGGGTCTATAGGGCCAAATTAAGATGGTTGTAGCGCTTTCACAAGTTTGTATGAGAGCTCTCGATTTTTGTAGTGTACTAGAAAAATTTGAAAAGTCCGCAATATGCCGCCTTTAAGTGTTATGTAAACGCTAGTAAGAGTAAGTAGTATAATTAGTGCTCTAATCGAATGTTTGCCACTAACAATTTTCTAGGCGTTTTACTATTTGAGATTGGATTTAATAAGATACCCAAAATACTAATTTCACGCAAACAAATTCGTGGACAAAAGCTAGTCCTTAGTGTGTTTATTTATTTAATATGTGATTGTCATAAATAAACTTTTTTCTTTCTTTCTTTTCTAAATAAGTGAGAAAGCCTAAATAAATCAGTCCTAATATAAGTACCTAAGTCCAAAATAAGTTAAAATGCATGTATGTATAACTCTTTATACCTTTGGGGGGAAAGATGCCTTAGTCGCCACGCTTGGCAGGCGGGTTGGCGACCGCAGTTGTACTAGATAGTGCGCGGGAGATGCTGCTGCTCATCCTCCGGTTTATCCCTTCCTTAGTCGCCTTTTACGACACCCACGGGAAGAAATGGGGTGATGCAATTCTCGACCGACATCACACGGCTCCCTAAAGCTCGGCTCGGCGGTGGAAAGCCTTGGCGGAGGCCTATGTCCAGCAGTGGACGTCTTTCGGCTGATATGATGATAACTCTTTATTGTACACTAGCTGCTGCCAGCGACTTCGTCTGCAAAGAATTCGTTTATCGCTATCCCGCGGGAACTACGCAATTTTCCGGGATAAAAAGTAGTCTATGTGCTATTCCAGACTTTTCTCTATCTATGCGCCGAATTTCATCCAGATCCGTTGGGCCGTTCTGGCGTGATTGAGTAACAAACAAACATCCATCCATCCATCCATACTTTCGCATTTATAATATTACTAGCTATTGCCAGCGACTTCGTCTGCAATGAATTCGTTTATCGCTATCCCGCGGGAACTACGCAATTTTCCGGGATAAAAAGTAGCCTATGTGCTATTGCAGACTTTTCTCTATCCATGTGCCGAATTTCATCCAGATCCATTGGGCCGTTCTGGCGTGATTGAGTAACAAACAAACAAACATCCATCCATCCATCCATCCATCCATCCATCCATCCGTCCATACTTTCGCATTTATAATATTATTTAGATTTAGATTAGATTTAGATTTAGAATATATTTAGATTTAGATTTAGATTTAGATTTAGAATATATTTAGATTTAGATTTAGATTAGATTTAGATTAGATTTAGATTTAGAATATATTTAGATTTAGATTTAGATTAGATTTAGATTAGATTTAGATTTAGAATATATTTAGATTTAGATTTAGATTAGATTTAGATTTAGAATATATTTAGATTTAGATTTAGATTAGATTTAGATTAGATTTAGATTTAGAATATATTTAGATTTAGATTTAGATTAGATTTAGATTTAGATTAGATAGTTAGATTAGTTAGATAAACACATGAAAATGGTGAATACAGGACACCACAAATGCACTAAGGCGGACTTAACCCTAAAATGCTGGAATTGGAAATAGGTACCTACCTAAGAATAAAATAAATTCATACATACGCATCTAATCTAACTAATATTATAAATGCGAAAGTATGGATGGACTAGCTGTTGCCAGCGACTTCGTCTGCAAATAATTCGTTTATCGCTTTCCCGCGGGAGCTACGCAATTTTCCGGGATAAAAATAGATTAAAATAAATTTAAAGTTCAATAACTTTGGTTTAATTTACAAGTTAACAAAGTGGTCCTTCGAACCGGATGTGAACCAGTGACCTATGATCCGGCTCGAAGGACCACACTCTGTTAACTTGTAAATTAAACCAAAGTTATTGAACTTTAAATTTATTTTTCCTACTCCTGTACTATTATCTGTGCTGTGATTTATGTTATCACGAGCACCACTATAAGAACACTCATAATAAGACTTTGGCTAAGTCTATATTGTCTATTCCCTCTAAAAGCACTTGTTGGCTTATGGCTCTAAAAGTGCTCCATCGTTACTCTGCCAGCCATAGACTGCCAGACCTAGGTAAAACTTTTACAGGATCAACATTAAATTTATGATGAAAATGCATGGCTACCAACCTAACAAATTATTTCATTCGAATGGTTTTTTATAGAACTAGAACTTTCTGAACGAAATGCGTAGATGCCAACATAACAAACAAGATTTTTTAATAACGTCACTGGCAAGTTGGTAAACGTTTTGGCTAAATGCGCCAAGAATGCAAGGCTATAAAAAAAAAGTTAACGTTAATTAAAAATAAAGTTTACTATAAACAAACTTCCAATTTTTTCGTTAGTCGTTTTCATGTTTCCCGCTCTTGTCTTGTTTATTAAGTATTTGTTATTATTTGATTGCAATAGTTTTAACAAAGTTTTGTAACGTATCATAAAAAAATATGGATGAAAACGAAATTAACTCAACACCGGAAGAAATATCCGCAGCGGCCCAGGAAATGCAATGCAGGCAATGATAAAACCTAGGTACGAGAATTTCTGCGTGGAGACTGGAAAACTGGACTTCTTCATTTTTGGAGAAAGTATTACTCTAATTTAGTAAGTGGCTACTTAGTCGTAGAAAAAATATTGTATGCAACGTTGTATTAGCAAGTCAAAAAAAGCTCGTGGCGAATTTCTTACGATGTTCGCTGCGCTCACATCGTAACCCACACCACTCGCCTTTTTTGACCCCTCTAATACAACTGTTGCATAAAATACTATTAAAGTGTTAACATAAAAATGCTGAGAAATTATTGATTCTCCTATTATCGTCTAAACTCCAAAGACACAACCACCAGTGTTGCTAGAAACAAATATAATTCTACTGAAAAGGTTAGCCAACCACATTTATGTTTCCTGAACACTATGTTTTAGGGTTCCGTACCCAAAGGGTAAAAACGGGACCCTATTACTAAGACTTCGCTGTCCGTCCGTCCGTCTGTCACCAGGCTGTATCTCAAGAACCGTAATAGCTAGGACAGTTGAAATTTTCACAGATTGTGTATTTCTGTTGTCGCTATAACAACAAATACTAAAAACAAAATAATAATAATAATTAAGGGGGCTCCCATACAAAAAACGTGATATTTTAGCCCTTTTTCATGGCTACCACTCGCCGAGCTAGATCTCAAGAACCGTAATAGCTAGACAGTAGAAATTTGCACAGATTATGTATTTTTATTGTGGCTACAACAACAACAAATACTATTTCTTTACTCCTAGCATGGAAGAGAAAAAAAATAGGCTTATAATAAATAGGTTTATTATTATTAATTTAAGTACACAGTATATTTACAAGACATGAACATAAACCTTACCACTAACTTATTCTAACCTTAAAAACCTAAATATGTATATACATTAAGTCGCTGGAGGGGGCGCAGTTTAAAAATAATCTAAAGAATTGGCTTTACTGTAAATGTTTTTATGATTCAAATGAATATTATTCTGTAAATTACTAACTAATGTTCTTTATTTTGTGAATGATACAATACAATACAATACAATAACTCTTTATTGAACACCACATATAACAATCAAAACAGAAAAAGGTATACAGAAGTAATAGGGTAACAATAGGCGGCCTCTGAATGATTCTGTTTTAATGTTTTTATTTTTATTATAAATTATTGTACGTCCGAAATGGGCAAAGCTGTTGATACTTACCTTATTTGTTTGACATCCTATAACTGTACACAGTTTTGACAATAAATGAATATGAATATGAATATGAACCTACCTAGCTAATACTGGTATACTGATTCCTAACGCTGAGAGAATAGAATAGAGCAATAGAGTAGTAGAAAATTATGACTCTACATATACTCTATTTAATAACTTGGTCTACAGTTTTACGGTACCTAATACATGATTTTTTATTGTACATAAAACACAATAATTTACAAATGATTACAAAGTAGTGATATAAAACATAAACTAAAGCTACCTTAAAAATAAAAATTATAACAAATTTGGACCCTTAGGTAGGGTCCCCATCACGCAGGCAGCATTCCCGCGTTGTATCGCAATTGCGAGTCTTTGTGCGAGAAAGCTGCCGGCGCGAGGGTCGTCCGTCCTAATACATGGATTTTCAACCACTTTTGAATGATATTTTTCAGAGATAGTGATTTCGGAGAGTAATGGAGTTTAACTGATCTTGGCCTGGACGTCTAGTAGGTAGACGTCAAAAACATGTATAAAGGTGGAAACACATTTTTAACACGCGACGCGACCCGATGCAACGAATGTATGCGCATGGCGTCGCGTCGGATGTTCATAGTGTGGTTCTGGTCATAGAAAATAATACAATTTGATTCGACTCAACACGCGTCGCGTTGCATCGGGTCGCGTCGCGTGTTAATAATGTGTTTCCATTATACCACAAACAATAAAGCTTAAAAAACGGCGACGTTACGGAATCGCAACAAAATGTATGAAGAAACGGTGAGAAAACGTGACGCATACGACACGTCACTGCGTATACGCGGCGGTTTGGTAGCACCCTAAGCCGGTGACACGTAAGTATATTTGAGATGATAGCTGTATCGATATTTATACCGTCGACTCTACAAGTGCGCGCGAGAAAGACTATAGACCGACCGCTTAAATTAACCGTCGCCCGCGCGGCACAGGGGCGCGGGGCAGGACGACAAAGGGGACCCCTCTCGGCCCCCGAGGTCGTCCCACCCCGCGCCCCTGCACCGCGCAGGCGAGGAGTCGCTTAAGCGATCGGTCTACCCGTCTTTTTCTTTTCTAGAAAGAGGCGGGTAGTTTATCTAGCGCGCTCTTGTGCCAGCAGTGCTTGTGATGTGACACACATAGTCTTTGTGTCATTTTGGCCTGATTTTGGAAAGCACATCACTCAAAAATGGTAAAAGTCTGCGTATCGCTACAAAGTTTGAATTCAAACCAAATTTTCGACTAGGTGCCGTTAACCGGGGTGACTTTGATAATTTTGAGGCTACTTTGATTGTTTTAAAATTGCTACAAAATCGATGTCCATATGCGGTGAATGTTTGGCATGTAGACGCAAAATCGACGAAGACATCCATGGGAAGCAGTAAACGCAAAACAATGAATGATTTCGTCATTACTTTTTAAAGTCGCCCGTAAATCAAAGTCACCCTGGTTTACGGTAGTTGACTAGATTATTTATTTTTGACGTGACAACGTCTTATAAATTGGTTTGCCGGGTGACACTTCAAGAAACTGCGTTACGCTCCGCTCACGTTATGCGCTCACAATGAGAGCGAGTGAGAGGCACGCGGGCATGGTTAGCCCGCCTAAGAGCGAGAGAGACAGACATAAAAAGTGAAAGGCACGCGTCCCTTCCACTCGAGCACAGTTAGCCCGCCTAAGAGCGAGAGAGACAGAGCGAGAGAGAGAGAGTGAGAGAGATAGGCATACACACCGGTTCATGTCTTGCGCTTCTATTTCGCTTAGGCGCCTGCATACAAGTTTACACGTCCTTCTTCCTACTATACGAATGAATATTCACATTAAAATTATTTTACCACTCAAAGTCGTTGTCACGTAAAACTTTCGCCCGTATACCGACTTTACAGGCAACCAATTTTTTTACAATATCAAATATCAAGTGTTTGTTTTCAAAATAAGAACACCGAAAATTGACATAAAAAGTCAACAGCGTTCTAAAATTCCTATTTCAATTTCTATAAGATTTCTAAGAACAAAGTCGCGGGGATCAACTAATCTTCAATCAGGTGAATAAATAAGCCCATTTTAAACACTGAATCATCGCAGTATATTACATCCCAGATAACGTCGAAAACATAAGCGTTACTATAGATGACGAATCATCGGCGATAAGATAATTATAATGATAGATCAATTGTGTCATGTGATGAGTCTCATCGTTGAGAATACACACAAACCAGCAAAACGAAGTGCAAAATAACATAATTTTTGATCCAGATAATGTAAGCAAGAGCCAAGAGGAAATCGGGAAAACGAAATGGGGATACTCGCATGGAAAAACAAGGTATATAATTGTTTTAAGTGCATGTAGTATAGTCCATTCTAATACACATAATGCTTTTGTAAATAAACGATTCCCCTAAGTTCACATTATATTTAAATATAATAGTCAGCAGGAAAAAAAACACACCTATACTTAGTCTCTTCCCGCGCAGGGCCCCGGTTTTTGAAAGTACATCACTCGAAAGTACCACTCGAAAGTGGTATAAATCTGTTTACATCTTCAAAACTACGACTCTAATCAAATTTTTGACTAAGTAGTCCAAATGATTAATGAGAGCCGTAAATATCTTCTAAGCTACTCGTATTTCAAATTCAGCACAATTTTTCACCACTTTCGAGTGGTATTTTCACACATGTGATTTCAAAAATCGGGCCCCAGATCACAAAAGCACATCGAAAGAATGTGTAGGTAAGGTAGGTACCTAAAATGTGCTAGCGACACGTGCTAGCCATACTGCAAGAACTGTAGAGTTCATAGCTATAACTAATTCTGACATATAGAGTGTAGTCAACGCTGCTGTGTCAGGCCTATAACCTATAACGTACCGTAAAACCCCGTCTATTCGCCTAGTATACCTATCTTCGCCTATTTTCATAAAAGTTGAAATTCCCGCCTAGTTTTTAGGCCAGGTTCCACACAAAACTGCTAAATAGAAAGTGTTTTTTATGCTGTAGGCTTATTGTCTAACTCGCTCGCAATCGCCATCGTGTTCATTTTGACAGTTCATGTATGGGCTGACAGTTGGCATCGGAATCAGCTAGCTGTCACATTCATACAAGAACTGTCAAAATGAACACGATGGCGATTGCGAGCGAGTTAGACAATAAGCCTACTGGACCATATTCTCGCATTAATTGTGGCTAACTTAACGCCGTTTACGATCAGTGCCGTTTTTTCGTTGACGTGGCAGCACGTGTTTTTTTTTTACCTCTGTGGAACTTTGCTATAAGTAGCGCTAAAGAAGAGATAAAGGAAAGTTTTTTCTTGTATTATAATCTACAACTAATGCTCTTTCCTATGGTTTTAGTATTTTTTAACTAAGCTATATATTTACGTCGCAATCGATTAATATGTAATTGAGGTCATTTTCCGGCCCTCTTGTAGCTATACTTTCGCCTACCCCTAGGGTTGTCAATCAAAGTGTGTGATATATTTAAAATCTCAATCAATATTGGAGAATTCCTTCTGTAAATATTTTTCCAGTAATTTAATAATTATTTTTACGGTTTTCCCGTTAGAATCAATTTCAAAATATTTTTGAATTGAAACAAAAATACAAAAATATCCAGAAAATAAAGCGAAATACAGAATTAAATGTGACTTATCTAATCTGATTGTGATGTAGTATAAGAAAAAATAGATACCTACTCAATTTTCTAATTTATTTGTATTTTTATTAGTCCTAAACCATTACCCTTTTTTTGTAGTCGAGTAAGTCAGCGTGATTTTTGACAACCCTATCGAAAATACAGCAAATGTATGAAACTAGCTTCAGATTGGTACCTGTCTTCGCCTACCATCGTTTTCTATTAAATGTGACCTATTTTGGAATGGTTAAGGCTCATAATCGAAATACACGTTAAAAATGCATAAGATTACTGGAAGCAATTTCAAATTTCGTCTATAATTGACGCCCCCACCATATGTAGGCGAAGACAGGGCATTTTGCCTATACTTCGCCTACCACCTTTGGAGTCCAATTGTAGCCATCCCTTAGCGAAATTTAGACCTTATGCTCCGGTAATCTATGGCCCTAGATAGGTTAATTAGTTTTTTGATCTTAACAAGCAAAAATACGTGTAAATATGAGAGGAATCTACAAAAAAGTGTCAAAACCCAGGCGAAGTTACGGAACTCTACGGTAACTTGAGATACGTCAGTTACGCTTAACAGTGCTAAATAACCATTTAATATGCTATACTTACTATCTGATACATATCAGAGATTTCCATTTTACGCCTTAATTTAATGAAAACACCAGTAGCAGATCTAACGTATCTCGAATTGTTGTATAAACTTGTAACGGCTACCTAATTATCAGGTATTTCAATTACGTTAGATAGGCCAACAGGTCTTATACTATGTAATTGATTTTCGAAGTTCGTGTGTTGCCGTTCCGCTCATACTAATACACATTCATTTGAGAGTGTGAGGGACGGTATGACACGAGCTTCGAAAATCAAATTTCGTAGTAGCCCCCAGGATCCGCGCGCAAAATCGAACTTCGAACATTGCCTAAACGCGGAATTTCTTAAGAGGGTGCATCCGTGCTGAGCTCGCAACGTCGCATTTTTGGTGATTTTTTGCGATTATTTCACAGAAATTGAATGAAAGTATCAAATATCCGTCTGTAGTGCACTTCGTTTTTAGTGTATTAATGTGTCCAATGCAATGATTAATGGAGATGAACTTTTATTTTCGTATTAAAGGGTTAAAATACTACATCTCGTTTAATAAGAAAATAAAAGTCCATCACGATGAATTATTGCATTAGACACATTAATACGCTAAAAACGAAGTGCACTACAGACGGATATTTGATACTTTCATTCAATTTCTGTGAAATAATCGCAAAAAATCACCAAAAATGCGACGTTGCGAGCTCAGCACGGATGAACCCTCTTAAACAAGTACCTAAGTAAGATTTCTAGCTAACACAATACTTTTTTTATAAGTAAATTAAAAAAACTTCCGTTGTAGCAACCAATTTCAAATGAATTAACTCCATTAGCAGGTACGCAATAATGAGATGTGATTGAGCAAAAACATTAATTACATTTTTCTCAAATCGTTGTTTTTGGAGATAGGTAAGTACCTACGTTAGATACGCGTGACACAGTAGGAAGGATCCTCTGACTGTTGCTTTTTTTCAATATGACTCAGCCTGTGCTGGATGATGTAGGCGATGGTGGTGATGATGAGGGAGCCGCCAGCGAGGCCGGCGCTGGTGTAGCCAACCCTGGGCACGAAATCAGAATTCTGGAACAGGCAGTGCTGGCCACGAGACTGCGCGCAGCTGAACGCTGGAAATAAATGAAATAGGGAATCAGAACCAGTAGGATAAAACGTTGTCGTTACTTCTGACTGAATCACTTAAGAATTTTGTATGTAGGGAAAAATAAAAGCAAAGAGGAGAGGAAGACCAAGAATAAGTTATATTATGGGGGAGCGGTGAGGCCCTTAAAAAGAAAAAGGACGCTGAAGCCAAGACGGGCTACCCCGGCTACCCTTATTGATAAAAAATATTTAAGATAAACTAGGTACAGTCTGGCAAACAAAAGCGTGACCTGGATTTTTTTAAAAGTTTTAATATGTCAACATTATTACTATGTCAAAGGCAAGTCAAAGTCTTTGGTTAGAGTTGTTTTGATTTTGTGAACTCAATTATTTTTCATTTATAATTGCCGTAATAGGTATATGAGTAAAACATTAAAAAGTAATGTGCGAAAGCTGCTACATACCATGATCAGTAAGTTCAAGCAAAAACAAGAGGAGAAAGAAGTTGTTTGTTGTTTTCTAAGAGAAACAACAATGGTTAGAAGTTTAGATGCGATGTCGGATTTTTTAGGTACCTATGACTATGTAATTTTAATCCTTGTTGGCTGATTATTTGATATATTGACCATAATTATAATAATGATGATACCGTTGCTTATGTTTACAGATAATCTTGAAGATATTCAAGGAATCTGCGAAATGAAAAACAGTTAGTATACTAATACCACATGTATTTTTTTTTATTTGCCGCCTTTTCTCAGGTCACGCTTTCGTTTGCCAGACTCTACTCATCTCTTTCTAGAACGAACAGTAAGAAAAAGACAGGTAGTCTCGCGTGCTCTCGTGCTGGGAAAGTTCCGAAGATATAATAGTTATATGCTCACCCTTGATCCCCAAGTATAGGATGTGGGCCCCCACGAAGGCGAACAGCGAGACGGTCCCCGAGGCGATCCCCAGCGCCACGGACTTGTCCCGCCGGTCCACCGCCTCCAGCATTATGGTGATCTGCCACACGAACGCCAACGCTGGAAAGAAAAGGAAGACTCGAATCAGAATAGTATGATGACCGGACAGCCCAGTGGTTAAAGAAAGGCCCATCTTCGGATACATCTTCGCTTAATCCGACTGTGGGTAAACTCAAGCAGGCTTGTAATTTCAATATGAATTTACCAGACGTATAACTCACGTACAAACCCAAAAAGGAAAACTGTTATGACGATGAAAACGAGGGTAGTTGTGCGCCGCTGTCAGCTGTGCGTGAAGCCGCGCTTGCAGAGCGCTGGCGCGCAGTGTTCGTTTCGTTGCCTTTGTCGTCCTACCCCGCGCCCCTGCGCCGCGCGAGCGAGGACTCAGTTAAGCGGTCGATCTATATAGCTCTGTAAGCTTATTGTCTAACTCGCTCGCAATCGCCATCGTGTTCATTTTGACAGTTCATGTATGAATGTGACAGCTAGCTGATTCCGATGCCAATTGTCAGCCCATACATGAACTGTCAAAATGAATACGATGGCGATTGCGAGCGAGTTAGACAATAAGCCTACTGGTACCTAGTTTCAGTTTGTAAAGGCTTATACTTACTGCCAGCGAGGATGGTTGCTGTGAACACGAGCGTGTGCAGCGAGTACGCCGCGAAGCACGAGTTGTCGCCGCACGCGCCGGCCGTCACGTGGCCGTTCGGGGAGCACGTGCAGTTGGTGTATACCCTGAAATATTCGCACTTATGACATTGGTGGTAGCAGATGAGAAGCCATTTGCTGAATCTAGTCTGTTACAAGCGCGAACCAAAAGAAACCATGACTCAAACAAAGTCTTCTGCCGCGCCTGTTTGTTCGCGATAAACTCAAAAACTACTGCACGGATTTATATACGGTTTTCGCCAATAGAAGTGACTCACGTGGAAGGTTTACGTATATTAATTATGTCAAGGTTTTGTGTAAATTGGTAGAAATATAACGATAAGTGTTGGAAGTGCCGTAAAAAGTCAAGCTGTCCGGGATACAATTTTTAATTCGCAGACTAAGTTGTGCGCAACAGCTAGTAATTGACTAAAATACATTATGTAGTGTGTGATTTTGAGCACTATATTTCGCAGTTAGTAAGAAAAATATGCACAGTTCTCTAGTCTAGGGGATCAAGATTAATATGGCGGATCATTGAACGAAAATTAACATACGCGTAGTTTCCAATAGTGGAGGCCGTGGCGCAGCCGGCGTGGCACGGCGAGTAGAATGTCGTCATGTGCTCCGTGACACAAACGGGTTCGAACTCGATCCAGGGACGATCACAACTGTAGACAAGGTACATTGTTAGTGTGAGTCGTGTTCGTCAGTGGTGGGGGGCTATCAGAGGGGTCAGGGGGGCTATCAGAAGTATAGAGGATGAGAATGGTGAAACTATGAACAGAGCAAGTGAAAACTTTATGTTGGCAGAAGCCATCTCCTGCTCCCTCTAGGCAACGCCCCTGGGTCCTCAAAAAAAATCCAAAAAGTCTCACGAGATTTATGGTAACCATTAACGAAAGCTTCCGAGGGAATTTTTAAATAACTTCTTACCTTCTTCTTACTTATTCATTTTATTTTAATAGGATTTCCATTGGATAGTCAGACAATTACCATAATCCCATTAATAATAATCAAATTAAAATTTCTAACATTCCATTAGAAAACTTCGCAACTTTGGTAACTTCTCCTTGGTTTGTAAACCCAACATTCTGAAGAGGGCACTGGGCCTTTTTGGGAGGCCATATCCCTATATACACCTATAACACTTACCCACACTCTAATCCGCAATTAGGCTGCGCTTGCATCTCCCCGAGCCCAGCGACTTCCCCTTTCGAGCAGTTGAGAACAGCGGTCATGACAGCGAAGTGGATGACGCAGAAAATGGTCATGAAACTTGTGTTTCGGATGGCGGCTTTCTTGTCCAAAGTGGGCATCACGGGACCAGTGTTCATATAGCCGGTGAGCTGGAATAAGATGAATCTAATCTAACTAATATTATAAATGCGAAAGTATGGATAGATGGATGGTTTGTTTGTTTGTTACTCAATCACGCCAGAACGGCCCAACGGATCTGGATGAAATTCGGCACATAGATAGAGAAAAGTCTGGAATAGCACATAAGGCTACTTTTATCCCGGAAAATTGCGTAGTTCCCGCGGGATAGCGATAAACGAATTCTTTGCAGACGAAGTCGCTGGCAACAGCTAGTAAACAATAAGTGTAAGTGTCAGCTATCTATGATTCCGTCTCTATTTATTACTACGTAACAGACAGAGATTTCATCATAGATAACTGATACTTAAGATGACTGGAACTTAACAGAAAGTTATGAAACAGGCCCTAAAACTACTGTGGAGAGAGGCCACAGTAGAGAGGTCCAGGCAGATGTTATGGCTTTTTTTTAAGTATTGAAAACTCTTTTCGAGTACCCCCGGGCCCAGGGTGGCCCGACAATTATGCGAAACTCTCTCCCCCGACCACTTTCCAATTTGTTGTTGTTGTTTGTTAATGTTGTTGTTTAATTTTTATGTTCTGTTGAATTTTGACAATGTATGTATTTCTTCTTCTTCTTCTTCTTTTCGATGTGTTCGTTAAGATAGGTAGTTAATATTCTTATAATTATCCTATTATGTATTCTTAATAACTAAGTAGTGAGTAGTTGGTTGAGACGTTTAGAAGACCACGCAGTGGGAAAGACCTAATGGGATAAGGCAAAGGTACAAAACTGAAACTCACCAAAACACCTAATACGATGAAAAAGGCGCGCAGCAACGCTCCCATCTGCCATACTAACTTCGTATCAGGAACGACGTGGTACTTAGACTGCAAACAAAACAAAAAATGTAGCGTCTACACTAAGGGCATCTCGTAGTGTCAACATTTTAACAATTGGCTACAGATTACAGTGGTTTCAAATTAATGAAACAACTGTGTCTTAAAATTTATCTGGATTAAATGTTTGTCAGGATTATTTAATCGTGATTGACAAATGCTTCCATACATTAATCGATGTTAAAAAGGCATCTTAATGTTTAATCTAATTGACGATAACAACCTTTAATTGTTCAATGCCCTATGGCTCATAGGAAAGTCACAAATTCACATTTTCTTTAAGCTCTTTGATAACACGGTGACTTTCTCCCAAGTCTCTTGCGGCGCATTCTTCTTGGCAGGATGCTCTTTCCAAAAGCGCTGGCAGTTTAAACAAGGTCAAGTAAAAGAGCTCAAATCTCAAAGTCTTCTGTAGGTACAAAGTTTTTTAATTGATTAGTGGTAATAAACAATATTTTCTTTCTTATGTTTGCACGATAAACTTTTGATTTCGAATAGGAATAGCGTTTGCCTTTAAACTAACCTTAGCAAATTCAACCTCCTGCGTGCCAAATCCCCACAGAGCTGCAGCCAGCAGAGACATGGCTATGACCTGGACCACGAACATCTTGTTTCGCAGCACACGGCTGACGCTGCGCAAGAAGCCTGGAAACAAAATAAAAGAGCTGATATATTGTTCAGGCTGAACACCTTCACAAAGCCCATGGCATGCAGCGGCGCCGACTCAACATTGCTATGCATGGATGTCAGGAGCTTACGTTAATCGTATCACCTGTCAGAATTTTGTTTTTTACTTACTTGCCTTACGACCTCTGCTCTGTAAACTTGATTTTTGATTATATGCAAATACGCTCATTTTGGGAATTTTATTCTGCACCTACACATCCGCCAAAGAGTGAACATGGTGGCCCATGAGGGGAAATTTTAAAGAATCCGCAAAATCAAGAAGAAAAAATATAGTTCATCTAAGATTACGAATACAAAGAAGCGAAGGCGGTAACTTTGGTCAAGAATTGGAGCCAACCTGTGGGCATGAACGAGGATTGATGTCAGGATCAGCTAAAGATCAAGTGTTCGAGCAGTATTACAACTAAAGTATTACATCGAGCAGCTGCGCGCATTCCAAAGATAAGTGTTCTTCCTACAAACGTTCCAAACCTCCAATTTACCTATCGCATCCTGTTTAATTATTCATAATACCAATCGACTTGTGCATTTTAAGGTGTTTTTGTGCAGATGATTACAAAAATCTCCCAAAAGGTGTAAAAATTGCATATTTTGTTCGATATAAATATACCCGCAATCGAAAATAAAAATGATAATAATATTTTAAATTCGCAATATTTCATAACAATTGTCACAATAAAGGTTAATTTATGCACAGTAAGCTAATTGTATTAACATAAGTACGTGACTTGCAGTTATTTGCATCAAAATTTCAATAAGTTGTCCAAAACAAATAATACGTTAGTTAGCTGTTTTTATGCCGTGACCTACTTTCGATCTGCATTATTTATAGTAAGTTTATACCCAATATTTAGCATATATTGCCGACAATTCCAGGTTTAAGAACGCTGATAAGGTGATTACACAAACAAAGGCATTATCAGTTGCGCTGTGCGGGCACCCCGGCTTCCTGAGTGGCGTGGTAAACACCAAGACGAGGAACGTGAGCTATTCCATTTTAACTTATTGACTCATCGAGCTCAGTTGAAGCGTTAAAGTAGATACTTTATTTGGATTGCAATGTCTGTGCTAGATAAACCTCGTTACAAAGAGTTATCCGCAAAAAGATCGTCTATTAAAGGACAGATCACTAAATTTAAAAACTATTTAGTCAACATTTCTGGCTATGAAGAATTAACTAATATTCAATTGACAGAGTTGCATTTGAAGCTCTCAAAGTTTGAAAACCTTTCGATCAAGCTTGATGATTTGCAAAACGAAATAGAAGTTTTGAACGCTGATGACCAGGAGGCCGAAATTGATGAGCGGGATAGTATGGACAGTGACATTATTATTAACATAGCCACTGCAAAGAATTTGATCGATTTGTTTTCAAAAAAGGTAGAATGTGAGCAAAGACGTAACTCTGCTCACAATGTTTCATGCTGTATGGATGATCCTCATCATCCTCAGGAATTGGGTTTAAAGCTCCCACAGATCCAAATAGCTAAATTCGATGGTGCATATTTCCGTTGGTTAGAGTTCCGGGATACATTTGAAGGCTTAATTCACAAAAATACTCGTATCTCTGACATTCACAAATTCCACTATTTAATCTCATACTTGCAGGGTGACGCAGCAAGAATAATCTCGAATCTCGAAGTATCTAACAAAAACTACGATGAAGCGTGGAAGTTGCTTTGTAGTCGATACAATAACAAAAGAATATTGATTAATCATCACCTTGATTCCTTATTTAACATAAGGCAGCTTCCACGTGAGTCCGAACGATCTTTGAGATTCTTGGTCGATCATGTTGAAAAGAACTTGCGTGCGTTGGCCAGCTTGGAACAGCCAACGGATAAATGGGATGTTTTAATTATATTTATGCTTTCTTCAAAGCTGGATAGCAGCACGTTGTTGAAATGGGAGGAACATCGCAACAGTTTATCAGGCGACGTACCAACTTTAAATCAGTTTTATAAGTTCATGATAGACCGCGCCGATGTACTCGAGGCTTTAAACCGTAATAATAAAATGGATAACACTGCAAGGCCTCCTATGCCGGCCATGCTGACTGCGCGTTCTCCCCGTAATGTTCAACAAAGGCAAGGCCAAAATAGCTTTGTAAAATCGTTTGCAAGCACAAATAGTAACAAAAATTCAAACTCATTTTTATGCATTATTTGCAACGATCGTCATAGAATTTATGATTGTCCTACTTTTAAGGCGAAGGGAGTGGATGCAAGGATGATGGATGTGAAAAAATACAAACTATGCATAAACTGTTTAAGGCAGGGCCATCCTGAAAGTGAGTGCCGTATGGGACCATGCCGTGAGCCCGGCTGCTCCCAAAGACACAATACTTTACTCCATCAGCCTTCATCCTCCAATCACATCGTCACGCTTGACGAGCAGGATGAGGTGATTGTCAATTACTCGAATCAAAATCAAGGACAAGTGCTGTTGTCTACAGCCATGGTTGAAGTAGTGAACCCATTTGATCACCAAAAAGTCAAAGTTCGCGCACTGTTAGATTGTGGCAGCCAATCATCTTTTATCTCGGAGTCCCTAAAGACCAGATTGTCGCTTAAGGCTCACCCCATTGACACGCTAAAGGTCATCGGCATAGGTAATGCGTCTTCAACAAATGTAGCCGAGAGTTGCAATATTCAAATAAACTCAATAAATAGCAAATTCAACGCTACGCTATCATGCCTTGTACTTAAAGAATTGACGGGTCGCTTACCAAAGATTTCTGTCGACATACAAGCACTAAAATTTCCGGAAAATATCGAGCTAGCTGATCCCATGTTTCACACACCAGCACCCATAGATGTGCTAATAGGCGCCGACATCTTCTGGGATATTTTGGGCAGTGAGCAACGTTCCTTAGGACTCAATTGTCCTAAGTTAAGGAGTTCTCAGTTAGGCTGGATAGTCTCTGGCCCAATTAATCCAGTGTCATCATCATCACAAAAAATGATACACTGTAATCATGCCATTATTGCTAAATCAGAACATGAAGAAAACTTAGAAAGGTTATTAACTAGGTTTTGGGACTTGGAAAGTGTTGATGAAAATTCAATTATAAATGTAAGTGAAAACGAGTGCGAAAGGCATTTTCTCACTCACACTATTAGAGACGAATCAGGTAGATTTTGTGTGAAATTACCACTAAAAAATGAAAGCGATTGTTTAGGTGACACTTACTTCATTGCAAAAAGGCGCTTCATTAATTTAGAAAAACGTTTTAAACGAAATCCTTTGCTAAAAACAGAGTACACTAAATTCATCAATGAATATTCTGAATTAGGTCATCTATCGCCATCTAATAAAAATAATACGCTAAATTTGAGCCCATCTTACTATCTGCCTCATCATCCGGTTATAAAGGAAGAGAGCGAGTCAACCAAGCTCCGGGTTGTATTTGACGGTTCTGCCCCCTCCACATCAGGCTACTCGCTCAATGACATACTGATGGTAGGTCCCAATGTCCAAGACTCTCTGTTTTCAATTCTGGTGCGTGCTAGACAATACAAGTATCTACTCACCGGTGACATTGAAAAAATGTATCGGCAGGTGCTAGTCAAGGAGGAGGATAGGATGTTACAGCAAATACTATGGAGAGAGGACGAGTCTCAACCTATACAATCGTTAGTGCTAAATACATTAACCTACGGCACTGCGAGTGCTAGCTATCTTAGTACGCGTTGTTTATGGGAAGTAGGAAGGGAGCAGAGCGATGAACTCATTAAGAACATCATACAAAAGGATTTCTATGTTGACGACTTGATCACGGGTTCGGATGATCCACAGCAATTGATATACATACAAAACTCTGTCTCAAAGGCCCTAAGCTCGGGTTGTTTTAACCTTAGAAAATACAAAAGTAATCATCCATCGATTATTGAAGGCGTTGTTATGAACGAACAAGATAATTTAACTATTAGTGAGTCTTCAAGCACGCTTGGACTCGGGTGGGCCCCTTCTAGCGATACGCTGCATTTTCCCATAAAGGATTTCTCACGTGGCCAAAATGAAATAACCAAACGGTTCATTATGTCTAATGCCTTTAAGATATTCGATCCTTTGGGTGTTTTAAGCCCAGTCGTAGTCGTGCCAAAAATCATGCTGCAAAAGCTTTGGCGGCAAAAACTAGAGTGGGATCAGCCTGTTCCGCAAGAAATAAAAGATGATTGGACCAAATTCTCTGACAATATAAAATGGTTGTCCCAGTTACAAATCCCAAGGTTAGTGCTTGGAGATTCGCCAAAATGCATAGAATTGCATTCGTTTAGTGATGCTTCTTTGTTGGCTTACGGTGCGTGCGTGTTTATGAAGTCAATTAGCTCTAATGGTGAGGTCACTATCCGGTTACTATGCGCAAAGTCTAAGATAGCGCCCTTGAAACCGACTACCATACCTCGCTTAGAGTTATCCGCTGCGCTTCTCGCCGCTAAACTCACCAAGTCTATATTGGATTCCATTAGGTACAAACCAGAAAGGATGGTTCATTGGTGCGATTCAAGTGTGGTTCTAGGTTGGATTAAGGGTGATGTTACGAAATTGAAGACATTTGTAGCCAATCGAGTGAGTGCAATATTGGACCTCACTTCTCCACTTAGGTGGAGATACGTGCCCACCGACTCCAATCCTGCGGATTTAATATCTAGGGGGGTAGATGCTAAGCATTTCATTTCCATGAACCTGTGGTGGTCCGGCCCTGGCTTTTTACGTGAAAGCGAGTCAAACTGGCCCCAGTTGAATGTTAAGATGTTGGAAGCCTTGCCTGAATTAAAAGTACATTCTGTTATCATAAACCAACCAATTATAGAGTTTGAAAAATATTAATCAATGAACAAACTGCAAAGATCATTTGCTTACGTAAAAAGATTATTGTTCAATCTTAAAAACATCAATAATAAACGTGTAGGCATATTAACAGTTGACGAACTGCGAGAGTCAGTTCACGCGCTTTGCGTTATCGCTCAGCGCCAATCCTTTCCCATTGAGTGCGAACTACTCACTAAGGGTAAAGCGTTAAACAATAAAAGTAAACTATTATCGTTATCTCCATTTTTGGACAGCAACTTAATTCGAGTAGGTGGACGCATGGAAGCGTCATGCTATTCATATGAAAAGAAACATCCCATCTTGCTTCATGCCTCGCATAAGATGACTAAACTGTACTTTGAAAGAGAGCATATGAATAGCATGCACGCCGGTCCGCAATTACTGTTAGCGACGGTTAGGGAAACAATATGGCCTATCAAGGGGCGTCATCTCGCTGCGCGTACCGTCCATAACTGCGTACGGTGTAGACGTGCACTAGGACAAACGCTACAACCCAAAATGGGGAACTTACCTCCCCAACGATTGAATCCAGGTTTCCCATTTTTATCCGTTGGTCTGGACTTTGCTGGCCCATTCCCTATTATAAATCGCAAGGGCCGTGGAAGTCGAGTTATAAAATGTTATCTTTGCCTGTTTGTATGCCTCCGTTATAAGTGTATACACCTCGAAGCGGTTAGCGATTTGAGCAGGGATGCATTTATAATGACACTTAAGCGTTTCATTGCACGGCGAGGTAAGCCAACGGAAATATTTTCGGACAATGGATCAAATTTTGTGGCTGCTGCAAAGGAAATAGGATCATTCATAGGGCAATCTCAAGAAACTATATCAGATTTTGCAAGTCAGCAGTCAATAAAGTTCTCATTTATTCCGGCTTACTCTCCTCATTTTGGTGGCATTTGGGAAGCTGGGATTAAATCAGCGAAGCACCATTTACGGCGTGTCATTGGCAACAGCCATCTAACTTTTGAGGAGATTTCTACCTTATTTGCACAAGTGGAGGCGATTTTGAATAGCCGTCCTTTGTACCCCTTGTCATCCCATCCTGAAGACCTTCTGTCCCTCTCTCCAGGACACTTTATCAGTGGGAGACCGTTAACTGCTCCACCGACACTTAACCTGATTGACTGCAAGGAGGGCCAACTTCAAAGATACGGACGCCTTGAAAAGATACGGCAGCATTTCTGGCAGAGATGGCAGAGAGAATATTTGTCCGAAATGCAACAAAGGACGAAATGGAAGGCTAATGTAGCAAGGCTAAGCGTCGGGGACATGGTGCTATTAGCTGAAGATAACGCTCCTCCACTTCTTTGGAAACTCGGTCGTGTCCAGCGCCTCATCTCCGGATCAGATGGAATTGCAAGAGTAGCGGACGTAAAAACCGTTAGAGGCAACGTGCGTCGGTCTCTAGTTCGGCTCTGCAAGCTTCCCACGGCGGAGGATCTTCAGGGTTGAAAGATTACTTTCAACGGCGGGCAGCATGTTCAGGCTGAACACCTTCACAAAGCCCATGGCATGCAGCGGCGCCGACTCAACATTGCTATGCATGGATGTCAGGAGCTTACGTTAATCGTATCACCTGTCAGAATTTTGTTTTTTACTTACTTGCCTTACGACCTCTGCTCTGTAAACTTGATTTTTGATTATATGCAAATACGCTCATTTTGGGAATTTTATTCTGCACCTACACATCCGCCAAAGAGTGAACATATATGTCTTATACTAGGGATTTCCAAAGAGGGTGCAGAGGCCTAAAAAGGGAGGCGTATGCTACTAATACGGTCAAGGACCTTAATTGACTACCGGATAGCCTAGTGGTTAGTGACCCTGACTATGAAGCTAGAGGTCTCGGGTTCGAATCCTGGTAGGGGCAGACATTTGTATGATGAATACGAATGTTTGTGCCCAAGTTTGATGTTGTATGTATTTATCTACATTATATATGTATGTATGTTTATCCGTTGCCTGATACCCATAGTACAAGCTTTGCTTAGTTTGGGACTGGGTCAATTGGTGTAATTTGTCCCATGATATTTATTATTATTAATTACACATCATAACTCGCGTTTACGTCCTATGGAGCAGGGCCTATGAGGCTACATATTATCACCATCCACCTTTTTACATCCGGCTAGCGGAGAGAAAGTTCGGAATCTCTGTTAAGTATATATATTTTTTGCAAATGAAATTATTTGAGTGTTACCACTAAAGATAGGCTCATACCTCCGTCGCCTCCATATTGGATGTCCATCGTTGCCGGCACTAGAGGAAACTTATGTAGCTTCACGATGGTCCCGATAAAATAGAGAGCAACGATCAGGAGCTGCAGCCACGGCCGCTTGATCATCATGCTTGGCAGAAATGTGGTGCCCACCATGAGCACTAGAACCCGTATCAGGGCGACAATAGCTGGAAAGAAAGTTCAGCTTAAATGGTCTTGTTAAAAATAACGGAAGGAAAGAAGAAAACATTTAGTAGTGGGTGAATGTGGATTGCGAGTTTAAAGAAACCCATCAAATAATGCGCATGAGGCCTGCTACCTTAAAATTCTGAAATCTTTTACATTTGTCACTCTGCTGCTATATTTATTTACGTTATCACATCCCGGAAAGTATAAGACAGCAGTGCAAGCATCGGACAATGCAGTCAGCATGTAAACCTCGAAAGATCTTTCTATAACTTATCACATTTCGGCACCACAATGAATTCGGTTGATAATAATTCTTACCAACATTCATGTGTAAATTCTGCGACGGGTTATACTCGTCCAGGTAGGCGAGCGCATGCGCGCTGATGGTGAGTCGTCCCAGTGCGCAGGAGATGGCGAAGAGGATCAAGATCGAGAGCCTGAGCGCCGCCATTGTAGAGATCTCCGCTGGCGGGGGGCTCCAGACGTCGCAGAGACCTGGGGGGATAAATGTAATGATAGAGAATACTTCAAATAGTCCATTCATTATTATAATACTAGCTGTTGCCAGCGACTTCGTCTGCAAAGAATTCGTTTATCGCTATCCCGCGGGAACTACGCAATTTTCCGGGATAAAAAGTAGTCTATGTGCTATTCCAGACTTTTCTCTATCTATGTGCCGAATTTCATCCGGATCCGTTGGGCCGTTCTGGCGTGATTGAGTAACAAACAAACATCCATCCATCCACTTTCGCATTTATAATATTAGTTAGAAGTTAGATATACATCGATACATACCGGCACGCCTCTTTCCCACATGGTTAGGCAGAGACTACTCTGTAAACTCTGTTCCACTTGCTACGATCCTGACATATCCCTCGTTTCATCCACATTCATCAATTTCTTCATACATGCTCGTCGGTTTCGGGTACTCTTGACCTGACCATTGTATATGACGGGGCCAAATTTGTAAAAGCACGTATTTGAAAAATGTCGCTCGGAAGTGGTGAAAAATACTTGCAAGTGAGCTTAGACCCACTTCCTTTGGTCGGATTGACGTTAAATACTTGCAAGTGAGCTTAGACCCACTTCCTTTGGTCGGATTGACGTTAAATACTTGCAAGTGAGCTTAGACCCACTTCCTTTGGTCGGATTGACGTTAAATACTTGCAAGTGAGCTTAGACCCACTTCCTTTGGTCGGATTGACGTTAAATACTTGCAAGTGAGCTTAGACCCACTTCCTTTGGTCGGATTGACGTTAAATACTTGCAAGTGAGCTTAGACCCACTTCCTTTGGTCGGATTGACGTTAAATACTTGCAAGTGAGCTTAGACCCACTTCCTTTGGCCGGATTGACGTTAAATACTTGCAAGTGAGCTTAGACCCACTTCCTTTGGTCGGATTGACGTTAAATACTTGCAAGTGAGCTTAGACCCACTTCCTTTGGTCGGATTGACGTTAAATACTTGCAAGTGAGCTTAGACCCACTTCCTTTGGTCGGATTGACGTTAAATACTTGCAAGTGAGCTTAGACCCACTTCCTTTGGTCGGATTGACGTTAAATACTTGCAAGTGAGCTTAGACCCACTTCCTTTGGTCGGATTGACGTTAAATACTTGCAAGTGAGCTTAGACCCACTTCCTTTGGTCGGATTGACGTTAAATACTTGCAAGTGAGCTTAGACCCACTTCCTTTGGTCGGATTGACGTTAAATACTTGCAAGTGAGCTTAGACTCACTTCCTTTGGTCGGATTGACGTTAAATACTTGCAAGTGAGCTTAGACCCACTTCCTTTGGTCGGATTGACGTTAAATACTTGCAAGTGAGCTTAGACTCACTTCCTTTGGTCGGATTGACGTTAAATACTTGCAAGTGAGCTTAGACTCACTTCCTTTGGTCGGATTGACGTTAAATACTTGCAAGTGAGCTTAGACCCACTTCCTTTGGTCGGATTGACGTTAAATACTTGCAAGTGAGCTTAGACTCACTTCCTTTGGTCGGATTGACGTTAAATACTTGCAAGTGAGCTTAGACCCACTTCCTTTGGTCGGATTGACGTTAAATACTTGCAAGTGAGCTTAGACCCACTTCCTTTGGTCGGATTGACGTTAAATACTTGCAAGTGAGCTTAGACCCACTTCCTTTGGTCGGATTGACGTTAAATACTTGCAAGTGAGCTTAGACTTACTTCCTTTGGTCGGATTGACGTTAAATACTTGCAAGTGAGCTTAGACTCACTTCCTTTGGTCGGATTGACGTTAAATACTTGCAAGTGAGCTTAGACCCACTTCCTTTGGTCGGATTGACGTTAAATACTTGCAAGTGAGCTTAGACCCACTTCCTTTGGTCGGATTGACGTTAAATACTTGCAAGTGAGCTTAGACTCACTTCCTTTGGTCGGATTGACGTTAAATACTTACAAGTGAGCTTAGACTCACTTCCTTTGGTCGGATTGACGTTAAATACTTGCAAGTGAGCTTAGACCCACTTCCTTTGGTCGGATTGACGTTAAATACTTGCAAGTGAGCTTAGACTCACTTCCTTTGGTCGGATTGACGTTAAATACTTGCAAGTGAGCTTAGACCCACTTCCTTTGGTCGGATTGACGTTAAATACTTGCAAGTGAGCTTAGACCCACTTCCTTTGGTCGGATTGACGTTAAATACTTGCAAGTGAGCTTAGACCCACTTCCTTTGGTCGGATTGACGTTAAATACTTGCAAGTGAGCTTAGACTCACTTCCTTTGGTCGGATTGACGTTAAATACTTGCAAGTGAGCTTAGACCCACTTCCTTTGGTCGGATTGACGTTAAATACTTGCAAGTGAGCTTAGACTCACTTCCTTTGGTCGGATTGACGTTAAATACTTGCAAGTGAGCTTAGACTCACTTCCTTTGGTCGGATTGACGTTAAATACTTGCAAGTGAGCTTAGACTCACTTCCTTTGGTCGGATTGACGTTAAATACTTGCAAGTGAGCTTAGACTCACTTCCTTTGGTCGGATTGACGTTAAATACTTGCAAGTGAGCTTAGACCCACTTCCTTTGGTCGGATTGACGTTATTATTATTATCGTATGGCTTTATTTTCAGAAGTACAATATAAATTAAAATTACAATGTCAAAATATAAAGATAAAAACGGTCATGCTTCACAATTGACGTTAAATTTGGCATACTTATGTAAACTGTAAGTCCGGTGACAATGCTTCATCTAACTAATATTATAAATGCGAAAGTATAGATGGATGGATGGATGGATGGATGGATGGATGTTTGTTTGTTACTCAATCACGCCGGAACGGCGCAACGAATCTGGATGAAATTCGGCACATAGATAGAAAAAAGTCTTGAATAGCACATAGGCTACTTTTTATCTCGGAAAATTCCCTCGGGATAGCGATAAACGAATTCTTTGCAGACGAAGTCGCAGGCAACAGCTAGTATGGTAACAATCTTGAAGTGAAATTCTGGTGACCCAGCCAGGACCGTCTCAGAAGGGAACTCTTCAACGGTTTGTGCGATCGACTTGAAACTTCATATACATATTCAGGATAGATGCAATTACAGTCAACAAAAACTACAGTAAGAAAACAAAGCTGTTATTAAAAAATATTTTTTAAGTTAGGTAAATTTGTAATTTATTTAAATGAGTTCCTATAATTATGCCTACACTCACCTTTATCAACCTTGACTTCAGGCTTAGGCACGCCGAAGACCGGCAGCATGCAGACCAGCGCTATGGCGACCCAGCCGACCATGATGCTGCGCCGGCGCTGCGTGCCCAGCCAGCCAATCAGCGGGCCCAGAAGGAACTCCACCGCTGATATGCCGATTATTAGTGCATCTGGAAAAGCGTTTGAAGATGTGAGAAGAAGGTTTTTAACTCTCCCACCCACACGGACTGCTTCAGAAGAATATATGTAAACGGTGACATATCCCATCATAAACTTACAGTAAGCACTGTGCATCTCCTACCAGTGATATGTAGCTTGGCAGTTGCCCCACCCGAACGCTCTGCTACAGAAGAATGTTGACGACTACCTCTCCTATTCTATCATAAACTTCCAATGCACAGTGCATCTCTTACCAGTGATGTAGCTCGGCAGTTCCCCCACCCGCATGCACGCTTCAGAAGATTGTGTAGACGACTACCTCTCCTCTCCTATTCTATCAAAAACTTCCAGTGCACTGTGCATCCCTTACCAGTGATGTAGCTCGGCAGTTCCCCCACCCGCATGCACGCTTCAGAAGATTGTGTAGACGACTACCTCTCCTCTCCTATTCTATCAAAAACTTCCAGTGCACTGTGCATCCCTTACCAGTGATGTAGCTCGGCAGTTCCCCCACCCGCATGCACGCTTCAGAAGATTGTGTAGACGACTACCTCTCCTCTCCTATTCTATCATAAGCTTCCAGTACAGGTGCATTTCTTACCAGTGATGTAGCTCGGCAGTTCCCCCACCAAGACGCTCTGCTTTAGAAGAATGTAGACGACGACCTCTCCTATCATGAGCCCCGTTAGCCCCATCTGCATCGTGTTACGGAATTCCAGGGGGTCGAAGGTAACGGGCTTGAAGTAGGATTTCACATGCACACCCACTGCGAGGGAGACAACAATGTGGCATCATTAGTAAAATATAAAGCTGAGGACTTATCTCCGAACTGTAATTGTTGCGCGTTAGCGTTACCTACACTAACTAAAAACCTTGCGGTAGGCTCACGTAGCCCGCAGATGAGTACCCAGCTTTAGAGTTCAGCAATCGTTTAAACTAGGAAGCAGTTGGTTAGTTTTCTACCCTGTATAAGCAACTTAAATGCGTAGGTAAAAATCGGGAATCGCTTTCTCTGCGGTATTGTAAAATTCAGCACCATTTTTTACCACTTTTGTAAGGTTATTTCGAATGCTATCAAAAATTGAGCCCAGGGGCCGTACCATGACGTCTTAATGCGTTTCAGTTTAGGTTCGCTCGCTGTCAGATTCATACTAAAAGTGACAGCTAAAACTTGAACTGCTTCGGAATTAGGACGTCATGGTATGGCCCCAGGTGCCTATTTCACAAACATGACAGCTGTCGGTGACAAGCGACAATTCTGTAGGCTTATTGTCTAACTCGCTCGTAATCGCCATCGTGTTCATTTTGACAGTTCATGTATGGGCTGACAATTGGCATCGGAATCAGCTAGCTGTCACATTCATACAAGAACTGTCAGAATGAACACGATGGCGATGGCGAGCGAGTTAGACAATAAGCCTACTGTTTACATTACAAACTCGACCAGTAGGTATATCTAAGCGTTGGCTTCATATTAACTACGCCTTGCATTTCGATTGTCATTATGTCGCCGTCAATTGTCAAATCGGTGAAATAGGTGTTGATAGGAAATAGTGGCGGTGATTGAGAGCGGATTAGGTTCTGAGGTTAGTTTTAAGACTTTTTCAAAAGTTGACAGGTTTTTTTGACAGTTTGCGTTGGCATCGTGTTTGTGTGAAATGATGACAAACCATCAACTTTACCAGGTTGACCCCTAACTTAAACCTTCACTATCACTACATAGTATAAAACAAAGTCGCTTTCTCTGTCCCTATGTCCCTATGTCCCTATGTATGCTTAAATCTTTAAAACGGATTTTGATGCGGTTTTTTTTAATAGATAGAGTGAATCAAGAGGAAGGTTTATATGTATAATACATGCATAATATACCGTGCGAAGCCGGGGCGGGTCGCTAGTTATTTAATAAAATACTTACTTTTTCCGGGAAACCTCATTTTGGAGTTTAACTTTTTCTTATTAAATTAAGTTTTAATAATACTAATTTTATATTATTTAATTGGCACTAAACTTGAACATGCTTGTATGAAACAAATTGAGAGCGTAATACTACGCGTATTGATTCATACATTTGTATTTATACGCAATCGCCGCGGATTAAAACCGGCCAAGTGCGAGTCGGGCTCGAGTACGGAGGGTTCAGCCGGGTACTCTGCGAACTGTAACTGCAACCGTTGCACGTTACAGTAACTAAAAACATAGGTAGTTAGGCACAGTTAATCCGAAAGTTAACTTCGATAATCGGTAGAGCGTTAAATCTTCGAAAATTTAACGCAAGTAGTTAACCGTTAAAAGTTATCCAAAGAACAAAACGAGTAGAAAGATGAGTAAAACACACATTTTATTTGTTTACATAATAAAGTTGGTAGGAAGAAATAAGGCTACTATTAATCGTAATTTTGCATTAGTTGCATGGTCCCTGCATAAAAATTTGCAAATTAAAATTGACATTTGTACGTCCACAATCTTGACACCTTAGGCTCTGTTTACCCCCTAAGGAATAAAGATGTAATTTGTGTACCTACTACGCGTTCCTGAGAAAGGAGTCTTGACAAACAGACAGACCGACGAACATACGGACGGACGGACACAAAAATTATCCTATAATAGGACCGTTTTCTCCTTTTGAGGTACCGTAAAACCCCGTCTATTCGCCTAGTATACCTATCTTCGCCTATTTTCGTAAAAGTTGAAATTCCCGCCTAGTTTTTAGGCCAGGTTCCACACAAAACTGCTAAATAGAAAGTGTTTTTTATGCTGGACCATATTCTCGCATTAATTGTGGCTAACTTAACGCCGTTTACGATCAGTGCCAGTGCCGTTTTTTCGTTGACGTGGCAGCACGTGTTTTTTTTTACCTCTGCGGAACTTTGCTATAAGTAGCGCTAAAGAAGAGATAAACGAAAGTATTATAATCTACAACGAATGCTCTTGCTTACGGTAGGTATTAGTATTTTTTAACTAAGCTATATATTTACGTCGCAGTCGATTAATATGTAATTGAGGTCATTTTCCGGCCATCTTGTAGCTATACTTCGCCTACCCCTAGGGTTGTATGTATGTATGTATAACTCTTTATTGTAGGTACATAAAACACATGAAAAAGGTAAATACAGGACAACACAAATGTACAAAGGCGAACTTATCCCTACAAGGGATTCAAATCAATCAAAGTGTGTGTTATATATTAAAATCTCAATCAGTATTGGAGAATTCTTTTTGTAAATATTTTTCCAGTAATTTAATAATTTGTTTTACGGTATTCCCGTTAGAATCAAAATATTTTTGAATTGAAACAAAAATACAAAAAAATCCAGAAAATAAAGCGAAACACAGAATGAAATGTGACTTATCTAATCTGATTGTGATTTAGTATAATAAAAAATAGATACCTACTCAATTTTCTAATTTATTTGTATTTTTTATTAGTCCTAAACCATTACCCTTTTTTTTGTAGTCGAGTAAGATGGCGTGAATTTTGACAATCCTATCTAAAATACAGCAAATGTATGAAACTAGCTTCAGATTGGTACCTGTCTTCGCCTACCATCGTTTTCTTTTAAATGTGACCTATTTTGGAATGGTTAAGGCTCATAATCGAAATACACGTTAAAAATGCATAAGATTGCTGCAGGCAAATTCAAATTTTGTCTATAATTTTATTGACGCCCCAGCCATAATGTAGGCGAAGACAGGGCATTTTGCCTATACTTCGCCTACCACCTTTGGAGTCCGATTGTAGCCATTCCTTAGCGAAATTTAGACCTTATGCTACGGTAATCTATGGCCCTAGATAGGTTAATTAGTTTTTGATCTTACCAAGCAAAAATACGTGTAAATCTGAGAGGAATTTACAAAAAAGTGTCAAAACCCAGGCGAAGATACGGAACTCTACGGTACGGAATCCTAAAAACGTTGTTACTAATAGAACTACCTGAAACTGCATTTCGACAAACTTACGCGTGCAGGCGGGAAAATTTGAAACTGAAAATTTCGGAACAAACTTCCCCAGTGTCAACGCTCATGTGAGCGACGCAACCGCACATGAAGTTGTTTTAGCAAGATTATTATATAGAGCTTATCATTTAGAGTTTTCTTATAGTTATCTATTACGAATGTTAATTAATAATTATCGTTGGTGATAAAGACACAATAACGAATGCGAAGCTAGTGTGACTCATTTGGTACCTGTTGGACCTGAGATTAGCTACCGTTAACTGGGGTGACTTTGGTCATTTTGGGGCTACTTTAATCGATATTATCCATATCCGGTGAATGTTTGACATGTAGACGCAAAGGCGATCGACGAAGACATTGATTGGAAGCAGTAAACGCAAATAAAAAAACAATGGTTTTGTCATTAAAACTACATTTTAAAGTCACCCCGTAAATCAAAGTCACCCCAGTTTACTGTACAAAATTTTATACATTGGCCTTAACTCTAACTGATGTGGCAATAACACACACATACATTAGGTAATTAGGTCTTTAGACAGGCTTCAGGGTATTAAAACTTAAATGCCACATTTAGCGCGATTCTGGGCGTATATGCATATATATGGAGCGTATATATGGAAAAGAATGGGAAATAAAATATTGATGGGTTGCTAGCAGCACGGATGTTATGGATATATAATTTCGGATCCGGATATGGATGGATATTGGTAAAATATAATATCGGTTTCGGTTACGGTTATGGATATTAAATTATTTCGGATTATCGGATAGTTTCGGTTACGGTTACGGATATTGCGCTGTGCACCTCGCGCTGTGACGTCATTAGGTAGCGGGAGAGGTGTCGCATTCCAGCGGAGTGCACAGTTAATTCGTACGAGTTGTAGTATTTAGTTAGACTCCGCCCTATCCGAAACTATCCAAAACTTTATTTCGGATTCGGTTACGGTTACGGATATTTTTTTATTTCGGATATCCGATAGTTTCGGTTACGGATATGGATACCTATCCATAAAAACACTGGTTGCTAGCCGCATAGCCTATATTAATGATCCCTATTTTCGCCCAATCCCTCGATGGGGTTTACGATCGCCACGGGAAGAGAAGCAGCTGAAAAAGTGTTTTCTTTTATTGGGACCAGCAAATTAATTGTACCTACCTATACTTCATTTAATTTAGAATGAGAAACCACAACGTTATATTGCGATTCGTGAACTGTAATCTTTTCACAATTTGTACTAGAGTAACAATTAACGGCACGCAAATAAAGTGGCATTAAAACAATTTTATTTTGCGGCTAACAAGCTATTGCGCTGTACTATTTGCCAGGTAACAAATAGTTGACCAGACGCAAAATATTGTTCTCGTGGTTTCTCATTCTAAATTAAATGAAGTATATAGGTAGGAAATCGAAATCCTCCATTATAGAAAATGGGGATGGATAGGCCACTCCCTACGGGTCCTGACGCGAACATCAGCAGAGTAGCCTTGGAATGGAACCCCGTTGGCGGAAGAAGACAGGGTCATCCCACTGAGTCCTGTAGGCTTATTGTCTAACTCGCTCGCAATCGCCATCGTGTCCATTTTGACAGTTCATGTATGGGCTAACAATTGGCATCAGAATCAGCTAGCTGTCACATTCATACAAGAACTGTCAAAATGAACACGATGGCGATTGCGAGCGAGTTAGCCTACTGCAAGCTTATTACGTAACTCGCTCGCAATCGCCATCGTATTCATTTTGACAGTTCTTGTATGAATGTGACAGCTAGCTGATTCCGATGCCAATTGTCAGCCCATACATGAACTGTCAAAATGAACACGGTGGTGATCGCGAGCGAGTTGCGTAATAAGCTAGCTGGAAGGAGATCCATCATCATGCCGGGACGACTTGTGCCGACGCCAAAGAGAGGGCTCAGAATAGAGAAGTCTGGAGAAAGACGGTGTTAAAGGATCAATCATCATCATCACCTTTGTAGGAAAGGCCACGATATGTGGAATTAATCGGGCATCGTTAAAACTTTGATTGTAAAGATTAGGTAATAATGAAAGAAAAACAAACATTGGGGCGTCTACAAGCTATTAAAAATGTGAAATAAGTTCACATTAAGATACTCGAGTGCTTCTGATATTGATGTGCGACTATAAATAAAGTAAATTAGGAAAAAAGGTCGTAACAAAAGGGCATTTCAGAAATGGCTTCACAACATAAACAGATATAGTGTAAAACAAGGTCGCTTTCCGCTGTCTGTCTTTCGGTTCCTATGTACCTATGCTTCAGTGGCGTGGCGTCAAGTATATCAGAAGGCAAGCCGAAGGGAACTTAAGTAGCCTTTTCCTCCAATTCTGCACAATAAATTGCCCAACTGTATTAAAATAGGCAAGCCAGTGGGAATCGAGTTCTATGGACGCCACGCCACTGCTATGCTTAGATCTTTAAAACTAACGCAACGGATTTTGATGCGGTTTTCTTTAATAGATAGAGTGATTCAAGAGGAAGGTTTATATGAATAATTCTACGCGGACCAAAACAGGTAAACAGCGTTTTAAAAATAATGCTACCATTCTCGGAATAAAATCTACTTAGTCATACGTTTATGATTGGATGAGATATTAACTCAATTTAATAAGTATTATTGACATGATATTATTTAATTCATGATAATATCCATTTAAAATACTTGGTATCGATGAAAACAGTTACCTATCTAGATTAATTTGCAAAACACAAGATAATACCAGAAATATCATAATCTGGATAATTATTTATGAGTAATAATTTAATTGCGTATCACCGCCATTCAGCATGATAATTATGTTTAGGTAAACTCGTGGCGGCAGCTCATAATTTATTTACAAGCTAGAATAATATTTAATGTAGATAATTATTATTACGTTTGGAGTACTAATCTCTGTCCATCAGCTATACACCTGCAATCATAGATTTGTTATACGTATATCCATCGTATGTATATATTCATCGCGTCTTTATCCCGGTATACGGCGTAGACAGAGCCTAGGGTAACCAGGACAGGTTAGCCCTCTTGTTTGAATACTTCGAATCCGCGATCTTAATATTGATGTAGGTACCTATCTAAGTACGTGCCGATATTTTAATGAGATTGTTTATCTCATAACAGAGGAATTACGAAGAGTGGAAATATCACTTTGTAAAAATTAACCTAACCTGTGCGCATATGTAGGTATGTACTTATTCTTTCTCTCTTCTCTCCTTAAACAACGTGATTTCATCCTTTAACCGTGATCCCCTAGCTATTGACCCACAGGGGGTCGACGGGTAATTGAAACACCGCGCGGTTCTTACCCATTGGTCCACCTACAGTAAAGTTTCTCCACCTGGATTTTCCTGGTTAGTCCAAGGGCGGAGCCTTATGCGGAACATTATGTTTACCAAATTCCAAGTCAATCGAACGAGTTGAAGAGTTCCCTTCTGCGCGAAGACGGTTCTGACCAGGCCACTTGTATTCTTCTACCAGATTATCGCATTATCATCCGACTTACACCAGTAGGTATCTATGTAAAATTTCAGTTCTATCGCTTGAAGATAATTTCATAACAAAGCGTTTACCCAGTGGCGTAACTATAGGGTGGCAGGGCTGGCAAAATGCCAGGGCCCCCCAGCTCTACGGGGCCCCGAACTGGCTCGGCCTTGAGCACAGAAGGGAAGATGATGCACTTCTTTATAGTGAGGAAGGGCCCCATCTGATGAATTTGCCGCGGGCCCCTGACGTTATAGTTACGCCACTGCGTTTACCTAGTACGTAAGTACTAGCCAGAGTACTATTCTATCGGTTGATTTCTCTACGATTAATCTATAGTAGTTAGGTAAGAACTCCTATCTACAACAACACACACTTTCCAATTAAATCGATAAAATTAAAATCCAAGGGTCATTAATTATCATTTAATTAAGTTTCTTCCATGCTGGTCTGGGAACAAAGAAAAAACATGATTTTATCATTCGAGCTTCCGATGTTTCCTTGCAGTGTGGTTAATCACCGTCCCGTCCCGTCCGAGACCCGTCTCGTAAGAGCGCTTGTATTCCCAATTTTCCCGTACGGGGTACGGGGCCGAGACATGGACGGTGAAGGAGAGAGAGCGGCAGCGTATTGACGCCTTGGAAATGTGGTGTTGGAGGAGGCTGCTTATTGTCTCCTGGACACAGCACCGCAACAATGTCTCCATCTTGAAGGAGCTTAACATCGGCTAGAGACTGCAAGCGGTGGTGCACTCCCGAATACTCCAGTTCTTTGGACATGTGACGCGACGCGGGGGGGACTCCGTGGGACGGCTCGTTGTGCAGGGCCGAGTAAACGGCAGCAGATCGCGAGGGCGTTCGCCTTTGCGATGGACGGACCAAATCAAGTCGCTGACACACACATCCCTCAACGACTGCGCAAGACAGGCTTCAGCTAGGGACAAATGGCGCGCGGTGGTGAAGCGCTGCCGGGCGTCTTGCGTGACCACGACTGCTCTGTCAAGAGCATCCGACTCAGAAGAAGAAGCAAAAATCAGTCCAGCAGTTTGAAGTATCAGCTCTTTTCCAAAATGATGTAGTATATTTTTGGCATTTTTTTTTTAGCTAGGTACCTACCTATAAATTACTCGATTATTGCGTGGGGGGTTTTATAAATTTTGATGAGTTAATATTAAACATGTAGAGATATTACTTTGTAGAATTAGTTAGTACCTACTCGAAGATTTAGTGCTTAATTGGCTCTTCATGAAACATGATAATTTTTTAAGTGATTAAACGATATGAGAGTAGATAGTTACCTACTTAGAGATTTTTCTAGCGTGAACAACGAATGATTATAGTGCTTGATAACATGGACAGTCTTCTTATCCATAAGTACCACTTCAAAGACATATGGGACCATACATTTTTTACCTTTTGCAGCCACGTCAAATACAAGAGGCGTCACCGATACGGTAGACTTCTTTATCGCGATGCCTTTTTTATATACATATATATATTTATTCCGAATTCGCTACAATTTCAGTAAAAGTACTTACATGTTGTTGTTGTTGTTAGTCTTTTTTTTTTAATTGTCGCGTAATTCGGCGTTCTTCATGGCATAGGCCTCCTCCGTGTAATGGAGGGTTTGGGCTATAGTTCCCACGCGCGCCCAGTGCGGATTGGGAACTTAACACACACCATTGAATTTCTTCGCAGATGTGTGCAGGTTTCCTCACGATGTTTTCCTTCACCGAAAAGCTCATGGCAAATTACAAATGTAATTTGCGATGCCTTAAGCGTAACCTAAACTCAATTGAAAGAAGGTTGCTTTTGCATTGAAGTAATGGACATATATATATATATTATATATATATATATATACTATATATATATATATATGTATGTATTAATGGCATTTATTAATTTCAGGGCCCACCAGAGGTAGAGGTACAGTCGAGGACTTTAATTGTTGTGCATACATGAAATGCTGTCATAGTGAAGTAACGCCATGTCGACAAACAAATTTCAATAATATTTTGACATTGACATTTTGCGACAAGGTTCTATCGTGGCTCAACAATTAAAGACCGCGAGTGTAGTCACCAGCATAAATAAGTGATCACTTTTGTACCTTGTCACTTTAAAGTCATGTTTGAAAAACCATAAGAAATCATGTAACGACTGAAAACTGGTGACTGTACGCGGACAATAGTTTGAAAAATGCTACAAGTAAACAGTGTGATTCAAAATTGACAAGATTTCAGAAGTGACATTTTATTTGTTCTTGCTTTCAATCTTTTTTGATGTTGAAACAAGTAGATGAAGTAATAAAAAATAATCTCAGTTTTCAATATAATAATATTTTAATAAAATTGTTCTCGTACAAATTACAAACTCGTTTTTATTGAATAGGTACTTAAAAATAAGTGTATCCGGTTTACGAGCCTTTTAAAATTGAAAATGTTTAAAATAAAAGATAGAAACATCAATTCAATACAACAAAAAAATATATAAAAGCGGAAGTTTTTCAAACTCAAAACAATTTTTTATCATTTTTAAGTTGTATGTATACATGTGCCCAGTTGTGATTTAAAGATTTTGAATACATATAACATCGCTATCGTATTCGTTCTAAAGTATTGTATACAGTCGTCAACAAACTTAACTGACAATTATTTATGAACCTTAATTTATGGTGATAAGATCCAACGGCCAATTAAAAGTTGACTGACATGACACTAGCTCTTAAAATATTACAAAAATACATTCAAATTGTCACAAAACTTATATTGTGATATATTAGCACATCATTACAATATACAATATACATAGGTATTAATATAATATACATTTAGACATTTGCGACGGATCCACAGGAAAACAGTCCTTATGGTGTCCAGTACCTACTTTTACTTTATACTGACATTAAATTCGTGTATTTCGTACGAAATGTTACAAATCGCATAATTAATCAAATTAATCATTAAACTACGTAACAGAAAAATCAAAGGAATCATGCTATTATAATCTATTAAATAGTATAATTACAACAACCGGATAACTCATGTATAAAAAGCCGAAAGAATGCTCCGACATTGTTTCGGACTATTCCGTAGTCCTTGATCAGAGAGCGCTCGCATCGACGGCAGCAAAACGAACACTGCGCGCCCTATGATAAAAATGACGATAAAAATGAGGGTAGTTGTGCGCCGATGTCTGCAGCTGCCGCCGGGGCGAGCGCTCTCTGATGAAGGACTACGGAATAGTCCGAAACAATTGTCGGAGCATTCTTTCGGCTTTTAATACGTGAGTTATCCGGTTGTTGTAATTATGTTCGAGTCTCACGGTAGTTTCATATTAAATAGTAATTAAACAACAAAAAAAAACAATATAATGGTTATGTATGAACCTACTACTGACAATACAATTCAAATATTATTTATCAAACACGACATAATCAGTACAGTGATATAACTAAAATAAAAAGGCTGGACAGACGATTTTTTCCTACTTTCTAATGAGTAGCATCAAACCTATATCGCCATGGACTTGCCATTATCAACACAAACAATAACAATACTATACTAGCAACACCAAGGTTTCACTTACATAAGCAAATTGTGAATAAAATTAATGGATAATTGATTAAAATAATTTCATAAACAAATTCGTTACAAAATTGATTGTGCTGATTTTATTTTGTGTTGCAATGACAGATACAGACAGAGCTATAATCTTTACAGCCAGGAGTGAGACATTTCCCCGCGCCATCTCGCGTAATAAAATAAAGATTTGTTTGGTTACAAGTGTGATTACTTAATTTAGAGAAGTTAACTGGAACTGTTATACTGGCTAAATTATACTGAAACTGCAACACATAGTGTGTAACTTATGTGCTGGAACAAGTAATATTTTCGCAATTTAAACATGTTATTCAGTATTGGCTTCAGTGGCGCTTATAGAGGCCCCTTAATTTATTTTTTCTTTAATATCTCTCATGTACAGACATCAACCTGTTACAGTTTTATTATATGTATATATGCCTTGCAATGATTAAACATTTACTAGCAATATAGCAATATCCATCATAATATCTGCTCCCCAGCTCTAGTGTTATGCTTCTCAGTGGCCAGCCAATCAGAAAGCACTAATCGGAGTGGCGCAGCGAAGTTTTTTAACACAGCAACACTTGGTTAATTGTAAGATGTAGTGTAATCCTAAGCTTTTATAATCTTGTATTAAATAAAAAAAAAACTTTGTGACTGGCCATAAAAAAAAAGCTTAATGCACTTAGCACACAACTATTATGCTGGTCCCAAGTATGTGTAAGGATAAGCACACATGTTCTACTTTTTTTTAAAATATTTACTCATTGCAAAGTAACCCAGCATCCAGTGGATTGGAGTGATTTATAAAACATTAAATACTTGCACATATTTTCTCATTACTTTAGAATAACATTAGAAACTGCTTGTATATTAAAGCTGTACTTTTTGGCGCCAAAACATTACAGTGCGGTACCAACATTCACATTTAACACTCAATATTGTAAACTTAACATTACCACATAGCTGTGTAGACACAAACCACAGACAAGATATTTTAGTGGGAACTGTCAGTTTTTATATCTGTATTTTTCGTCTTTGGATGTACTGGTCCCACATTGATCCTGTTCTCAGCCAGATGTCCACTGGAAAGATAAAGTTTGTGGTATAGTTTTTACACCCATTTTGATTGTTGGAATGCCAACATTAACAAATTTTTTATCTCTAAATTTCTTAATTGATTTTATGATGTTTTAAGTTAGATTAATATAAAGACCGACAAAAAGGTCATTAAGATTTGTAAAACTTTGTTTGTTTCAAATGTAACACGTGAATTTTAAACCCACTTCCAATGCTCTGATTGACTTGAAATTTGACGCATGTATAAAGTGTGCAATAATTAAATACCTACTGACAATACAAAAGCTCACATTATTCTACCAAACCGAACACCATCACGTATGGGACCTGATCTCATGATAAAAATGTTAGAGAGGGGCTGATTCCTCAATGGAGGAGCACTACTTTGCGAGTGAAATCTCTTGCTCAAAAAATCTGTCCACAGCATGAACACCAATCTTTAGAACTTAAAGAGGTCCTTTCGTTCAGCAAGAGAATAAGAAGATTCGAGGAGAGTTGCTTTGTGGGAGCGCTGTTGGGACAGTAACCGGTGGCTCCGTCCAAGGGGAACTGGGCTGAATGATCGCTGAAGAGGATCGACAGCCCGCCTGACCCAGCTAGGCGTCCCCTCCCAACATCATCAACATCATCATACCTTCAATGTGGCGCCACCGTCCTTGGCGAGCTCCTGCTCTCGGCGCTCCATCTCTTCAGCCCTCTGCTGCTGTCGGCGCACCTTCTCCGGGTCTTTGACCCCGCGTGACGCTTCATCATTGCGTCGCTTCTCGGCCGCTTCTACCAGCTGGCGACGTCTGGTCTCCTGGTGAGACAAGTATAGCCAGATTTAGTCGTAACCGTAACACTTAATCTCACACCTAGGAAAGTGTAACAAAGAGGACATCTTTGAAATGATAACAAATCGACAAGTCGTTATGGAGTGATAAGCCAATTTACAATGTTTTCCTGCCAGCGTATTTATTATTATTATTATGATAATTTTATAAAAATGTACACGTTTGCTTGACCCGAATAAAATTGAAATGTGCAATGTTGTTGTCGCAATCGATTGCAACTTTCAACGTAGAAAAATGATAATAAAAGTTACTTACTGCGTCTGGCGTCAACACGTCTGAAGCAGAAGGTTTACAACAAGAAGTTATCAGCCCCATGTTAGGGAGAAGCCTTAATTTTACAACTTATTTTCAATATTATTTTTCAACTTCCAAGGTATCAAATCAATCTGTTTTCCTTATCAAAAAACGTCAACAAATAATGACGTTTTACGTTGCGTTCATAAATGTTGGTGGAGTTTTTTCGTTCAGAAATGTAAATTTGTTAACCTTGAACCTTAAACTTATCCTGCTCAACCCACACCCGCCCGATTATCTTTCGGTATAAAATGTAATCAATGTGCTAAAATCCAATAAAAAAAACATCGACAGTGACAAAGTGACAAACTAAAAATCTAACTTCTAACTTCTAACTTAATATTATAAATGCGAAAGTATGGATGGATGGATGGATGGATGTTTGTTTGTTTGTTACTCAATCACGCCAGAACGGCCCAACGGATCTGGATGAAATTCGGCACATAGATAGAGAAAAGTCTGGATTAGCACATAGGCTACTTTTTATCCCGGAAAATTGCGTAGTTCCCGCGGGATAGCGATAAACGAATTCTTTGCAGACGAAGTCGCTGGCAACAGCTAGTAAGCAAATAAATGTCATAACGTTGAAATGAAGTTGTGCGACTCTTAAAAGTCGAATAACATTTCAAATTTTAATACTAAACTTGCAAAACTAACCATTTTTTTCCTGATAGACTGAACATTGGCCATTTTCACTGATTGGTAAAGTTTAAACAAACTGAATATCCCCCAAAGCTTCTTTCAACAAGGCTTATCCGCCGTTTGAAAATAATTTCGCACCGCTAAGCAAAATTGCGAACATACGGTTTGATAAGCAACAATTAAATCAATAATAGCAAAATATGACCAACGATCAAAACTAGAAGAGTGTTGCAGATAGCAGACTAGCAGACGATGGTACTGTTTCCCTACTTTATTATCATTCACAAGTTTGAGCTTCAGCTATATGTACTCACTATTTAATATGTTGAAGCTAATTATATTTAATTTAATTGATTTATAAAACAAAAATTGTACAGAGTTCCGTTTCACAAGAATCGAGTTATTAATTCAAATCAGTTTGTTCTTGTTCTGTATTCAGAATGTATAGAAATGAAAACTTTCGTATTTTTTTTTCCTATGTTCTCTATTCGTATTTACTTTCTTTAGTCCTGTATGCCACTAAATGAAAAACTGACCTTACATCAAGTATCATCGATATAATCGTTAAAATCGTTATAACACAACCTTATATCTGTCACATTTTCTTGTACGAATTGTCGATGTCGAAGAATTCCCATCACTAGCGCAAAGTACATTTTCGTGGTGGACTGTCGAAAATTTAAAATTATTCCATAAATACGCTATAAAATATGCTATCACGCGTAGCTTTGCGTTCAGGTGCGTACAAATTACTTCATATACTCATATTGATGTCTTGGGTATGTAATAAAAATATAATTTTAACCTTAACCCTCGGTTACGTCGTTTATGTAATCACTGATTTTGACAAATGAAAATCGGTTTTACCTACTGATCCTGTAAAAAACATTTGAGGATCAATTATACAATTTTCTTGCTATTCATTAACATTACAATTATTTTGAAAGTGTTTTGGAGCAATAGTTGGATAAATCTTTATCATAACCTTAGATGGGTTAACTCAATGTATTGGATGTAATTTTACTCATAGTTCTAACCCAGTTCAACTGCCTAAAACTATCTTTACTGCAATGAATGTTCGAGATTCGTCTTATTAGTTAAAAATGTATTAGATTTAGTACCTGCAGGTGCAAAAGTAAAAACATTTTGTAACATTAAAGACGTTATTCTTATGGAAATCATAAATGTTTCTTATCCTAGTAAGGTAAAAGCACCAGTCATGAACATTCTCCAGTGATGGACCGTTTAAACTACGTCTATAAAAAATAAGCAAACCCTAACGTTTTTTTTCCGCCGGTAGCACTTTTTGCAAATGGCAACAATTTCGCCACCATATGTTCAACATTTTACAGGTGACGGCAATGTTGTTTGCCTTAGAATCGTTGTTGTTTTGCATGCGGCGAATTTTGGCGAAATAATCGCAGTTTATTAGAAGGATCACGATGCGGGTGAGTATAATTATTGTAATTTTACTAGAATCTTATACTGGAAAGGTGTTGTAGCTATTTATTTCCTATTTATATATTACTTGAGGATGATTTTTATAACCTTAATGTTTTCTGATTCTTGATGTATAGCTTGATATAGGTATTGTTTATGATTGGTTCAACCAATGATACCAAATCCAGTCATGAACAATTTGTCCATTACTGGATTTGCTTCAGTTTCGATTAATTTTCTTACTATGCAGTCGGTAGTTATGCAAGGGTTATAGTTCTGTTGTTAATATTCTTTAAATTTCATCCCGTCCAGTGATGGACAATATCAGTCCATGACTGGTTGTCCATTACTGGTACTGTCAAAATGCACTTCACTTACCTAAATTTTACATAACCATTTCATATTTATTTATGTAGATATGGCACCAAAGAAAAACTACACTAAGGAACGAGAACAACTACACAAAGAAGGATGGCAAATGCCATAGAAGAAGTAAATAGAGGAGTAAACATAGGTCATACATACTTTTTTTCACATGCGTCAATAACCAACGAGTTTGAACCAAATCAACAAGCTGATGTAGAAACCCAACTAAAAACAATTACTGATCTCTACCCACAACAGCTAAACAAGATCCAATTAAGGAGATACAACCACTAATGACTGAAAAGGAGCAAATACAATCCATTGACGAGGCACAGCTCCAAATAACTGAAGAGAGACAAATACAATCCGCTGACGGGACGCGATCTTCAACTATTCAAGAGCGAAAAAATCAATCTATCGTGAACTCACAAACCTCAACAATTAATATAGATACACAAGATATAACACAAGATATATACAATTGATGAAACCGGTCTCGTCAGTGGATCAATCAAAATCATTATTAGGTAAGACACAGACTGAAACAACTAAACAGACACAAATACAGTTACATGACGAGACACATTCACAGACGACTGCCGAAATCCAACAACAAAAAAATAAATTTGTGTTTTTACAAGAACGTTTCTTTTCTGTGCTATCAAGAAACCTCAGCTAAATTTACATGAATACAGAATTCTGTATTGGTACCAAAACCATCGACGTCATCAGATACGAATGCTTCAAAGGATATGATAATTCCATCTCCTTTCAAACGGGCTTTATTTTGGCCAGAATTAGAAGTTAATAAAAAACGAGCGTCAAAAGAACGTTTACCTTTAGCTATAACTAGTAAATGTTGGAGGGCGTATATGGAAAAGAAGGAAAACGAAAAACTAAAATTACAAGAAGAAAATGCAAAAAGAATAGCAAAAAGAGAACAGAAAAAGATCTTAAAAGAAAACCTTGTGAAAGAGCGGAAAGAAACAGCAAAAAAAAGAATCAAAATAAGATGAGTAAATATGGGATGTACAAGCGTGTTTTAGAAAGGGAATGGGATGCACGGATCAAGTCTTCTCCTTGCGGCGTATAACTGTAAAGTATATGGCCGGAAAATATACTGCTTATTCGTCGACTTGGAGATGGCTTATGACAGGGTGATGAGGAATGAGTTGTGGTCAGCGTTATCTATGCATGGGGTGAACAGTAATCTGATACGAGCACTAAAATCTTTCTATGAGGATTCTAGTGCTTGTGTGAGGATAAACGGGGCGTATACTGAATGGTTTAGCATCGAAAAAGGTGTTAAACAAGGATGTGTTGCGTCACCGTGGCTGTTCAACCTATTCATGGATACGTGCCTGAATAATTTGAAAGAGAATGACTGTGGACTAAGGATGAGTGAGTTAACCATCAAATGCCTTCTATACTCCGACGACCACGTGTTGTTAGCATCGTCGGAGGAGGAGTTGCAAAGGATGGCTAACATTTTATGTGGGGCATTGGAAAGGAAACGTATGAAAGTTAATGACGAAAGTCATGGTGTTCGAAAAAGACGATAGTATGACAGAATGTGAGATCATGATTGCGGTTGAGAAAGTAGAACAGGTAAAAGAGTTTGAATATCTGGGCTCGGCGTTTACGAAAGATGAAATGTGTGAAAGTGATATTGAAAGAAGAGTGAATGCAGGAAACATGGTCAATGGAGCGCTGCGCGCCTTTGTGAGCAGTGAGAAAGTGTCAAAGAAGGCGCCAGCTGGCTGTTCACAGAGGGGTGCTCATCCCAACACTAATGTACGGTAGCGAAAGTTGGGCATGGCAAAAGAAGCATGAAAGTAGAATAAATGCTGTAGAAATGAGAGCATTAAGAAGTATGGAAGGTGTATCACTGAAGGATAGAATAAGGAATAGTATGATAAGGGAACGTGCTCGTGTGAAAGAAGATATAGTGACTAGGATAGAAAAAGGTATGCTTAGTTGGTTTGATCACGTAGAGAGGATAAACTAAACAGATTTATATGGGGTGTGTGAATAGGTGCGTTGGGAGGGGAAGACCTAGACGGACGTTCCGTGATCAAATTGGGGACGTTTTGGAAAAAAGTCAGGTCAAGAGTACCCGAAACCGACGAGCATGTATGAAGAGATTGATGAATGTGGATGAAGCGAAAGATTCTAGAGATTTAATAAGGTATTGAGAATTGACAGTATTATTGTTTTTATTTGGATGTCTATAGATGGGTGTCCATGAATGGAGTATGTCCATAGATGGGTGTCCATGAATGGAGTATGTCCATAGCTGGGTGTCCATTATTGGATTTTGGCTGACCATAGCTGGTTTTCAAAAATGTGTCTGTTAGTTAAGCAAAATTACGTTTTTAAGTGGTATGATAAAACATTAAATAATTAATACTGTTTGGCCAAACTGTCTTTTATTACTTTCTAGCAATCCTAGATCTGTAATTGCGATGAGAAATAAATTAAATTGCTAAAACTAAATATTTCTCCTTATAGCGTCCATGACTGGTGCTTTTACCTTATATACATTGTTTTAGTACTGCTTGTTTCTTGCTGTTGTGAATAAAAAAAAAATGATAATCATGATTCTAGCTGCGGCCCGACAGTCCGTGTCCACTGCGTTGGTGGCTCGTGGCTCTGCTACCGATGTCTCCGGAGTCCGAGATGAAAAGAACTTCCCCAGGCCTGTGCGAGGGGAGCCCGGCAAAGTCAGACTCGGCTTTGTACCTGAGGAATGGTAAGAATTAAAAACTGGAAGACATTTCAACTAGAAAGGAACGGAAAGGCTGCTCTATAAATGCTGCTTTTCTTTCTCATTCTATTAAAATGAAGGTTGAGAAGTTATAGTTAGATACCCCAAAACTATTTAGGAGAATAATTTTAACATGTATACTAGGTATTTGGTTGTGTAGATTCTTATAAGAAAATATGTAGTGTTTTGTTTTTTAAAGGTGACTGTTAGAGTCTGGTCTCTGGTCATGGACCGGGCATACACTAAGAGATAATCAGGAAAAATGGAGTAAAATCATCACAGATTGGTACCCTAGAAATGGCAAAAGGGGAAGGGGAAGACAACAAAGGAGATGGGAAGATGAGCTAAAGCTGACAGCGAGTCCAAACTGGAGTAGGGTCACTAGAGACAGGAACCAATGGAAAATGTTAGAGGAGGCCTTTGCCAACAGGCACACTGAGCTCAGAGATATTCTGTAAGCTAAGGATAACAGGCAATGATGATGATGATGATAATAATGATGATGATGAAGAAGTCTATAATATATACCTACTAGCTTCTGCCTGCCACTTTGTCCGCATAGAACTAGACTTAAGTACTGTTGTTGATAGTATATTCTGCAATAATTATTAACATCGTGACTCTAGGCAGCTACGACCTTTGACGTATTTATAGCTATCCCGCAGGAACTATGCAATTTTCCGGGATAAAAAGTAGCCTATGTGTTAATCTAGGGTACCAGCTATCTCCTCTCCAAATTTTATCCAAATCCTTCCAGTCGTTTCAGCGTGAAGTAGGAACAAACATACACACTCACATTATCACATCCATCCATCCAATATTAGTAGGATATTCAATATTTCACTTGTATACTTTCATCTTTCCAGGTTCCAGTTTTTCCATGCCAAGACAGGTGTGACGGGGCCCTACACCTTCGGTGTGGGTCTGGCCACATACCTGTGCAGCAAGGAGATCTATGTTATGGAGCACGAGTACTACAGTGGGCTGTCACTCCTCATCATGGTCTACATTGCTGCCAAGAAGCTGGGACCCCAAATCGCTGCTTATTTGGATAAAGAAGTCGATGTAAGTTGATTTCACATGTGAAGAGCTGTAGGCTTATTGTCTAACTCGCTCGCGATCATAATCATTTTGACAGTTCATTGTATGGGCTGATAATTGGCATCGGAATCAGCTAGCTGTCACATTCATACAAGAACTGTCATTTCAAACTGATGCAGTGTCAAAATAGTTACACAATTACCCTGTAGGGGCTGCAGCTCTTGTTGACTCGGCAAAATGGAATGAATTGTTGATTCAACACAAAAAAATCGGCCACACACACATCCCACACACTCGCATGCGCAGTCACTCACATGGGTGGATCAACTTTCTGTTGTTATCCTGTCTCACTGGCAAGTAGACAAAAGTAGGACAGTTTGTTTGTAGAAATATTGTCACCTCGTGAGGCAGTCAATTTTTTTAGCAGACATTCTTGCGGCGCAAGCTTCTCGGCAATGATGCTCTTTCCGAATGCGCTGGTAGTTTAAAAAAAAGACGTGTAATAGAGCCCTTGGCGGCCTATCTGCGAATTAACCCCCTTGTTCATAAACGCACTATAGGCCTCTGCTAAGTTAGTAATCGTTTGTCCTTGTCTGTGAAAGGTAAATGTCAAAGTGACAGATAAGGACAAACGATTACTAAGTTAACAGAGGCCTATAGCATAGAATAAGTAAGAACATAGTAGAACGGAATCTCCCGCTCCGGCCGGACTCAAGGTCACGATTTACAGTACTTGTTAAACGAGCGGCTCAGTCAGGCTGCCACGGCCGGCGTCGCCGCACGCGCGTTTGGCATATTTGCGCGTTCCGTCCCGTAGGTACTCATCTAGTTTTACGTGAGCCTGTATGTATTTTAGTTTATATTTGTCGGTAAGTAATACTTACTTAAATCATCTTAAATGGCTTCATTTGGTATGGCACTTGTAATAACTTCTTCCTTAATATAATATGTAGGTACGTACCTAATGATTTACAAATTTCATATTTTGTAAAACTAGAATAAAATAATGATTTCAAAGTAAATAAAAACTTATATTTTAGCGATATATATTGCACCAAATAAACCTTTTCTTTTCTTTCTTTCTTTCTTTTATATGATCTTTAGACGTAAGTATAATATTTAACGGTAAGCAACCCTAGCAATACGCCTGGACGACAGAGGGGCGTAACGACGTGAAGGGGGAAGTAGGTATATAAATGGCGGCGTTTTGGACGCGGTCAAAAGAGATTCCCTTCTACCCTGTTATTATCTATTCTATGCCTATAGTGCGTTTATGAATAAGGGGGTAAAAGTTTAGATTCTCGAAGTGACAACTTCTTTAGTGGCGCTGAGCACTTTTTGGGATGGGAAAATAATGTTAAGCTCGCGTCAGGAGTAAGACGGAGGGAGAGCTTAAGTACCAGAATGTCAGATCCAGCTTATTTTGAAATACGAATGAATCGCGTTCGATTTTTGAGGTGCTTTGTTGAGTTGTGGAGCAAAAGTACTAGGGCATCAGCACATTGTCAGTGGTCTGTCAATATACATAGATAATACGTACGTTTTTTTTTGTAAACTGCCAGTACGGTATGCGTCTTGAGCGTCATGGATACAACATTAAAATCGAATCTAATCTGTTTTCACTTCTGCCGGCACTCCCGGAGTGCTACCTGTTGCTTTTTTTTAACCTTTTTTTTTCCAACGATCGTTTCTCGCAGGCTGTAGAGTCGAGCTGGAACGAGGGTCGGGCGGAGGCCATCAAGACCCTGGAGGACTCCATCGCCGAGGAGAAGAAGGCGCAGTGGCGCGCCGAGGGCCAGGAGCTCCTCGTGCAGGCCAAGCGCGAGAACGTGCTGTTGCAGCTCGAGGCTGCCTACCGGGAGCGCCTGATGAATACTTACACTGAGGTACAGTACTAGATCAGAGATTAAACGGTCGATATTGCTACGTTGCGATGGGGGAAGGAAGGAAACTCAAGAGGACTACGCGGACGAATTCGCGGGCAGAAGCTTAATAGACGTGGATATTTGCGTAATCTATATCAGGGACCGGAAACCGGTTAATTTTTGAAACCGGTATTGTGCACTCGCCTTAGAACGAAAAGGTTTTCGCTTCCGTTCGCGGTTACCGGTTAAAGAACTGTTCAATTGAGATACCGGTTTGTGCGCTTTGTTCGTCTTTCGTTTTTGGGGAACGAAATTAACCGGTTAAATTGGAAATTGCGAAACAAAAGCAAGATAGAACTTGTATTGCTGTCTCATTTCGTGCCGTTCTGCTCTCACTAATAGTTATTAATTTGAGAGTGAGAGGGACGGTGTGATACGAACTTCGAAAATCAAATTTCGGAGTAGCCACCCTGTTCTGTTATCACGTCTGACGCCATTTTGTGCGACGCACAAAGTCGGCTCGCCGCGAGCGCGTTGCCTCACCAGTATGCTTAGTGTAAGTTTTCGGTCACAAAATACGTCTCGAACGCGTTTGCGTTAAAATGTCAAATACTATGAGAACAGTTTGTTGCCGTTTCGATCCGCAAGTGGCGCTGCCAATTATTCCATAGTAATTGAGACGTGTACGTGAACGCGTTCGAGAAGTTTTTTAATGCGAAAACTTACACTAGAGGCTCTGAGTATAAAATGTGCAAACGTGCTGACCGTGAACGGCTGAGCCGCTCATGCGTACGCACCTTGATGTGTCACAAGCACACGTCATTAACTTAACGTTCTCAATTCCAGGTCAAACGCCGTCTAGACTACCAGCTGGAGAAGTCTAACTTGGAGCGTCGCCTGGCCCAGAGGCACATGGTGGACTGGATCGTGAGCAACGTGACCAAGGCCATCACCCCCGACCAGGAGAAGCAGACCCTGGACCGCTGCATCGCCGACCTGGCCGGCCTCGCCGCCCGCAAGTAGATTAGTGGGGATTATTTATATACGTGTATCGTAAATGTAATGAGTAAAGAGATCAGTTAATTCGTCTTTATTTTATTTTAACTCTTACCTTTTCGACGCCAATGACTCATATATACCTAAGCATGGCAGTTTGAACGCCAAAGACCTATATATACGTCTGCTAGCTGTTGCCCGTGACTTCGTCTGCAAAGAAGTCGTTTATCGCTATCCCGCGGGAATTACGCAATTTTCCGGGTAGCCTAACTGTTATTCCAGACCATAATCTATACCTGTTTCAAATTTCATCCAAATCCGTTCAGCCGTTCTGGCGTGAAAGAGTAACAAACCTCCATCCATACACAAACTAGCATTTTATAATATGAGTAGGATTACTTCAATGAAGCAACCTACGTTCAATTGACAACATTTCATATTTCTGAGCATTGCATATTAATGGTTCTCTGTATTTTGTTTGAAAAGATGAACATGCTGACAGTTTAATTTTTTCGCTAGGGCTTGTTTAGTTTATAATTAATTTATTAATTTGTGCTTATTCTAAAAGGGCGTAACTCCGATACTATCACAGAATACACACTTATCCCTTTGTCTTTTCTCTATAGAAAAAAAAACTGACGTTAATTTCTAGTTGTCAATGTCAGGCCCTATTCTCCAATATTCGATTTTCGAGGTTCGCTTCGTGCTGTTCCGCTCATACAAATAGTCATTATCTTGAGAGTGAGAGTGAAGGTATGCAACGAACTTCGAAAATAGAATTTCAGAGTTGCCCCCCTTGTACTTTGAAGTTGTCAAAAATACAAAATTATGATCGCTTATTTTTTCTCGTGAAAAAAGCAAAGGCGTTTCACCTATCCTGTGGTAGTTTTGGTAAAATTAGGACATATTTTTAATTAATTTTTATTTTTTATAATAAGCGATATTAAAATTATATAAACATATTGCAGTGATCAGGAGGCAAAATACTTTCGAACCATATATGCATTTTCAGTTGTTATAAAAATGAAATGTTGTCAATTGAGCGTTTTTCAAAAAAAGTGTACATAGTAAAATTTGGATGTCCGACTGGTTTTCATTTTTTTTTTCACTTTCTACTTGTTAATTGGGAATAAGTGTGATGTATTTCGATTCCTGAAAAGTTGGGCATTCGAAATATATTTATAAAACGATAAATTTACGCTTATTTCATATATTTATCGTAAAAAGAAAATCAAAAAGTGTGAAATTCTTGATGTCCTACGTCGACTTTGCTATATGTTCAACAGCAAACCAAAACGTAAAAAAAAATTGTACATAGGTTAAGTGTGGTTATATAGGTTACATTATGAGTCTAGATACCGGGCGTGTGCTTTAAATATGCGTAAATACGTTCTGTAATTTTAAAAACTACTTTTTTGTCTGTCCAAGGAAATCGAATGTACCGGACAGTCCGGTTGCGTCACACTAAATTTAACGACTTGTGCAACGAAAATTCTACTAAAAACGTTAATATTTTGATCCTGGCAACATTACAAGGCTACTTAGTACGCTGCCATTACCCGCTTTGCTGTCAGTGTCTCATAAACAGTGACGAAAGGCGCGCGCTGCTGATGACCCCAAAATAAGTGTTCCGATAAAGTCACAAAGTTTTCGGTAAACAAAGGTAGTTAACTTAATAACGACACATTTAAATATTAAGAAACTCATGTAGTATCCAAAACTGTAAAGATTTCACTGTTAAACGAGGCCAGACCAGTTAATTTTGTGGTTTAAATTTGTTTTGGTGTGAATCGTCACGTCCGAATCGTAACGTGATGTATTAGCTGGACCATTTTGTGACGAAATAGAATTATAAAGCTTAGTGCAGAATCGAAATTTGACACTTGTTACATATTAATTCAATTTATTAACCGACTTCAAAAAAAGAAAGAGGTTCTATGTTCGACTGTATGGATGTTTTAAATCTATTATAATAAATTATCAATCTGATCAAAGCGAATGAAACTTTATACTTGTAGATAGTTTATACAGGGTTATTGGTAATACAAATGTAAATAAATATTTTTTTCGTTATTTACATTGAGTATTGTTTTTAATTAATTTAGTTCGAATAAGAATTTCCTTAGAACTCTTTAGGACGACCTTAGTTTAGTTCAAATAAAAATTCCCGCCCGCTTCCTTTGTGATCATTTTTTTTCTGTTTCTTTGAAGTAAGTTTCTAGTTGTTATGCATTTTTGAAGAGCTAAGAAAACGGTTATGTTTTTAAAATAATCTGCCAGCCAAATTCCATAACGTTTTTTTTTTGTTTTAGGGCATTTTAGTGGAAAAAAAACTCAATATTTTTGAAAAAATATCGTTTTTTACCTCGCATTTTTAATTTGGCCTGATAATTGTGGTTGTAATATAAATTAATAGCCAGTGTTTAATCGTTTTTATAAATCAGAAGAAAAAACGAGATTTAAACTGATCCTTTTTTTTTAATACATTTTTGATGTTGCATTTTCGACTTATTTTGAAAAAAAAAACTAAAAAACATGATAACTCAAAAATGGTTAACTTTTGCATAATACATATAGGGGTTAAAATTATTGCAAATAGTCACCCCTATCACCTCCTAAAGAATACACGTCGAATTACCAATAAACCTGTATATACAGTGCTACAAAAACCTCGACCAGAAATTCAAGGGATGCAGAGTTCAACTACCCTCTTTACGATTTACGACATAAGTAAAAAAAATAATTCGAAGAAACAATCTAGATTAAGCTTGGAGACAGTGCTATTAAATGAGTTTACTTCACACAAAACATTCCTTTTTTTTCCACTCGTATTGTATGTACTTACTCGAAGTTTGTATGTATGTTTATCTCTTATTGTACATAACACATTAATTTTACAGGTAATGAGATAAACAGATGCATGATGAATTGAACTTATCACCTCCCGAATTATAGACATATAGATATCCTACTTCCTACTAATATTATAAATGCGAAAGTTTGTGACGATGTGACGATGACGATGTGACGCTGTGGCGATGTGAGTGAGTGAGTGTGTATGTTTGTTCCTTCTTCACGCTAAAACGGACGGATTTGGATCACATTTAGAACGAAGATAGCTGATACCCTAGATTAAAACAAAGGCTACTTTTTATCCCAGATAATTGCTTAGTTCTCGTGGGATAGCGATAAACTTGGCAAGATTTGAATTATGAAAAACAATTATTTTTTGCTATTATTTGTAACATTTGACGTTCTTCTAACGTTAATAATTCAGAACTGATATTCCTTAACACATTTTTAAATATTACATAATAATTTGTACCGTCTTTGTGCAAAAAAAATGAATGTTAAGTAGTCAAAAAGAGACAATTGTGACGAAATGGATACATATTTTATCCTCAGTGATTATGTGATTCATTCAGTTCATAATCTAAGCTTGATTTAAGAAGTTATTATATTTCTTTTCAATTTATAAACTCTAAATGGTCCATATAACAATCCATTCAATTGATAATAAATTTTATATTTTGTGACAAAATGGAACTAGGTTCACCTCAATGTCACCTAATAATGTCGATATTTTTTAAACTACTCAATATTTTTGTGTCATTTTCTCAGTTAGTATGCCTTAACTTATAATTAATCGAATAAGCAGACAAATTTCAAAATTGGGGTCGAGAAAAAAATACTTGTCCGTTTCGTCACGTGTACACTTTTTTTGAAAAACGCTCAATTGAGTTTAAATTTGTAGGTATCGCAATAAAGTCTCTTTTATTTGATGGGGCGGCGAAAGGGTTAACCGCCGTAGTCACAGTCGTGACATGACATTCAATAGCCGCGTATTCACTGAGCGAGCCGCCTCGCGAGGCAGCCTCGTGCAAGAAATCCTACTGATCGAGGCTGCCTCGCGCGGCAACGCCGAGCCACGGTGAGGCTAATATTTCTCCATACATCTTCTCTTAGTCCTCTATTTGTATAATCGGGACATTGCGCATCCCGTAATCGTCTAAAATTCACCATATAGTTGTATTAATTTAAGACACCGCTCTTTATCCATGACGCTAACACGCGACGAACAAGCGAGGCAAAACACAACCGTCTTGAGTGAGCGCGGCAAACGTGCTGAGGCGCCTTTGAGCATGGACAAAAACCGACAACGCGCGGCTCGGGTCGAGGCACGCTCGCCCGAGGCAAGACGTGCGTTGGCAGGCCGAGGATTTGCCTCACAAAGCTGCCGCGCGACTCGAGGCGGCTCGCTCAGTGAATACGCGGCTAGTGACAAAGCTCACGCACTAATGTCATCCATTCATGCCTTCCGGGCCCTACGCACAAATAACTATTAAATGTATAAAAAAAAATGTATTGCCCGTGCTCCTAATTTGTCCTATACTCGGAAAAAATGCTGCCATTATTTTGAATAATTCAATAATATTTTAATACAAAAATAGGTTGGTTAGGTATCTTCAACTGCCCGAAGGCCTAATACCCAGAAAAAGGAGCTCCGCCGAAAACCAGTAGGACAAACTGTAGTAGGGTAGGACACGGGCAACAGAGGAACTATTATGCTCAATTAGTTCAGAAGTTCTATTTCTAATTCAAAATAGTCGACGGAGCTCCGCAGCGGAGCTCCTATTTCTGAGTGTTTAGGCCTTTCGCAGTGGCGTAACTACTATGTCAGGGGCCCGCAGCAAATTCATCAGATGGGTCCCTTCCTCACTATAAAGAAGTGCATCATCTTGCCTCTGTGCTGTGCTCAAGGCCAAGCCAGTTTGGGGCCCCGTGAAGCTGGGGGCCTGCGGCATTTTGCCAGCCGTGCCCCCTATAGTCACGCCATTGGCCTTTCGGGCCATCTAAAGAATTAACATAACCTAAACTTGCCTCATTTTTACGGTACTCAAATTTTGGTCAGTTGTTCGGAGAAGTCTCACAAGGGATAAATAAATGAAGTCGCATGGATGTTACCGTGTTTATTATATAATAAAATACATTAGCTTGGACAACATTAACGTTAAACAGCGGCGGCGCCGCGTTAAAGCTTAATTTTGATTTCAATTTAAAACTACACAACTCCAAGGACGAGCTAAGAGGCAACGGGTTTAGACAAATTAATCCGATATCCTTTTTACCCTCGACGCTAAAAGAGGGGTGTTATAAGTTTAGCGTCGATGTCTGTGGCAACGTAGCGCTCAAACGGACCGATTTCAATGCGGTTTATTTCATTCGAAAGCCAGTTTTCTTAGCCTTGTTTGATATAAATCGGTTTAGTAGTTTGAAGAGTATCAGCTCTTTTTCAAAATGATGTAACTACCTAAAGCATTTTTGGGTATGCGTGGGGGTTTTTAATTTTTTTTAATTAAATCATATTTGTATGTAATTTGTTGGTATTGTACAATTAAACGAAAGTTTATCAAACGATTGGTATCTGATTAATTCGCCTGTTATGTACCTATTCGTCACTCATACTGAAGTAATTCAATATCTGTTCACAACTTATTTTACATGGTCAAATTCTGACACCTGTCCCAAATAGTCCCAATTAGGTCTTTCTAACCGACACCGCCGCGTACAAGTGCCGGCACGTAAGCAGTTTTGATGCGCAGTAGTCGAAGATAAGGTATCGCGGGGAGTGCAGGGGACGCGGGACGGCGTACACCACGTTAGACTTACGTGCCGCCACCTGTATACGCAGTGACGTGTCGCAGGCGTCACGTTTTCTCACCGTTTCTTCATACATTTTGTTGCGATTCCGTAACGTCACCGTTTTTTAAGCGGCGGTGTGGTCGCACCTTAAGGGACTAATGAAGAAGCAGGACAGACAGCGAAAACGAATTAAGCATCAGTGACGAATAGGTACAGAATGAGACGAATCAATCTGATACCAAAACATCCTAAGCGACATGACTTTTGTGAGTCTTATAATTAGTTGTACTCCCTGAATTCGCAAGCAAGCTTTAGCCCGTCCAAAGAATCTAGCGATATCTGGATATTGTTATGTTATGGTAAACCGCGAAAATATGGCGTGTTATGGAAAAAAACAAATTATGTATTCCGCATACATAGTAATTATAGTAGTAACTTTAAGTTATATCTGTCTATATTCACAACGCGCCAACCTTTTTAGTTTTACTATGACTTATTACACAAACATTTAAAAAGGCTGTCGCTCAATCCTGTGTCCATCTGATTTAAATGTTGTTCATACACTTACAGTGTATGTAATAAATATTTGCACTTGATACTGAAATGCATCTATTGTACTTAAGATAAATTAAGGTATTGAGTACACCACAACATAAAAGAAAATACTGCATAACAAGGTGTCAACACTTACGCTTATTTACCAAATGCAAAATAATTAAGGATAGTCGATTCTGTAGTAGCGTAACCGCCATATGGGCAGAAGGGCGTATTCGCCATCATTATTATCGCTTACAAAATTAAAAAGCAACATTTCTATTTTACATACATCCAATAACAAACTACTATTTAGATTTAGATATCCTTTCACATTATTAATCATGTAAAATGTACTTATAATACATTAAAATCATTGTAAATTGTATCAAAACCTGTGCACCACAAAATGACGCGTAGCAAAAAGGCGTAAGAACCAATACCATGATATAAAAATATATAGTATATCTCTTTACAAAGTAACATACACTACAAAATGTGCTTCCTATAATGACGTAGTTATTGCAGTGATTCGAATAGAAAGTGTCGCTTCTCTGATATGATATTGACAGTGTGCGTCTCGGTATTAATAAAGATGCTAAGACCAGCTACTTACAAGATAATGACGTAAATAGTCTTTTGACATGTTTTAAGCCATCATTTGCCAATGTCTATTGCAAACTGTATTAACAGCGATAAGATACACAATAACTCGCGATGAAAATGTCGCTTACATTCTTATTCGGATATTGATATTACGCTGTAAAAAATTCGTAAGCGCCATTCGATATTTCAATTCCAAATAAAAATTATTTAAACACTAAAGTTTAAACATCAGCTCCAAGCACAATCACTTCCTATTCAACGAACACATCGAATTACAAGCTAATTAATATTAAATACCGACAAATTGTTAAAAACAAAATATATATAAATTAGTATTTGGTTTCCAAACGTCTAGGACTACATCCAAGATTTGTGTTACATTATTAGCTACTACAAAAGGGAGATGTTTTTACATGATATGGTCACTATGTTTTTTAATGATTTATAACGTTCGTCTAAAGTTAAAACATACAGAAACACTTGCTGATTGCCATGCAAGATATAGCATGAAAATGTATGCGACATATTGTGCTTCTTTGGGCATCGAAATGAAAACCGCTAAGATCTGGAATTAAAGGAAAATTGCTAAGGCATTCCTTTAATTCCCCAACTTTACACATAACATTTAACTTTGTGGATTACAAATACTCATAAAGGTATAAGCAAGTGTGCTTTCTACATATTTCTGGATGTTTGTCAATTGTGTTATTTTTTCTTTATTTTTTTTAAATTAAGTATTTACATACATACTCATTGAACTATGAAAGTGACCTTAAACAAGTTATTCTTACCTTTGAAACTATTCTTATTATGTAGCTGGCAGTATTGCAGTATTAACATAATTTTAATTATTTTTTACATTACTTTGTTTTTGCGGCCAGGGATCTCATCCCATAGACAAAATGACTCCAAAGAGTATAAACGCTTGTATACTGAATGCTAAACTAAGTTGATATAGTTAGCACCTTTTTTATATTGCGCTATATGAATACGGTCAGAATTAGTACTCGGTTTTGACTTTCAAAAAAGCGTCATACGTTTTACAATACAGCAAATATGTACAAGTTTTTTTAATGGCTTTCACCGTCGCTGTATTAGCAAGGCGTATTTCGCCAATACAAGATTTATTGTCAAGCCAATAATTAAAACTGATGTGTAATTTTCGATCTTTAATTTGAAACATAATGCTTTCTTTTACGAGTACAGTTAGTGCCGTATGCATACAAACATAGCAAAAGAACTGAAATATTAAAGCCTTAAATTTAAAGCGATATTTGGTGTTCTTTTTTCTCTCAGAAGAAAACGTCGAAGTATGGCACTAGTATGAAATAACAGAGCACCAGAAAATAATGTGGGAAAAATTAACAATTCAAATCAAAGCAGATGCAAGCGCAATAAAAGGTTTTTTTTTCAATGTAGCATGCATCTGTTTTCCACATGTCAACAAAAAGTAACTATCCAATAATAAAGCTTGAAAAACAACCTAAACAAATAAAAAATAAATACCTTAAGCGTGGGTCAAAATAACCTACGATTAAATAATGTAAAGACAGAGTAGCAAAATGAATCTCACTGAACAAAATAATAAATATTAAATATTGTGATATAAAAATATCTTTCGCGTGTTTAGAATCAAAACCATAGACTAAGATGACTATGGTTTCGCTCAATCTAGCTAGATAACTACCCACTGCTCTGTCACGATACACATGATATGACCCCCTAGCCAGAACCAGAACGTTATTTTTTAATTCATGGCAGGTGCAAAAGGCTTGCATCAAGCAGAACCAATCCAGCTAAATTGAGAATTATTTTTAACAATATAAGGTCTACTATAAGCTATTATTGCCGCGTCCTCATAATGCGGTGGTATAATTGCATATGAAGGGCCCAGTCCAAGGGTTTGTGCTAATGTAAAATAAAACCTTAAAAGGTATGCGTGAAATACACTATTCCAACGTCGATCAATACTACCAAGAAAATAGGTCGGTGCTTAAGGCGCTTTGGCAAATATTGCACGCGCATAGAGCTCATATTTTGAATTATTATCGATAATTGACAGTAATAATGTTCGGCGACAAAAGATCGCGAGAGTACTGACTTTTTTGGTTTAATTTATGCGCTTAGCATTGATTTTATATGTGACCCATTATCTCTAGTATTAATCAGAGAGCATTCGAAATTGTACAGCACACAAGAACTTACGCAAGCGACATTGTCGCTTAGTCAATATAATATTATCTGGACCGACCGGCAAACATTGGCCTTACCACAATAAACTTACTTTTATACATTATGCCTAAAACGACAGTTCTTGATCCGACACAAATCAATTTAACCATAGAGGAATCAAGCAATAGTGGAATACAGGTTATCCAATTCCGTAACACATTAACGATTTGTATCAAGTCTTTCGCGAGTTTTTACTTTATGACCTACACGAAACAAAGCCACTTTAGTTATTAGAATTATAATCAGTTTCTTTTTTAAATTAATTATGGCCTGTCTTACTTGACCTTGGATTAAAACAATAAAACACAAACGTGGCTGTATGGACCTTGTTTCCTTTGCCCCTAGAGAGATGACGAAAAAAAAATTGACCCGAACCCAGCCAAACGTGTCAATTTTTATAGAAACAAATGGTACGTCACACTCAAAGTTAAATCTTTTGTTAAAAACATGCTCAACGGCAGTCTAAGTTATTGTGGCAATGGCAACACTGTTATAATAGACCCTGGAACTACTCCGAAATTCGATTTTCGAAGTTCGTATCACACCATCTCTCTCACTCTCAAACTAACGACTACAAGTGTGAGTGGAACGGCACGAATCGAACTTCGAAGATCGAATTTTGGAACGACTACAATTTACGTACGTTACAATTCTTTTCTTTGCGGCCGCTTTCCGCCTTCGGGGGTTACTCCGTAATTCGATTTTCAAAGTTATCACATCCTTTTCACTCTCATATTCACGACTATAGCGTGAGCGAAACAAACTTCGAAAATCGAATTCCCAGAACACAAAAACTTACATACGTTACAATAGAACGCAGGTACGCTTCTTGCGGCCGCTCTCAGCCTTGATATGCACTCGTTCCGCCTCCTGGAACCGCCTGACAAGCCGCACCAGTTCGTGAAAGGCTTGGTCTACGTTCATACGCGCCTTAGCACTGCACTCTATGTATGGGACCTTCAGCTGACGGGAGAGAGCTTGGGCCTCTTCTAGGGATACCTGACAAACAAACACACATATTAGATATTTATTTTGACGACCGGATAGACTAGTGGTTAGTGACCCTGCCTGACTATGAAGCTATAGAGGTCCCGGGTTCGAATCTCGGTAGGGGTAGACATTTGTATGATGAATACAAATGTTTGTGCCCGAGTCACGGTTGGCAAGGTTTTACAAACTCGTGTCGTGACGATGAAAACCCTCGCCTTACGGCTCGGGTTTATCAACTCGTCAACTCATTTGTAAAACCTTACTTACCAACCTTGTATCACAAATAACTATTATGGCATAAAAGTGTATCTATAGATGTTTTTGACGTCTTGGTAAAGTACATTATATTTATCTTGTTTTATTAAGTGTCTTGTAAGTGGCAGAATTAAACACTATATCTTAAAAACACAATAATTACCAAGCCAAGTCAATTACTTCATAACAATTGACTCATTAAATCAACCACTTTAGACGTCTTTAATGTCGTTGAGGACGTAATATTGTCGTTTTACGTAAACAATGAAATAGTAGAGCTTCACATATAATTTTATTGCCATTCATTCATTAAACTGTTATACTTATATTAAATGTATAGTATCAAATGTAGGTAATACCTGTTTTGTTCTGTGCTAGCATGATTTGTTAACTTTTATTTTACGATGAATGGAACTGTTGGTTTTTTTAAGAATATGTTTTATAAGTTTCTTTGTTGAAATGTAACCGTTTGTTCCTGAATAAACAATAAAAAAAAAAAAAAAAAAATTACGTCAAAGTAGAAATAATAGTAGGTAGCTAATTCCAAACTTTATACTTATGTAAGTATAGGTACTTGTGCAGGTGTGTACACACAGCAAAGCTATTCGGTAAGCACCTTTGCATGCACGCGCCGCTTTAAACCTGCTTACCGAATAGCTTTGCTGTGTGTACATTATATGTATTGTCTAGAGATGTAGTCAAGTTGTTAATCCTATACTTTAAAACGAGCAACACTTTTATATTAATACACATACTAGCTGTTGCCAGCGACTTCGTCTGCAAAGAATTCGTTTATCGCTATCCCGCGGGAACTACGCAATTTTCCGGGATAAAAAGTAGCCTATGTGCTATTCCAGACTTTTCTCTATCCATGTGCCGAATTTCATCCAGATCCGTTGGGCCGTTCTGGCGTGATTGAGTAACAAACAAACAAACAAACATCCATACTTTCGCATTTATAATATTAGTTAGATTATTATCTTCCTAGCGTTTTTCCCGGCATTTGCCAAGGCTCAGTGAGCCTGGGGTCCGCTTTGACAACCTAGTCCCAAGATTTGGCGTAGGCACTAGTTTATACAGAAGCGACTGCCATCTGACCTTCCAACCCAGAAGGGTAACTAAGCTTTATTGGGATTGGTCCGGTTTCCTCACGATGTTTTCCTTCACCGAAAAGCTCTAAGAATTAAAGAAAGAATTAAGAATTAAATACAGCCTATGGCACTCACATATACTGTTTTTTTTTTTTTATGTGGCATACTATTAGTAAAAGAATTTTCAAAATCGGTTCAGAAGATCCAGAGATTACCCTATACAACAGCGGTCGTCAGACTTTACTGGCCAAGGGCCACATATGACAGTGTGAGTTCCAGGGCCGGGCCGCAGAGTATGTGAAGGCGCTCCAAGAGACTATCAGCCTTATTCATAAAAAATCCTTAATTGAGGTTTGATCAGTCGATTAGTTAACAGACTGATTAAGCTTATTTGACAGTTGTTAAAACGTATGATTCATAAACGCTTGCTTGCAGGGGGGCTACCCCGAAATTCGATTTTCGAAGTTCGTGTCACGTCGTCCCTCTCACTCTCAAATTAATAACTATTAGTAAGAACGGAACGGCACGAAACGAACTTCGAAAATCGAATTTCGGAGTACAAGACCAGTATGTTAGCTAATGAGCTGCTGATGGATGGATTAGACGCGTTATGTTGTCACCTTGACAAATCATAGACCAAAAATGGCCTTTTAGTGAATTAAAAAAAAAAAAATTTACAGCAGTGGCAGCGAATTAACACGACAGACTAGGCAGTGTGGATCTAGTTTCCTTTACCTTTCCCGGAGGGAATAAAAACTTAAAACAAAAAAAACTATCTTGCGTATGGTTTTGCTCTTGCCAAAATCCGCTCTTCACATGTGTGGCGGCCATTTTGTGAGTTAGCAGAGAGATAAAGTAGGGTCTACGGTCCGCTAACTTTCGGAAGACTTAACAGACCCTTGATGGACTGATTAGCGCTAATTGACGTTTATGAATCATGTTTTTTTGCATCGGTCCTATAGCGAGCTTATAGCGAGCCTCAAACTTTTTATGAATAAGGCTGTATGACTATTGAAGCAATTTATATTAATGTAGACAAACGGATAACTCACGTTTTATTACGTCGGAAAAGGTCCAACAGTACCGCAAAAAAAAAAGGAAAAGAAGGAAAGGAGGAAAAGGAAGGAGGAAGGAAGGAGAAGGAAGGGCCGCAATTTGACGACCACGGCTCTACAACCTCACAAACTTTACCTCTATAATATTAGAATAGATTAATTATAGTTACAACTCAGTTTGTTGGTGACTCAGGACGATTATTATATGACTATAACGTATTTTCGGTGTAGGTAAAACGAGGAAAACAAAACTGCGCTTACAACCGCCCATCAGCCCATCACATGTGTTTGTTTACAGTGTAGCAATTGTATGACTCGGTAATCGTGTCATGCGCCTGTTGACTAATACATACACAAATCACCGGAGCCCCTCTTTTGAACGAATTTCAAATGCTATAATGTAATGTTTGCCATAATGATCATTTGCCATAACCCTTTTTTTCTCTGAAACCGTAATTTCTTAAGGAGCATTTTAATAGCAATCCTGTAGAACTCTATAGGTTAGGTTAGGTTTGTTTCATAACAATCCTGAATAATTAAAAAATAAAGAGAAAAGAGAGTTATGGCAAATGATCATTATGGCAAACAATAAGTACATTTATGGCAAATGAAATTCGGGCAAACGATAGAGAACCACAAATCACGTCTATATCCCTTACGGAGTAGACAGAGCCACAGGTACCAAGACTTATAGGCCTATAGCGTAATTGTGGGCGTTTTTATACAAATTTCATTTATTGTAATAATTAAGAGAGCAACATAAAACATCAACTAACATCAATTACTTGTGATAATATCGATCCAGGATTGTTGTTTAAAGTGTTGTAATTTTCCTGTATCAATACAATTCGTTTCTAGTTGCGAGATCCTATAATTGGCTTCATTGGTACTATAGAAGTAATCTACTCTGTAATTTATAGCTGTTGGTTTGCCGAAAATAAGTAAATAAATAAATATGGCCTTTACTAGCTGTTGCCCGCGACTTCGTCTGCAAAGAATTCGTTTATCGCTATCCCGCGGGAACTACGCAATTTTCCGAAATAAAAAGTAGCCTATGTGTTATTCCAGACCATAATCAATCTGTCCAAATTTCATCCAGATCCGTTACGCCGTTCTGGCGTGAAAGAGTAACAAACATCCATCCTCACAAACTTTCGCCTTTATAATATTAGTAAGATTATCTTAGCCTATTGGAGAGTCCCACTGCTAGGCAAAGGCTTGCCCTTGTTTCCATCACTCATCCTGATTGAGGGCTTCTCCTGTCACTCTACTTGATGGGCGTTCCAGAATTAGCGCCATCTTCCTTTCGGTCTACCTACGCTTCGCCATAATGGGCATTACTATTATTTTTAATTTGTCTCTTATTTGGTCACCACAATTACAATAAATGCAAGAAAATTCTCCTGGAGTCACTTCAAACTATGTCATACGAAGATACAGAGAATTTATTATTAGTTGTGAAGTAGATTATCTTTGTAAACTTTCTTTTTACTTAATTTTAATTTTAAAGATTATTTTTAGGATAATAATCATAGTTTTAATTTAATAATTTCTTTATTTTTGTCATGTTATACCTATTATTCCCTAGTGATTGTATAATTATTTAATAGTCATTTTTTTTAGCTCTCATAGCCTGAAACACAGGATTTCCTAGTTCAGGCATATAAGTTGTTAACTTAGATTTGTAAGGAAACTTTGTTCTTAGTTATAATTTTTGTAAAACATTTATGAATAAATTATCTTATCTTATCTTATCTTATAAGTCAACGCACGTAAAATGAGCTCTGGGCTAATGGGCTAGTGGAGGCGATACGTTTCTGCATCTGGTATAGTAGCGTCCCCCACCGCTCCCGCCAATTTGGTCCGTATTTCGCTCATGTGCAGGTATATCGCCAGGAGCTCTTTTTACGTGCGTTGATTTGTATATTTAGTTTCTTTCATTTTCATTAGTGGATAAGTAGAATTTAAAACACTCATTAGCCGCGTATTCACTGAGCGAGCCGCCTCGCGCGGCAGCTTCATGAGGCAAATCCACGGCCTGTCAGGACGTGCATCTTGCCTCAAACGCACATCTTGCCTCGGGCGAGCGTGCCTCGACCCGAGCCGCGCGTTGTCGGTTTTTGTCCATGCTCAAAGGCGCCTCAGCACGTTTGCCGCGCACTCAAGACGGTTGTGTTTTGCCTCGCTTGTTCGTCGCGTGTTAGCGTCATGGATAAAGAGCGGTGTCTTAAATTAATACAACTATATGGTAAATATAGACGATTATGGGATGCGCAATGTCCCGATTATACAAATAGAGGACTAAGAGAAGATGCGTGAAGAAATATTAGCGCGCAATGATGCCTCAGCCTCACCGCGGCTCGGCTTTGCCGCGCGAGGCAGCCTAGATCAGTAGGATTTCTTGCATGAGGCTGCCTCGCGCAACAATCGTTGCGCGGCAAACGTCTAAGGCGGCCTCACGAGGCGGCTCGCTTAGTGAATACGCGGCTAATCTTGTATCTGACGATCTTGCAAAAAGCATTGGTATCGGTAGTATAAAAGCCATATAACATAAATAACTCAAGTATAAACATTCATATTCATTGTACAAGTGCCTGCTCCTAGCAGGATTTCAACTTAGCGACATGGGCTTCCCACGAAGTCTTAAAGCATGCCATGTTCTATTCAGCGTAAGGGACAGAGCTATATGGCTGCATAACTGTGTCTCTTACGCTGAATAGAACATGGCACGCATTAGTAAGCCCCAGGTCGGTATTTATTTATATATTTTTTAAACTAAGTTTCAATACTCACAACTCTCTGAATCTCCAAATCAGCCTTGTTCCCGACCATGAGCATAGGAAACTCATCTCGGTCTTTGACACGGAGTATCTGTTTGTGGAACTTGTAGAGCTCATCGAAGCTGGCATGCTCAGCCACGGAGAACACGAGGAGGAAGCCCTCACCGGAACGCATGTACTGCTCTCGCATCGCTGAGAACTCCTCCTGGCCCGCTGTGTCTAGGACTGTGGGAAACAACGGTGAAACTGATGAATAACCGCATAAACATAAAGATACGCTTTTTCTTTTTGTTTAATGGCTTTCACTACTAGCTTGCACCATCAGCCAAGGTCAGGGGCCTTACCATGACGTCCTAATTCCGACTCAGTTCAAGTTTTAGCTGTCACTCTTAGTATGAATCTGACAGTGAGTGAACTTGAACTGAATCGCATTAAGATGTCATGGTAAGGTCCCAGGACTGCCACCCAAGGTTGAAAATCTCTTTCACATAAAAAAATGTTGAATAGACGTGTCTATTCAACTTGAATGTTCGATTTAGCAATATATTCATTAGGTCATATATTATTTAGGTTGTTTGGTTGAAAAAGTCAACACATGGATGGAGAATGTCAGGGGAAGTAAATGCGGAGCCAAGACACTTGTGAGCAAAATCTGTGTTTACTAGCTAGAATATAAAAGGCATGATAGGTCTCCAAAACATTGGTTAACAACTAGGTAGCTAGAGGCATCTCTAGCCCTTGTGACGCCCGTGTGCAACCAGTATCCTGGCGCCATAACACAGGCGCAGGGTGTTTGAGAGCGCCGGCGCCGCGAGTGACGCATCTTTGTAGGTGTCGCATTAGAGGGAGCTCAGCGCCCCCTTAGACCCGGCACCCGTGTGCGCCGCACACCCTGCACCATAGGTAAAGATGCCTCTGTAGGCAGCCTATGTTACATAATGTTTTTTTTTTCAGACAACTTCACAACTGCTTAAATGTTTTCCTTTTCTATCAAAAATAATGAATCTTTTAAATCAAACAGTATTCGCAACAGAGCATTTCATTATCATTTATCATGTCATCTTAACTTTACGATGACTAGATAGCGCCTTATCACATGTCAAATGCAATAAGATACAGTATCTATAAATACACTGTTTTACCCCATTTGTTTATAGTAATGATAATGAATATTGTATTATGTTCAGAACAAAATTACTACTAGAATGCTATAATTTGAACAATTATTAGGAGGCTAGCAAGTGTGTAATATTTTAGTTTGTAAAAAAAAGTTACAGACTTACAAATAAATAATACCATTACTATGACTTTGTATATGTTATGCTTCCATTGGACTGGACTCCCATCTAGGTCATCCATTTTTCCTGAATTGAAGTAGTATGTGAATAATTTAAAAATATTTATCCTTTGATTAAATAAAATTGCCAAATAATAAAATTAATAACAATTTCCTCTTAATTTAGCCTAATTTTAAATAGAATTGACAAAAAAGATCAAGTTTCTACTATTAGGCATAAGGAACTCAAGTTGACATTAAACTACTATAAGCTCTGCCCACAAAAATACCTGCATATATTGAGAATAGCCATGACACACAGCCCAAGCCCGCCCAAACACTAAGCAGTAAAAACAAACTTAGACCATAAATATAAACTCACTGTCCAATTTCGCGGGAATATCGTCTATCACGCATTGTTTCGTGTAGCTGTCTTCGATGGTGGGATCGTAATCTGTTACAAAATAGCTCTGAAAGAGAAAAGCAACACTTTTATTACAACTTGCAGCAGTGGGCGGCGTCTTTGAACACGGACCTTGACACACACTTTGTGTCATAACTACGTGAATTGGGGCAAAATTTAGACTTTTATGTACCAGATATGCAGATCATGAGTCAAAGCTGCAGAACAATTTCTAAGAATAGTAAATATTCACCCGAAGGCCTTGATTAACCTATTAAGGACAATACCTGAATGAACTGTATAGTGATAGCACTTTTTCCGACACCACCGCCCCCCACGACGACTAGTTTGTACGTTTGCGCTTGATTAGGTCTGTCTCCTGGCCGCGACATTTTGTATAATTATTAGAAAACAAGTATTTTATTACAAATATGGTCCAAATAGATCGCTCTCTTGACGGTCACGGATGACACAAGCGACGGAATTTACGTACTTGACAGTTGACCGCAATCGCCAATCACATCACAAATAGTATTTTTTTTATTTTTATTCTGTTTGAGCTACATAAAAAAACGCTTGCAGTATTTGACATTTGGCAGATGTTTCTTCATGCTTATCTATTCTGTGGTATACTTTTATGTACGAACAGCCGGGCGCAAATCAATCAAAATAATGAAAAATCAATGTGAAATATGATTAAAATAGCAGCATTGAACAATGAGTCCGAAGAAGAGAGTGGTTCAGAAGAAGAGGTCACTAAAGAAGCTTTGGAACAAATTGCTTTACAGCAATATGCTAAAGCTCTCGATTTACAGAGAAAGGGAAACTCAAAGGACGCCACTCAGCTTCTCAAAGACTTGTTGGACACAGAGCTATTATACGATGTCAAGAAGCCAGAGCAAGGTGAGAAAGTATCGGGCCCTTTGCTTAATTTAAAGTACTTGAGTTATAAAAACTTGGGGGCAATTTTGAGTAGCTCCGACGTTGACGCGGCTATAGAATGTTACTGCGCGGCTTCTGAGCTAGACGACACGGATGTCGTTCTGTGGCACTGTCTTGGGCAGCTCTGCATGCGTGCTAAACGATACGAGATGGCATTGCACGCATTTCAGCGAGGCACGGACCGCAATCCACGACACTGGCCATGCCTCGATAAAATAGTCACGCTTTTACTGGGATTGAGCTTCAAAGAAGAGTGTATTTCTGCCATACATGACGCCTTACAACTTGATCCAGGGTACCTACGAGGTTTAGCATACAGGAAACACATTTACACTGCCTATCCATATATTAGAGAATTTATGGAGTATCTTAATCCAATGTACAAGTGGGAGGAAAAAGATGATGAACCATATGACAGTGAGGATGCTGACAAACTAATAAAAGAAGCTGAAGAAATACATGAAGAGTTTATAGAACAACAGAAAGCAAAGAAATTCAAATATGTACTGCCTGATTTAAAATTACAGAAGCCAATTAGCAGTCTAACATGGAGTTCAGTTGGAAACTCACTGGTTCACATGCACCATTACATAACAGACAATTACTACAGTCATGCCTGTTTCATTGATATTATATTTGAAAAAGAAACTGTAGAGGAACTGATGGAAGTTTGTGAGGAGTCAAAGAAAGTTGATGATCCTGAAAAAGCAGAAGAAATTGCAGAAAGTGATAAAAATAATGAAAATGTGTCAGAAAACGATAATGAAGTCTCTGATAAAGACAAAGCTGCGACAGATACTGAAAAAGTTGAAAGTGATGTAGAAATAGTTACAGCAGAACCACAGGCTGATGCTCAGCCTGAACAGAAAACTCAAAAGAAGCAGCCCGTTCGCAGACGAGGCAGTGCAATCAGTTCCTTGCAACAGTGGGAGTGGTACACTAAACGACGGTCTGGTCGCAAAAAGACAAACAAGACAGATAGACTCAATGACAATATTTATGAAACCTTAAGAAGAATGGTGCCAGTTGGCTTAGCTCCTGAAAATTCGGAGAAAAAAGATTCTCAGACCAGAGAAACATCACCTGATGTTCCAGATCTCAACAAATTATTTGATGACAAAAAAGAGCATGAAAAAACTGCAGAAGAATATTTTGGTACTGAAAAAGAGAATGATGACGTACAGCTATTTATAACAAAGTATACTGAAAATAAGAAAGATATTATTGACATTTTAAAAGACTATTTAAATATTTTAGCAGAGAAATGGAGAGTGAAATGGCCTGAGGACTTACCAACAATATTTATTGAATGCAACAAATGTTACAACAATCACATTGATGTGCCGTCATGTACAGATGATAATGATGAAGAGTTAAAACATTACACAGCAGTAAATATACTTGTTGAAGAATTCCTAGTCACTGAAAAGATGAATGCAAGTGAAAACAAAGAGACACATAGTCTCACTGATGTGGAGTCAATTGGTATGATCTTAACCCGTAAACCACATGTGTTTTCCGGTATAAACTGCTTGGAATATATGTTGCGGTATCTTTGGGTAAAGGTGCATATCAACATATTAAATAAATGTGATGAATTTGCTTTAGACAGCTTGTATCAATTATCACATGAATTTGAAGCCATGGGAGAGCTTCAAGATACTTATAATCTTCATATGATAAACTTCACAGTCAAGCCAGTTATAAATATAAAAGAAATAGATGGATACATAGTATTCTTGGAAAGAAATAAGAAACTGTCGACAGTCATGGACCTGTATGACCAGAGCAACTACGAGGAAGTACTATCAATTATTATAGACTCGTTTGAACATTGTAAAACTATAGCCAAGAAACAAGAAGAAGAGATGTCTCTAGATTTTGCTGTACAACTGTGCCTAATTTTAGACACCTATTGGGCTCTAGGCAAAGTAAATGAATGCTTTAAATGGTCATTAATAAGTTTGCATGAAGCTCTTAAGCACTTTTTCCGCTGCACATCTTGTTCAGAAGATTACAAAAAGTGGACAATTGCAGTGGTTAAAATACTTTGCTGTATGGAACACATACTCACAACAGAGGGGTTGACATGTCTAGATGCAGCCTCCCAAAAAGAAATCAGTCAAGGATTGGAAGACCTTATTAGAATAATTGGTCATCAAGTTGAGACAAATGCTACTGAGATGCCTTTTGGTACTGTAGTACCTTGGATTTTAATTTATTATATCTTACAGAGAGAGGAAGATCATGGTCGTGTGACTGTCATCCCTGAAGCTGATAAAGGGGACAATGACAGTGTGCCAAATCCGCTTATGGTGCTGTTCATTGGACATCAACAGCTAGGCAACAGAGGTTGGTGTTGTCATTCTGAAGGGAAACTGCTATATTTCATTCTAGACACGATAGTGCCGAGGATAAGGTCTCCAGCGTTGGCCAAGTCGTCAGAACAGCTTGTGCAATTAATGGAACAATGTGTTTACTGCTTGTATGGTCACCCAAGTAGGAAGACCAAGGTGAAATATTTCGAAGATCACAATGTGAATCCATATTCATTAGATTGGCACAGAGCTCAACAGTTGTATGAGATATTTAGACCTGTCACTATGCCAGAGCTAGAAGGCAAGGTTTCAGCCATAACAACAGACACTGAACAGCTTTTCCAACGTATATTGGCGTTGCTCCCTTCGGAATGCGATCCGCAAAAGCATGTACCAGAAATCGAGAAATACATAAAAGGCACCAGGACCAAGCTGCCAACTGTACCCCCACTTTTGTCCTACAAGATGAAAGATATATACTTCTTGCTGGGCGACTATTACTTTAAGAAAGAAGAATTAGATATGGCTGCTAAATTCAATATGCTTGACGTCGTCATTAATAACGACCGTTTCGAATCATGGGCACAAATATCTTTAGCCAAAGTTCAAATCCTCGAAAGGCCATTGAAATCCTGTAAAAATCTAAATGAAAAAGAGTTTTTAAACCCAGCCAGATACATAGTCAGATGTTTTCAGCGATCATTAGAAATCGACCCTAATCACTGCAATATGTGGGTCGAATATGGAATGTTCGTATATATCGTGCACTCGTTTTGCTCTCGAGCGCTGAAGCAAGCGAGCGAGTCACTAAGTATGGAGGATTTTGCATCGTTGGAAAAGCAAAAAGAAGACATGCTCGATACAACTCAGCAGTGTTTTACCACTGCTGAAAGTCTAACCGCTAACGATTACGATAAATCATACGAAGAAATATGGCTGTACTATTACATGCTAGGTAAAGTCGCTGAAAAAAGAAACAAACCACCAGCAATATACCTAGATTTGTACTCCAAAGCTGTTGATATGCTACAAAAGGCAGGAGCTATATACCCTCTCAAAATCAGCTACAGTACTCCAATGAATCTTTCTATTGAGGTACTGGAGATGCATTACAGGATCCATGCATCTATATTGAAATACATAGAACAGCATGAGAACAAACCAATTCCCGTATCTGTTGGCAAAGTGTTTCAAACGTGTATAGATGACTGGAAGAAGGGACCGTTTTCGAGAAAATCGGCTAAAGATAGAGAAAATGCCGCTTTAGAGACTGAAAAAGCAGAAGCTAAGGCTGCCGCTATAGACGAGCCGATACAGGCCGCTAATATACTTAAACGTTCTGTTAGTGATGCGGGCGAAGAATGCAATACGGATGCTAAAAGGCTTAAATTAGAATCCGCAGCGGCCAAGGTCAGAAGATCTGCTTCATATGACACTGAACGAATAGCGAATAAAGAACCTGTAAAAGAAACTACAAGTCCTGAAACAGAACCAGCGAAAGATTCGGACACTGCTATGGAGGTTACTGAGCAAAAAACTGAAACTAATAATAAAGAAGAAGAAAAAGCCACTGAAATACAAAAGCTGGAAATAGTATCTATAGTAGCAGAAAGCACGGAAAAGGAAAAAGAAAAAGAGAAAACAGATCTAGGAAAAAAGGAAGAGAGCAGTAGTTCTTCTTCTTCATCCACTGAATCTAGTTCGAGTGATTCTACTACTGACAGCAGTACTGACTCGAGTAGAGATAGTGAATCATCTAATAAATCCACGAATGATTCCAGGCCCTTGTCAGAGGAGGAGATCATGAACATTGTGTCAGCCTGCCTATACGCATTAGAAGACTGCGCGAGTAGATTCCCGCCGCATTATAAAGCTATTTACAGGCTAGCTCACTATCATTTTTACTTCAAGAAAGGAAAAGACATTGAGAGGTGCCGTGACCTCATGCTGTTTAACTTCACCTCAAGTTTCGGTTCATCTATTGGAGGACTCTTCAGTGAAAGAAAAACTGCGAACTTTTTCAATAACATCTGGAAGATACCAGTAGATGAAGTGGAAAGAGCTGGCGGCTTCGCTTTCCATATGAGTCGTTGCGTCCTGCTAACCATGGAAATACTGAAAGAAATAGATGACCACAAAACGTTGCTCGACTTGACTTTGCAACTACAGAAAATACCTGAACCAGATAAAACGTACCTGCGAGATTGTGACCGAGGGGAGCTAGCTCAGCAAGCCTTTTCCTTATCCGTTCTGTCGCTCAAAGGACAGTTGCTAAAGTTCTGTCAACAACCGGACCTAAAGAGCAACGAAGTCGAACAACAAGCGCTCAAAAGTCTCATGATAGATATCTACAAATCATACCAGAGAGTCCAAAAGCAGTCAAACTCGAAACAATTCGTTAACCTACTAGTTGATGCGTACAAATTAATCACCACGACTCCTATAACAGATAACATGAACCTAGTCGATCTAAGCCTTAAATATTGTCAGGTGCTCAGACAAACCAGCAACCATGAAACTTTGGAAAAGACTCAGAATACGCAGAAGAAACAGGCAGCCAAAATGGCCGCTGCGGCTGCTGCCGCCGAAACTTTGAAGGCGATGAATAGTCAAATTAAAGCCAATCCAAAAGTCCCGGTGACCACTGCGGCTACCTCATCAACTGCGACGGCGACAGCGACTTCTCTACCGAAAATGTCGCAGCACGAAATGGCGGCAGCGTTTCAAAATTATTTACCAATGTTGAATGACCCTGTGATTTCACAACAAACAGCGGCAGCGTTGTCTCTCTCATACCTTAGCAATGCATTAGCGGGTTACTCTTCCCTACAGAATACGCTCCAGAATTCGTTGCAAACGTCCCTACAGAATTCCTTCCAAGCTGAATTCTACCGACAATTCTTGGGACAAGGCTTCTCTTCCTACATACCGCCTGCTAAGAAGGCTAAGCGGGGCCCCAAGCCGTCTAACAGACCTAACACTGTTAGCTCACAGTTGAAAGCCTCGAAATCCTTCAACGCGGGCACATCGATGCATAAACCAGTGATCACGTCGACTGCTCTACAGAAACCAACGAGCAGTTCACAAAAAACTACAAGTGCTTTACAAAAATCGACATCTGCTCCTCTGGCTCCGAGTATGGGTACCGTGCTGCCTTCCCTTCCTGCGTCGATGACAGCGGGACTAACGACGTACAATCCTCCGGCATCAACGCACTCTTTACCGACGCAGGCGCATATGTCGTCAGCTTCTACGGTGAGCGCGGCTATCCACACCAAACCGCCGCTGCCCCATCAGCAAGTGAGCCCAGGCAAAACACTGCAAGAGAAACTAGCTGAAAGGCAAAAGAGTATGCCTGCGATGTCGAAGAATGTTAGCACGCAGGAGATAAATGCGTCTATCAGTAGACTACCGTCTTCCCTGACGATAACAAAGACTGCAGTCCCCAAGGCACCGGTTGTTCAGGGCAAAAAGCCGGAAGCCAAAAAGGCGCTGTTCAACGAAACTGAAGCGAGGCCTAAACCTACGATATCCTCTGATGAAGTCATTGTGTTGGATGACGATTAAATTATGTGATATGGTCTATTAACCTACATAGTATTGTTTTATAATCATTCGATCAAAATGTATTGTCTAATAAAATCTGATTAAGTGGAAAACCATTCTGATTTCCATTTTCTCCCATTTTCTTTTCCTGGCAAGTGTAACAGTGCGGCTGATCAAGAGGCGTTATGGCAATAAAAGCTAAGAAAAATACACATCACATAATTTATAAAAAAAGGTATTTATTTTTTACAAACAATTAAGTAAATAATTTACACAATTATTTATTGACTATTTACAATGATATATTCTCAGTTAACTTATTGACTACAATGTAACAAACAAGTAAATACATTCATCTTTAATTTTCGATCCATCTCAAAAAAATCTTTCATTTCGACTGTGATGGTAATAGGAATATACGAATAAAACCGCTGCATACGTTACTCGATAAATATAGGTCAGGGGATCATATTACATTGAGAAAGACGGTAGGTATGACAGGAACTTCAGATTTCTCCATATCCCGAAATTTTAGAATTTGAAGTTCGTATCGTGTCGTTCCGCTTAAACTGTTGTTCCTCCCTATTTAAAACCTTAACAATTTGTCCAATTAATGCCTGCATTTACAAAGTTCGTTGACCGAATGCAAAATTAATAATACCATAAAATTTTCCCACTTCTGTACTTGAATTCTTACATTAAGACACGCAGACAGCGAAACGGTCTAAAAGCGTTTTTGGTGTTTTTTAAGGGCTACACTGAGACGCCACGGTGACGTCCCCTACTACCTATTTATAGACATTTACGGCACAGCAAAGGTATGGCAACGAAGCCATATTGTAGAATTTTATAATAGTCTAACCCTCTTATTCATAAACGCTCTGTAGGCTTCTGCTAACTTAGCAATCGTTTGTCCTTCTTTGTGAAAGGTAAATGTCAAAGAGACAGATAAGGACAAACGATTCATAAGTTAGCAGAAGTCTACAGAGCTTTTATGAGTTAGGGTGCGACCAAGCCTCATCGTTTCTCACCGTTTCTTCATACATTTTGTTGCGATTCCGTAACGTCACCGTTTTTTAAGCGGCGGTGTAGTCGCACCTTAAGGGGGTAAGCATTTGCAGTAGGTTACAAAAAACGCTTCACGCTTCCGCTTGTCGGCGTGGACACCAAGTAATCATTATAGTACTCTATAGTAATAGAAGTCTTTCAACATGTGGCTAAAGTTGAATCCCATGAGCAGTGACGCGATATACGCCAGAGTTAACGCCGGGAGTGGCAGCAAAAACGCTCGCGTGTTGGTCAGCATTGGCAGATCTGTGGCAAAAAAGAAAGTTTTTTTAAACTGTCTGGGAGCTCCCTATGCTTAGCCAGCGTGGGAACTAGACAAACCCCGTTTTATCAAAGAATATTAGAAATAGAACATTTGATAGAATAGAAGGATTTAACTTTGCTTTGCTAGTGGCTCGTTTCTCGAAGCTACAAGTTATAAGCCTAAACTGGCAACATTGGTCAAATCCCAACCACTGATTGGTAGATTGGGCCAGTGTTGCCAGCAATAATAATAATAAGCCTCATTTATGTCCTTCATAAAAAAATTACAATACCAATTTCATTTATGAAAAAATACCCTGAAACAGTATTAGTTTAAGTGCAAAAAAAACAAATGCAAGTTAATATTATTAGAGAGCGGATTTGAAGTAGCGATCTCAATATTTATATGGATATGACTAGCGCAATTTGTTAAATGTGAAAGCGAATTATTTTCATTCTTCATTTCTTTGAGTCGTAATATTAAATAAAAAAAAAAAAAAACTATTTCAAAAATTAATAAACTATTTATTATCATCTTAACTTTTGTCCAATATTTGTAAAGCTTCCAAAAAGGTTTTAAATTTTTTGTTCATTTAAAAATTAAAAAAATATACCAGTCAATCCATATAAATATTGAGATCGCTACTTCAAATCTGCTCTCTAAATATTATGCTCAAACTCAACAGGCAATACAGCTATACAAGTACGCCTCAACACTTGAAAACTTACCACTATCAACAAGTTTTCCATAATCTGAAAGTTAATTGTCAACTTTCAGATTATGTGTATCAATAATAATAAAAAGTTTCAATAAAAAAAAACGTCCCGAACGCGTTCACATGAGCGTCTCAATTCATCATCATCCAGCCTACATACGGTCCACTGCTGGGCACAGGCCTCTCACTGAGGGCTTGGGCTATAGTTTCCATCGTCTTACCTTAGGCTCTGTCGATCCCGTAAGGGATAAAGACGGGATTTATGTATGTATTGTAACCTAAAGCTTAATTTGAGGTTATAAAATATAACTTACTGCTGTATCCAAGGAATGTGATATACAGATAGTATATGATGGAAGCGAGCCAGAACGTGTTCGATACAAAGCATGACAGCATGCCCGGCTGACTTAGGAGACCTGAAAGATTATAAGTACGTATTTATTTATATACATCCATATCGTATATCCATATAACTAGCACTGGTTAATACTGCGTATCTGCACAACACCCATAGGGAAAATCCGCGTAACTGGCATTGGTTAATATCGCGTATCTAACAAAATGTAGTCAAATTAAGATTTCCCTCCAACGAACGTAAAATCCTGTAGGCTTATTGTCTAACTCGCACGCAATCGCCAACGTGTTCATTTTGACAGTTCATGTATGGGCTGACAATTGGCATCGGAATCAGTTAGCTGTCACATTCATACAAGAACTGACAAAATGAACACGATTACGATTGCGAGCGAGTTAAACAATAAGCCTACTGATTAGAATATACCAGTTCAAACCAGTATAAACTTGTAGTGTAGATACGCAGTATTTACTAGTGTTAGTTACGTGGTTTTGCACTATGTGTTGTGCAGATACGCAGTATTTACTAGTGCTAGTTACGTGGTTTTGCACTATGGGTTAGTACTATTATATATTCTGTGCCATAGTAGTATGTTGTACTCACTGTTGAACAGCACGATCTGCAAACAGTGCAGCAGGGACAGAGGCGGGAAGAACGCGTTTATATGCACGTCGAACGCGTAGCCCCACTCCACGTCGGCCGACGCCTCGCGACGCAAGTAGCGATTACTCAAGTACCTGCCGCGATCAAAATCAAATATAATAATAATAATTTTATTCCGAATTCGCAAAAATTTCAATACATGTAGTCTTTTTTTTTTAAATATAAATTGTCGCGTAATTCGGCATGCCTCATGGCATAGGCCTCCTCCATTTATTGGAAGGTTCGTGCTATAGTTCCCACGCGGGCCCAGCGCGGATTGGGAACTTCACATACAACATTGAATTGCTTCGCAGATGTGTGCAGGTTTCCTCACGATGTTTTACCTTCACCAAAAAGCTCATGGCAAATTTCAAATGTAATTCCGCACATAAATTCAGAAAAACTCAGAGGTGCGAGCCCGGGATTCGAACCCACAACCCTCTGCTTGAGAGGCCATAGGTCAAACCACTACCTACTACCTACGGCTTCTTCTTTGTCGCACGCAAAATAATGAAAAAATATACTAATGTTTATTACCAAAAAATGGTGGAGACCAGCAGCCCTGCCCCGATGAAGTCCACAAACACCACAAAGATGATGAACAGCACCAGCTGCCCCCAGCCTAAGCCCATGCCCAGCGCAAAGCACACTGATGACACTGGAAAACAAAAACAAACCCTGCTTTAAGTACTGCACTAAAAAAAAATTGGTTGCCTGTAAAGTCGGTATACGGGCGAAAGTTTTACGTGACAACGACTTTGAGTGGTAAAATAATTTTAATGTGAATATTCATTCGTATAGTAAGAAGAAGGACGTGTAAACTTGTATGCAGGCGCCTAAGCGAAATAGAAGCGCAAGACATGAACCGGTGTGTATGCCTATCTCTCTCACTCTCTCTCTCTCGCTCTGTCTCTCTCGCTCTTAGGCGGGCTAACTGTGCTCGAGTGGAAGGGACGCGTGCCTTTCACTTTTTATGTCTGTCTCTCTCGCTCTTAGGCGGGCTAACCATGCCCGCGTGCCTCTCACTCGCTCTCATTGTGAGCGCATAACGTGAGCGGAGCGTAACGCAGTTTCTTGAAGTGTCACCCGGCAAACCAATTTATAAGACGTTGTCACGTCAAAAAAGTAAAAACTTTTCTCTTTTATTTAGTACCTTACCTACCAGCCAAAACTACATCACCTTGGTAAATATATTTGGGCTCGTCCAGAACTTATGTGATTGTTTATGGGGAGGGTGGGGTCAGCAAAATATCACGAATGATCACGATGGGGGAAGGGTGTCCGAGAACACATCACATTTATTTTTTTTAACAGCAGGAAATCCAAAAATAACGAAAAAAAAACAAGTTATTGCTGTTTTTTAACCATCACCAAATATCACCAAGGGGGAGGGGGGGTCAAAAAAAGACCACGATTTCTGGATGAGCCCTTTATAGTTTATAGTAATCGGGTTAGATTAGTATAGAATACTTTGTCCTTTGTGCGACTCTGTCTGCGCAGAATTGACAATATTTCAAATCTAATCTAACTAATATTATAAATGCGAAAGTATGGATGGATGGATGGATGGATGTATGTTTGTTTGTTACTCAATCACGCCAAAACGGCCCAACGGATCTGGATGAAATTCGGCACATAGATAGAGAAAAGTCTGGAATAGCACATAGGCTACTTTTTATCCCGAAAATTTGCGTAGTTCCCGCGTAATAGCGATAAACGAATTCCTTGCAGACGAAGTCGCTGGCAACAGCTAGTTTCTTTATAAATCAAAAACCATTTCGAGAGAAACACTTCTGGAACGCAAAAAAAAATATTTTTGGATTTTTCGGTACAGTATTTTTTGGAAAAATTAGCTAAATATGTAAAACGGGAAATGACGTCCAGCGGCCGGTCCAATACTGCCATTATAAAAAACATTGTCTTCCGGGTTTCCCTTTGACATTTACAACTTTCACAACACAACACTACTGACAGCTGACGGTTAATTCATTCGCACACCACTCGCCTTTGTTGCCATCGGGATCATTAGATAACTGTTTGCCGGGCAATAATGACAATGTTTTTGCAAGTTTTCATTTAAAATTATATTTTTTGTGAAGTGTTCTGTTTGAGTTTGTCAGCTCGTTTTGACGTTCATCGACATTGAGAACTGCATTCACTGTCATACTATTTAAGCACAGGTTTTGTCAGTCAATTAATGTAATTATTTCAATGTTTTTTTAAAGTGTACGAAACAAAGCAGTGACGTCATTTCGCTAATACTTGACGTTTGTTACTTACGTCCTTTCTGCTTGAGCAATGATTGAAATGGATTATTCTACGAAAATACAAGATTTTCACAAATATAAAAAAATATGTGTGTCTTAAAATTGTGCGCTCTTTCCAGTCAGACAAAAAAAAGTAGCACTTAAAAAATGTAAATATTGTCTATTCAGGAACTGAACTTTGTAATTTTCCACAACAAGAACCATCCTATATCTTTCCTCGTGACTGAAATTAGCCCTATAACAAATTCCAGCTAAATCGGTTCAGTGGTTTAGATGTGAAAGCATAACAGTGGGGATTAATTACACTGTTTGATTTGGGTTTCTGTGATGTTGAACTTTTCAATACTTACAGAACAACCAAATGCTAAGCAAGACGAGGAACGCTGGATCATCTCTGGCGAACTGTGATCTTGTGTCTGAAAAAAAAAACATATTTTTAAATATTGCATCATATTATACCTACCCATATTTATCTGTTGCCTGCCATTTTAATTTTAGAATTTATAATCTTCTGAGAGCTATGCCTTAAGCAAACTGAACTAATGGATATTCTTTAATTATAACTTTTCTTCAATAATTTTTGTACATTACTCAAAATAGGGGCTTAAATAAAGTAATGAAATAAACTAGGAGCTATGCAATTTCCCAGGATAAAAGTAGCATATTTTATTCATCAATATTCAACCTATCTTCTTACTTTTTGTCAAAATCGGTGCAATGACTTGTTTTGCAGCGAAAAGGTCGCAAAACGAGTATGTATGTACCAAGTGTTGCTTTAAAGTGTTATTCTTGCAGGCTAAGGTGTAGCCATAACCGAGATTAATAAATAAATGAAGTGTTTTCAAACTTACGATTTCTATAATTAAAATTCCTAAACACTTTCTGTGGCGACACGAACAGATACACCATTTGCCATGCAGCGAACTCGAAGTCCATTTGATTGAACTTGAACAGCCTCCGCAGGTATTTGTAGCGCTTCACGGCTGCGCTGGCCGTGGTTGGCTGGTAGTTAGCGGGAGCAGGCAACGGGGACGTACTACGAGGATAGTTGAAAGAGCTGGTGCTTGGAGTAGGCGACGTAGCGTACTTCATTTTCAACACTTAATTTCTAACCTAACCAAGCGGACAAACAAGTACACTGCCGATTTACCGGAGCACAATAACATGTGCTAGCTATAAGAGCATTTGTAATAGGATTAATTGTTTATTTTCATTGAAATTGTACAATTATTGGGATTAGTCATGAAGAACTGACGTCTGTTACTTGTACTATATCTATCTAATCTGTGGTCTGTTTTGACAATTTGACAGTGACAAGTGGCAGTGTTGCTAGTGCTATTATAAATTTACCTTGAAGAATTGCTAGGATTTTATACCATAAAATGTCGCTAGATGGCGATAGAGTCGGGAGTTCCGTTTGATACTGCGTTTAATTTGAGTAGCGTTACTTCCGCAGGCAGTGTTACTTCAAGTAAGTAACTTACTTGTACTTGTACTTGGACGGACGATGCTCGGATGATGTCGAACGATGGTCAGGATTTACGTTCATTTTTGGTTCTGTTTTTAAGAATGGAGTTGGGGAAATAAAAAATAAATATTGTTCTATTCAGTTTTATTTACACTAAATATACTTATCTCGGTACTATTCCAGGAAGGAAGGGTGAATACTGAGTCAGAGAATACCTACATAAGAAATAATTAGGTTTTTTTTAATTCACATGTTTTCACACGTACGACAAAAAATAATTAAAATTATCAAAACTTCATAATATGTATTTACAAATTATTTAATTTATAAATTTTTTATCCAGCTCTACCAGATAACCCTTTGTAGAACTTCGACTCGACTTACCATTAAGTTCAATATTTGTCGTAATTCAATGTTTTGATTAAACCCACAGAAAGCCAATACCGCGCTGCAATCTCAATGCAATAACGCCTTTGATTCGCTGCAAAAAGTAGCAGTGGATAGACTCACCACATTCTTACCTAATTCTTAAATCAAAAACCTATAAATAACAGTCAGTTAACTTTATCACAAAAATGTTTAACCAGTACCAAAAGTACGAATAAATTAAAAAGCCAGGATTTAATAAATATCAATGCCACATCTTTACAATTTGTATGGCAGTTTACGCGACTAATTAAATTATGGTTTTCTGTATTTTGGTAACTGGCATATTTGATCATTGATACATTCTTTCCACCACTAAATTACTTGCACTGGATGACTGCACACTACACTATACTTGTTACTGTATCTTTTTTGTCAACCAGTGAATCCCTTTCACACGAAATATACATAAAACAAAACTGTAAAACGTTGGCGCGCCATGCTTTGAGACACTTAACATACTTGAAGAACGTGAAAGTATTTAAAGTATATATGTATATGTATTGACCACAATAAGACTAGGAAAAGGTCTGACTGTCATTAAATATTAACGAAATAATTAAATAAAATGTATATGACATGACAGATATTTATATCTTACTCACATTGCGCTCATATAAAACTCAGGTACAGATGATATCTTATCTGTTCTCAATGTTCTCATACACGACGAGCCAACTTTTTGCATTTAAAACAATAGGTCTAACATTTTTTTTTAACGCCAGCATTTTTAAACCATGTGCTGCTGCATCCAGCCAGTGTAGTGTGTGAGCCGGGTGTAAACGCCCGGGTATCCAGGCTCCCCGCACTTGTTGCCGAACGAGACAACCCCGATTTGTGTCCACCGGCCGTTCACTTGCAACATTAGAGGGCCACCGGAGTCTCCCTGAAATAGAAGACGATAAAAGTATCAAAAAAGTTACCCCATTAGGCCCACTTGCACAGTCCTGAGTTACATACATTTTGATACTACTTAGCCCCGGGTTAGCATCTAACACGGGGTTAAGTCGTTAACTCTGGTCCGTGCAAGTCGCCCTTATTTGTAAAAGTTGCAAACCTTACTGCCTAACGCGCGGGCTCTCGTAATAGCGTTCACCATCTCTTTTTACCCTTAACTTTTACCATTTGACAGGATGAAAACGTGTTTAGCATTGCGATTTCGAGTGCATTAAAAAAAAAGGGCCTCTGCTCTGTTATAATAAAGAGTACCTATGTTTTGTCTGTTTGACAAAGCCGAATATTAAAGTGCAAATGAATGTGAATTTAACATCTAATCAACTGTTTACAAATAAGATTGGTCGTTAGTTTAGGGAAGTTCATATCGTGTATCAATTAACCGAAACATAATTCTTAAAGTTAACCAATATCCAAAGCCCCAGCCCTCAAAGGTAGGTACTTATCGGTTTACGCTTATTCCGCTCCGCTACCCTGCAGATATCGCAATGCAAATAATACAAACACGCACACATTGGCAAGCACGCAGACATCAACGCGCTTATAGATATATACTGCCCGAAAATATACAGGGATTAAAGGAGTACGAGAATTCTTACACGATTGATCTCTAGATTACTTTCAGGTGTATCTAGTCGTAAAAGGGCAGGTTTAGTATAAAGTGTGCACCTACTGATCATGGTAACAATTTTAGCGGCCTTATGGCCTAGTAATTATAGAAATACATATAACTATCTCTAATATTTAAATATAATAATAAAAGTGTCCCTAAATATTTCAGCAAATTGATCGACATTCATAGTGAACCGCGTCAAGACGGGACTAAATTGTGAGTCAAAAATTTAAATGAAAAATCTTTGTAGTGGTGTTCAGTCAAACTAACCGGACCACCGACTCTATTTTATAAAGTCTAGTTACAATTTACAAACGGAAGTCTCTTTCTGACCCTATGCGGTAGATAGAGACTTCCGCTTGTAAATTGTTACTTGTAGCTTTATAAAATATAGTAGGCGGCAAATAAGTAAAACTTGGAGGGGATAAGCGCAGTATGAAAATGATGATGTTTTTCATACTGCGCTTATCCCCTCCAAGTTTCACTTATTAGCCGCCTACTATAGGGCCCTGCTGAAGTATTCCGGAAAAAATCTGGGAGATCTTGTATTTAACCATACCTGGCATGCGTCTACGCCACCCCTGCTGTACCCAGCGCACAGGAACGCCTCCGTGATGGGCTGGAAGTACGCCTTATCACAATCTTCGTTCCTCCAGACCGGCAGCCTGGCCTCCAGCTGTCGGCTGCTCTCTGTGCCGCCGTACCGGGTGGTGCCCCAACCGACCACGGTGGCCACGGCTCCGTCAAACTGGCGGTGGTAGAGGTCGCCGCCCGGCAAGCAGATGGGGATCACGTATTTAGATTTTTGGACGTTATCTGGAAATAAGAGGTTCGATGGATTGTAAACATGTCATGAGGTGTATCAGTCATTAAAATTGGTGTACTAAAAAGTTTAACACAAATCGTAATTTTTTAAGAAAAACCTAAGTGAGTCAACATGAGTCAAGTCCGGTTTGAGTAATATTAAGTAAACTGACTTGAACCTCAGAGCAGTAGGTATTGAATAAGAGCAGCAGAGGAGGCCTGTGCCTAGCAGTGGGAGTGGGACGTATATAAGCTGGAGATAGGGATGAGCACAGGAGCCTTGAAAAAATCCCGATGAGCACTACCGTTTTGGCCTGTTTTTTGTCTGACACATAGTTTCCTTATGACGCTGTGACAACCATAATAAATCAGTAATCAAGAGAGCTGATACACTAATGTCACTATGTATAATGCAAACAGATGTGTGACCTTTGGCTAACGCTACTCAAGGTCGTCGCCAACTGATGATTTAGGAGGGCTAGTAGAAGTATAGCGTTCTAACTGTTGCCCGCGATTTCGTCTGCCAAAATTCGTTTATCACTATGCCGCGAGAACTACGCAATTTTCAGGAATAAAAAGTAACCTGTGTTATGTTATTCCAGACTATAATCTATGTTCCAAATTTCATCCAGATCTGTACAGCCGTTCTGGCGTGAAAGAGTAACAAACGTCCATACTCACAAACTTTCGCATTTGTAATGCCTGCTGGTCAAACAGTATGGCGGCCCTTGAATGTCAAAATTGTCATAAGATAAAGACTAGATTTCCGATTTTATAATGGCTGCCTTCCCTTGCCTTTGGCGACGCCTTTGATGCTACATGTAGTCCGAGACAACTTACCAGCAAGCACAAGCACCGCGATGTCATTGTAGTATCCAACTCGGGAGAACTGCTCATGCGCCCGGACGGCCACGACGCGTAGTGTGACGGGACGCGACGGCTCGTCCTCGCGCGCCAAGTCCACATCTCCTAGACGCACGCTGAACTGGCGAGGCGGGAACCTGGAACAGCGGTTCAACATCATTAATTCTTAACTACGAAGCAGACTAGTCTACTGACTGAACAGCTACGAAGATCCTGATCCAAGTACCTCTGTGAAACCTTTTCTTATACGTTGACGATTTCGCAATAATTTCTTTGGCAGATGTATGGTAAGTCATTACTACATTTTCAGTGAAAAGGTTTCACTGGTACACGATTCAGTTTTTTTTACTAGGCACAGCAAAGATGTTTGCGCATAAAAAAGGCTGTTAGTATAGAATCATCCTTACCAATTCGTTGCTATGCCTCATATCGTAACTTTTAAGGCGCTAAACTGTTCGTCCTAAACTCTAAAGCACAACTAAGTAGATAGTAAGGTCCTAATCTTGTTTAAACTCTTAAATCGCAACGGTATACACTTACTTATAGTTTTTTTCGAAACAAGTTGTTTATAGACGAACGACTAAACCGAAACCGAAAGCCAATTTTTACGAGGTTTAGTGCGGAAAGGTCAAACAGTCATGATCATCGTTTACTGTACCTACCTTAGTTTTCTCCTACGTTTTAAGGAGTGTACCTATAACTAATTCCTGGGGTTCAAAACTTAAAGAACAATACAACTTACGGCCTCTGTTTTGAGTCCCTTGTGCAATGAGCAGCAGTGAGCACGTGTTTCGTGCCCACCAAGGTCCCCCCGCACCAAAATTCTCGACGCTTGTTTCCGTGTAGGTAGATAGCTACCATCCAGGGCCACGCTCCGGGCTTAGACTCTGTGCCACCAACGATACGACCACCTTCGTCTTCTCGCTGACCACATTCTGAAAAATACTTTATGTATACTGTGTCAGGCTAACACAATTGGTTGAGGAGTTCTATTATGGATCTGAAACCGAGCAATCCAACTTTGGTACTGAATTGAATCGCACTAAAACGTCATGGTAAGGCCTCTGATCATTCAGTAAACATGTGGTCAAAGTAGGTATAGTATTAAAAGATCTTACCACTGATGTCGACGATGTTGGAGAAGTTAGATATAACTGGAGGTGGCACTGTTGCAAACGTTGGTGACGTTGGCCGAGGCGTAGTAACAGAGGCTACACTTGTAGTCGGCCTGCTAGTAGTAGCGGGCCGAGGCCGCTTTGTGGTCAACACCAGAATAGCAGTAGGCTTTTTAGTAGTCGTCGGCTTGGATTGTGGTTTTGGCGTAGTCACTGGTACCAAGTATGTAGGTTTACTTGTCGTTGTCAACACAGGTTTTTCAACCGTCGGCGTAGATGAGACTATAGCGTTTTTGGGGCAGCAAACTCCAGGTACGAAAAGGTCCTTGAAACAAAGAGATTCTCGCAGACTGATTAAATTAAGAAGCAATTGAGGACAGTTACTTAAGTCTTCACAACTTCCTGCATCACCATCAGGTGTAGTGCATGATTTAGAATCCTGTGCGTCTCCTGTTGCTATTTTTGTGATAGGAGCGTCTGGTAACACTCTTGGTAGAGCTTTTTTGACTATGGGAGCGATTTTGTCAGTCACGTTTCTCCCTAGAACGTTTTTACTTATAGTATACAAAGCTTGCGGAAGCTGTTTAAGATTAGGATCTGTTTCATCTTTTTCTTCTTCGTTAACCATGTCTACGAGATAATGGCCGACTGTGTTTATGGCACCTAAAGTTTCAGATATTCTTGTGAACGCAGAGTCAGAAAGCAATCGACCGTCATTTGGATTGTGGTTTTCTGATCTAATTAAATCAAAGGCACCTCTGCTTTGGTAGTTTTGCGGGCTTTGCTGGTTTGGATCATAAGCACTGCTTTGATAACTGAGCCCTTCTGGTCTGGAGCTAAAAGGGCTTTGGTTATAAGAGTGTAACGTTACGCTAGGATTGTCTTGTGTCTCTGAATGAGCCAAATCAAAGCCGCCTCTAGTTTGATAGTTCAAAGGGCCTTGCTGGTTAGGATCGTATGACCCACTGCTGTCGAAGTTGAACCCTTGTACTGGCCTACGGCCAAAAGGGCCTTGATTGTGGGAAGTCTGTGTGTTGTAGTACTGCGCGGAGTCTGGTGACCGTTTTCTTGGTGTCGAGAACTGCCAAGGCGGATTTCTGGGTTGGTGAGAATTGTGCCATTCAGCCTGGCTTTGCGCGTAGGAAACTGAAAGGAAAATTAACATACCATTGATATGAATCGAAAGGTCCTTTCAGTTTATTTTGATTATACAAGAAAGCTTGATTTAGGAACACACGACTGCTTCTTGTTTTTTAGTTAAGTTAAAAGTAATTTTTAAATTTCTGCGGGACATAAACCTATCACTGTCGCTGTCAACGAGATGGCATAACTTTATATGCCATAATATGACGTGTGTTTGCATTTGCTAAAGTATACGATTAATAAATACGAAGTTTTGGGCATTGATGCATACCTACCCGGGTGAAGAACTTGGTACTGGCATTGTATTTGCGCGATGACAAAGCCTGAAACAAAGAACACAATTTTATTGTTTAACTAAGTAAAAAAATATATAAATAACAGGAACTGAATATTAAATATCCTGTGAATGATAATTGGGTAAATCACAGGATGGTAGCCTAATTACTGTAGGTTGGTTCCTACTTCAATAAAAAAAAAATACAACCGAATTGAGAACTTCCTCCTTTTTTTAAGTCGGTTAAAAATAGTCAAACTAAGCACAGCTGCTAGTTTCGAGTATAGTTCTAAGACAGGAGATAGGAGTTAGGAGCTAATATTAATATGACCCTGCCATAATAAATAAATACACAATCTTACAATGAAAATATTTTATTTATTAAATATCCGTTTAAAGTCGCACATTAGAAAACATAATTACAATGGCAAAAAGTGTACATTTCATACACATTTATTTCATCTTTCACATTATATTAACTTTTTACTATCACTCTTCTTTTAATTTCTTTCTTTCAAGTCACAGTTCACGTGTTGTTTACGTTTAAATATGAATGACCCGATTATAAACGTAGATGGAAGTCCTTTCCCTTGTGACGAAACTAATGTCTCAGTTTGGTCTTCATTTCCAAATATGTTATCAGTTACACGCCTACAACAACAGGACATCATTTCGACATCACAAATATCCCCAAGAGAAATCTCGCCTTATCAAGGCATCGTCAACTAAAATTAGAAACCAAGTCACGCTTCCCACGCCTTTATGATACCTAAAGTATGTTTGTAATGTAACTGCCATGGTAAGGTTAACAATGTTCAAATTTTGGTGCTTGTTGACACTTGAAAATTCTGCCTGAAGTAGGGTAATATTTTTATTAGGTGACCTCCCTGGCTTCCGTAGGGAAACTCGCCTAAAACTGGCTCAAAAGCTCTGTAGCCATAGCCAAATATAATAATTAAAATAAACCTTGGTTTGGCGCACGTATAGTTACTTTCAATTCGAATTAATAATGTTTAATATGATAATTTTGGTCGGAAAGAAAATTTTGACGCGGTTGAGTCAAATCAACACGTGATCCAAATATCGGGCGCTCATTGAAGTGAAGGTCGCGATTTACCTATCTATAATCCTCTAAAACGCAATAATTTTGTACCTATAAGTAAAACAAAAGAGTAATTTTCCGGGATCAAAATTGTCCTATGTCCTTCCCCGGGTCGGAAACTATCTCTGTACCAAGTTTCATTAAAATCGGTTCAGTGGTTTGAATCCTTTACGGGGTAGACAGAGCCTAAGGTAACAAGACCTAAAAACCACGTTTAGCATGATTGTGGGCGTATGGATGGAAAGGGGAATCAAAATAGTGATGGGATGCTAGCCGCATCGCCTATACCATAACATATGATTCCTAAGATTTTCGCCCACTCCAATGGGTTTTTACCACATGCGCGGGAAAAGAAGCAACTGGGAAATTCTATGTTTTTTCTTTCCTTCCAGACCTTGAAAGGAACCACCCAAAACAATATTATCAAACAGCATTTGACACGAAATTCCGTATTATTATAAAACAATTCGAAAGTAAATGCGATAGGCGTGTAATAATGAAGTAATAGTTATTATCTTATTATAATAATTTGATCTGACTGAGTCAGACAGAGAGAGAGCGATGCGCGGGGTATGCGGTATTGCGCAAGTCCGTCTTTATTCGGATCTCTTCAACCGGACCTTGCCATTACTTAATGCTTAAGAATGTTGTTGTTTCTTTTATTTTTAACTTAGCTGGATTAGTGGACTGATTAGGATGCTGGGCATATGTCCGGTTCCCGGTAGCTAAATTGAAAAATCTTGTCTATAGTAGTGTCCGACCGAAGTTTCGGTTTCGGCCAATTTCGGCCAAAAAAGTGATTTAGTTAGGTGTAGGTAATGCACAGGCGGCCGGCCCAGCTGAGACCAGCGACAGTAGTATGCATGCAGTTTTTTTATATTGTTTTACAAAAAAAGTAACTGTTCTCATATAAGAAATCATTGCAATAACCTTTTCCTTACGATTTGTACAGTAATTTTGTTTGATATGATACGTCTTCAAAAATTTCGGTTTCGGTTCCGGTTTCGGCCGAAATCAGAAAAAAACCGAATATTCGGTTTCGGTTTTGGCTAAAAATCGTGTTTCGGTCGGACACAAGTCTATAGTAGGTACCCCCCGAATAGGTAGCATTCGGGGCGTACTATAGACAAGATTTTTCAATTTAGCTACCGGGAACCGAACATATGCCCAGCATCCTCATCAGTCCACTAATCCAATCAATGTACCAGTTACTTTCTTCCCGCGCAGACTGGTAACTCAACGAGGGAATTGGCGTAAATCTTAGAAAACCAGTAAGCTTATTGTCTAACTCGCTCGCAAACACCATCGTCTTCATTTTGACAGTTCATGTATGGGCTGACATTTGGCATCGGAATCAGCTAGCTGTCACATTCATACAAGAACTGTCAAAATGAACACGATGGCGATTGCAAGCGAGTTACATAATAAGCTAGTAGATCAACAAAGGGAAAAAGATGTGATATATGTATGTAATATGTGTGTATGTAGGTACTCAAAAATATAAATAAATTAATATCTTGGGACAATTAACACCATTGACCTGGTCCCAAACTAAGCAAAGCTTGTAATATGGAGCTAGACAACGAATAAACATACTTATTATAAGAACATCCAAGACTCGAAAACAAACATTCGTATTTTTCATACAAACATCTGCCCCGACCGAGGATCGAACCCGGGACCTCAAGCTTCATAGTCAGGTTATCTAAACACTAGGCCATTCGGCCACACTCTAGTTTCAACGTAATAAGGTCACATAATTTTTGACCTCGAATAGATAGGTATGTACATAATTCCGTACGGTTCCGTAGGTAGGTACTAGATACCTCAAAAAATAGAAAAGGAAACCTTATAAGATCGCTTGATTGTCTATCCGTCAGTCTGCTTGTCAATATATATATTTCTTGAGATAGCGTGGCAAACGAGCAAGTGTGTCACCTGATGGTAAGTGAGCACACCGTGGACACCCACAACGCCAGAGGGTTGCAGATGCGTTACCAGCCCAGAGGGCTAGATGGAATACCTCTGATAATCACTACATAGTTTAAAACAGTCGCTTTCCGCTGTATGTCTGTAACTATATATGCTTAGACCTTTAAAACTAATATGTACCTAGTAGAGAAACACTGATTGCACCCGTGCGAAGCCGCGGGGCGGGTCGCTAGTTATATACAGAGAATATTAGGATAGATAGGCCAATTGCAATGCTATAAAAACGCACCCGTAGGCGTGGCGTGGGTACCTACTATTATATATTCTGTGGCGGGGCTTAGCCTGCACGAAGCGCAAAAATGACTGGGCCCCGATTTTTATAAGCACATCACTCGAGTCGAAAGTACCACCCGAAAGTGGTATAAATCTGTTTATATCTTCAAAACTACGGCTCTAATCAAATTTTTGCCTAGTCCACATAATTAATGAGAGCCGTAAGTATCTTCTAAGCTACTCGTATTTCAAATTCAGCCCAACTTTTCACCACTTTCGAGTGGTATTTTCACACATGTGCTTTCAAAAATCGGGCCTCTGGTCGTATTCCATCGAAGATGTACCTATGAAAAGTGACCCATTATTTTTGTTATTATCAAGGTCATTTAGGTAAATTTTTGATCCAAAATTTTGTCGCGCCTCTGACGCGGTTCACTTTAAATTAAACTTCGATTAATGTATGGAAATATTTTGTCAACTGTGATTAAAAAATCCTGAGAAATATTTACAGGGCTATTTAATCAAATTAAGGTGCGACCACACCGCCGCTTAAAAAACGGTGACGTTACGGAATCGCAACAAAATGTATCAAGAAACGGTGAGAAAACGTGACGACTATCACGGGAGCGGATCAGAATACATAAAGTTTAAAATATATAATGGATTAAAATACATAATGGTTCACAATATATAATGCTATTTTCTGTAAAACTATTAGCTAAATGAACTTTTTTGATATCGTAATCTATAGATTGGTTTAGGTTAGGTTAGGTTTGTTTTATAACAATCCTGTTAATTTCTTACTTTCTGAGGAAATCGCATTATATATTTTGAACCATTATGTATTTTAACCCATTATACATTTTAAACTTTATGTATTTTAATACGTACCCGCCTACGACATGTCACTGCGTATACGCGGCGGTTTGGTCGCACCCTAAACCTAACCAACTACTGAAATGGAATAATTTTACGTAAGATACCCTGTCATGACCTGTTGGTCAATCATAATATAGGTAAGTATATACAAAATATTTATTAACACAAAAATACTTTCAGTGAGCTAAGCTATCAGACGTAAAAATAAGTGTATTCGAAATCCATTCAAGCGTGCACATTGCATAACAGTATAACAACGCTTGGCCCCATTTCCTTAGGAAAATACGGCTCGTTAGTGATTCAATGTTGATGTCATACTGGCCGACTACTGTGGAGTACGCGGAGGGTCAATACTGAAGTACAGGGGGTTACTATGAAGTCTTAATGCAATTCAATGCCGATTGATAGTAGCTATCGATACTACACTCACGTGTAAAGTCTAGTTTTGCCGTCGATTTCATACCAGATCACGTCCATTTTTAGGGTTCCGTACCCAAAGGATAAAAACGGGACCCTATTACTAAGACTTCGCTGTCCGTTCGTCCGTCCGTCTGTCACCAGGCTGTATCTCAAGAATCGTAATAGCTAGACGGTTGAAATTTTCACAGATTGTGTATTTCTGTTGCCGCTATAACAACAAATACTAAAACAAAATAATAATAATAATTAAGGGGGGGCTCCCATACAAAAAACGTGATATTTTAGCCCTTTTTCATGGCTACCACTCGCCGAGCTAGATCTCAAGGACCGTAATTAGCTAGACAGTTGAAATTTGCACAGATTATGTATTTTTATTGTGGCTACAACAACAAATACTAAAATCAAAATAATAATAATAATTAAGGGGGGCTCCCATGCTCCCATACAACAGAGTATTTCTGGTACGGAACCCTTCGTGCGCGAGTCCGACTCGCACTTGGCCGGTTTTATTTATGAATGAAAATTAATTGAGTAATCCATATCCATATATAATGTTAGTAACAATAAGACTTAAAATTTGATTTATTAAAGATCTATACAATCCGCAATTAAAATTTGCAAGCGCATGACATATGCGCCGGCGCTGACATTCACCGAGTAAGTGGTTGCGTAACGGTGACATCAGCCACTTTCACCGTATGCGGGTCATGAGTCAGATTCGGCAATGGCGGTCAACATGTCACACTGACGTTTGTCACGTCACTGGATGACACACGGTCGGGCTACCCTCAATCACACCTTCTTTCTTCTTCTTCTTTTTTTGTGGCGTCTCAAGTCGTTATAGTGACGACAACTTCGCCAATGTCAAAGTAAAACTTGCTTATGACCATACCGGTACCGTTAGTCATCATCATCATCATCATCATCATCAACATGTCAGCCGAAAGACGTCCACTGCTGGACATAGGCCTACCAAGGCTCTCCACTCGGACCGGTCCTGTGCCTACCGCATCCACCGCGATCCCGCGATCCTGATCAGGTCGTCGCTCCATCTTGTTGGAGGCCTACCAGCAGCTCGTCTCCCGGTCCGCGGACGCCTTTCAGTGACGTTAGTACTATTACTTATTCTGTGCCTGGGCTACAGACGGCTTGAATGAGTCTTCGCCCGCGCGGCACAGGGGCGCAGGGTAGACGACAAAGGGGGCCGAGAGAGGTGCGGCAAGCTCACTACCCGCAGCACCGAGGGTTAGAGGTGAGACGTACTAGGCAAAATGCGTACCAAGTCTTTCGAGTACGCGTCCTCAATAAGACCAGATCCAAAGACTAGCTCCACGAGTATTCACGAGTACGCGTCTCAATGAGTAAATTACGGACTTTCCGTACGTATTCGTCTTGCGAGTATGGGCGTCTTGCGAGTACGGGCACCTTGCGAGTACGGTACGGGCATCTTGCAAGTAAGTGAGTTTTGATTTGACGTTGCAATTAAAGTACAGGAACCTACCTCCAACACCAACAGTACATAATTAATACACAACACTGTCTTAAATGTATGGCAAGGAACAAACATCTTATTTCTTTTTCGCCTAGTCGCGCCATACTCCTAAACACTCGTACGCTAAAAGACGCCCAAGCAGGAACGCGTACGTACGCGTCCACGGCAAAACCAGCTCCAGTAAATACGTTCTTTTTTTTTATGTGAATAGGAAGGCAAACGAACAAGTGGGTCACCTGATGGTAACGTCTCACCTCTACCGAGGGTCCTTTTGGTCGTCCTACCCCACGCCCCGCAGCGAGGACTCATTTACTACGCTTAGTTAACCTGTTGTAAACAAACTTACACAATGAAGGATGCGTTTGCGGATGCCATGACTCAATGAGGTAACACGTGTGTTGCTGAGTTTGGCGACAATGGTCCAATAGAATCGCATTAACCTGAATGAGGTAACGTGGTTATTCAAGATTTTACTATAGAATTGGAGGCTTTTCTGTACCACAACAAAAAAGCATTACATCTAGCGACCGCGGTTTAACCTGGGCCCGTCCAGTAATCACGTGAGGCCCAAAGGGGGAGGGGGTTTCAGGAGATGTCACGTGTATTTATTTTCAAAACCGAAATACGTTTGTTCTTACAAATTCAAATTCGTTGAAGTTTTTTTAAACATGCCTAGGTACTTAGGGAAAAAAATGCACGTGATTTTAGGTCGGGGGGGTCTAAAAAGTAGCTAAAAACATCACGAGATTAATGATTAACGAACGGGCCCCTACTAGACTCGCAGCTAAAACAGCCGTCGCCGTCGTTCGTGAGTTCGAGTCCGGGCACATACTTTTCAATTTGTCGAAATTAATGCGTGAATTGTCAAATTTACCGTGAGTTGTTCGGCGAAGCAAATCATCACTACCTACTGCGCCCACAATCATGCAAAGCGTCTCGTTACCTTAGGCTCTGTTTACCCCGTAAGGGATAAAGACATGATTTATGTATGTATCATCATCATCATCATCATCATCATATCAGCCAAAAGACGTCCACTGCTGGACCTAGGCCTCCCCCAAGGTTCTCCACTGGGACCGGTCGGTTATGTAGTATGTTAATAGATATTAATGATGTTTTTGTCATTTTGAAGGTCATCCGTTACACAATACTCTTTCTACATTCATCTTAAATAGGTACATGAAACAAACATGAAGTTTCCATAGTATTCTACTAACTTATGTACGGTCAACAAAATGGATCCAGGCCACTGTATAATCTGTAGGCTTATTGTCTAACTCGCTCGCAATCGCCATCGTGTTCATTATGACAGTTCTTGTATGAATGTGACAGCTAGCTGATTCCGATGCCAATTGTCAGCCCATACATGAACTGTCGAAATGAAGACGATGGCGATTGCGAGCGAGTTAGACAATAAGCCTACTTATCGCAATAAAGTGATCGGCTTCTAAATTGTGTCTTTCAGTGTCGAAGTACTGCGTAGATGATTGTGAAAAGGTTCTACAGAGGCCGAGGGTTCCAGGGGCCTTACCGTGTCGTCGTAATGCGATTCAATTCAGATTCAGTTTTGGTTCGCTTGCTGTCAGATCCATACTAAAAATGTTAGCCCCTGTTAGCTGACTGTAGCTATAGGCAGCAAATTTACTCACCACAAAGCAACACTGATGGTATCAAAGACAAAAATTGTATTGGGACTCCGAAAGTGTAAATCTGACAAGCGATTACATAAAGGTAAACTCGTTATTTCGAGCCCTTTTGTTTTTGTTTTATTAGCGATAAAATCGGGTGTCGGACATAACTTAGTAAGTATCTGGTTGTTCACATTTTGTAACGCTAAGGGGCGTTCACACGGACAGTTCGATTTTTGAAATCGCATCATTTGAAAAAGCTATTTGAGACAGTGGTGAAAGATGCAATGAAAATGTTGTTTTTCTTACTGGGCTTATCCCCTCCACGTTTTACTTATTTGCCGCCTATTATACAGGCTCTGAGCATCATTTAAACTAAGTTTTCTTGCCCACGTGGTTGTTATACCTACAATACAATACCACTCTTTCACACCACATAATAAACAACTGGTATAGGTTTTTAACCGACTGCGCCGAAGCCCAAAAGTATGTATCGAATCCTATGTTCCGACTGTAACTACTCAATGGCTCCGCCTATTTTGATAAACAATACGTCATTAGATTCGTCTTGATACGCTGCGTCACTGGGTAAAATACGACGAAAGACGAGCATAAATAATAACTGCAATAGCTTATTACGTATCTCCGTACGTTTATCCGTTGTCTAGTGCCCATATCACAAGCTTTGCTTAGTTTGGGACTAGGTCAATTGGTGTCAATTGTCCCAAGATATTTATTTATTTATTTATCTCGCTCGCGACGCGATCACCAATCGTCTTCATTCTGACAGTTCATGTATGGGCTGACAATTGGCATCGGAATCAGCTAGCTGTCACATTCATACAAGAACTGTCAAACTGAACACGATGGCGATTGCGAGCGAGTTACGTAATAAGCTAGCTGGACACTTCCCAAGGTTTAAGACAAGATAGCCAGCCATACACATACGTATTTGTCCGTCGGATCTGCCTGACAGATGTGCTCAAAACCAGCGGTCAGCGGACAGATACCCGGCGGACTAATCTGTGTCTATTTCTCGCCACACATTGACGGATTTGTCCGCCAGACAAATCTGTCAGACAGATCCAACGGACAAATCCGTACGTGGATGACAAGCTGATGACTTTTCTCGGGGCGTTGGAACCAATCTGGTCGCAGCTTAAACTGTACCTCTGAAGTGCGTGTGCCTGTAATTGACAAAGTGGCCGATTTTATGCGGGCATGTTATGCTCCTTACAAAGGGTTGATGACCCTGCGCCGGATCGTAAAACTGGTTTTATGTGTTTTAGGGTACACAGAATTGTTGCTAATTTTAACCGTGTGGTCAATTTGTGTTTAAAGTTAAAGCCACAGGCTTGGCTTGATGTGCAGGTTCTCGAACGTTCTGTGCAACGGTGATTGGATTGTTTTTCTCATACAAGGTGCCTCAGTTGTTCTGGAATAATAAATATAGCTCACGTATAAAAGTCGAGTGATGCTCGACATGTTTCGGTCTAGTTCGTAGTCCTTCCTCTTGGAGCGCTCGCTCGCGAAACGAACACTACGCGCCAGTGCTCTCCGAAACATGTCGAGCATCACTCGACTTTTATACTTATAATATACTAGCTTCTGCTCGCGACTTCGTCCGCGTAGAATCAGACTTACATTAGGCAGCTACGATCTTTGACAGGTTTATCGCTATCCTGCGGGAACTATGCAATTTACCGGGATTAAAAGTAGCCTATGTGTTAATCTAGGATAGCAGCTATCTCCGTTCCAAATTTTATTCAAATCCGTCCAGTCGTTTCAGCGTGATGAAGGAACAAACATACACACTCACATCGTCACATCCATCCATCCTCACAAACTTTCGCATTTATAATATTAGTAGGATTATTCCAAAATCTCTGATTAGGATTACAGTTATCGTTAAAGTAGCTTACGTGATGAAGTATCCCGGAATAACAAATTTTAAACGAAACAGCAACAAACATTTCTCGTATCGATCGAGACGTATTTTGTGATCGAAACGATGAACACGTCAAAATCGTTGATTATGGTTACAGTTACTGTTAAAGTATTCCATTCTAGCATGTACTCGTAGGCATACAGGCAAGCGGAACGTGATACAAACAAAACACGACCAAAGTCGCCATTATACTAAGTAATCCTAGCTTAAGCCTCATTCGGTTAAGAAGCACGTGTCGAAAGTACTGGCGAAAGTTAATTACGGATAAGTTGAGTAAAGCCGCGTGTTTGTCCATTTCTATTATTGTAGATTTAACCCCGTTACCCTTTAAAGCATATGTTTAGCTCAATGAATGTGTTAATGTTAAGATGTATCCAGAGAGACTATTGATTGACGGGGTGACTTTAAAAAGTAGGTAACTTATAATGACGAAATCATTAATTTTTATTTGCGTTTCCTGCTTCCAATCGAAGTCTTCATCGATCTTCTTTGCGTCTACACGCCAAACATTTATCGCATATGGACATCGATTTTATAGCAATTTTAAAACTATCAAAGTAGCCCCAAAATTATCAAAGTAACCCCGGTAATACGCTTTCACCCTTTCTAATAAGTAAGTGCTGGCACTTGGCTGTCACACTGTTTTTCTTTCGACAAGGAATCCAAACGAGCAAGTGAGTCACCTGATGGTAAGCGAGCATGACCCATGGATTCCCTAAAGTCTGCGGTGTCTTGAAGCGGTTAAAAATCAATCCTCTGAGGCAACTAAATCAAAACATAAGTCTTTAAAAAATGTGTTTGCGTAGAAATTGCCGTGCTCCAAAAAATTGGGTAACTTGCATTTATTAATTCCAGTAAAATTGTGGTGTGAATAATGCCACCTTTAAGTGGCTTTTATAAATACAACAACTAACAAAATTTATCTAAAAATCTAATAATCTAATTGGTATGCTACGGATGAGAAAATGGCACTAAACTTGGGTAGCATCTCTTCCACTATTGTCAACTTTACCGACGCGATCTGACGCAACAATGAACTCGCTTGTTCTGCTAGAAACCCACGTTTAATTGTGATTTAGTTTCTCCGCGACAAAATACGCGGGCGGCGCCACTGTGAGCGGAAAATTAGGTCCCACACATTTTAGCTTAATTAGTTAATAGAAAACATACCACGAAACGTATAGCACGAAATATTGATACGTATCGCAGCGAATCCGGTTGTTTTGACATCCACGATTATAATTTTTACTCTCTATTGTCACACTTTACATGATTGATCTGTGGAGAGTTTAACAAGCTTTTGTGATTATACATATGACATACCAGTATCATGATAATATTGGAACTAAGTAAATACTGACCCATTGCGTAAATTGACCCAGGCTATTTCTTTTGTAATCAATCGAAATGAATAGTGCCAGTTTAAAATATGATTAAGTAAATTAAGTACCTAGTAATGCGATTGTTCAGAAACACGTGTTAAACAATGGCGTCCGATTTTCTCATGTTTTCAGCTTCCGCTGTCTAGAAGCCACGCACCATAGACAATGGTTGCAGAGGAAAGGAAGAATGGAAAGCGTTTCCGAACGCACTCTGGACGGAATTTAAAGCAAAATAATTTTTGCGACACTAGAGATGTCGCAATGATGCCGATACCAGAAAATGCGTCTTCAGCAGGTTGAAGGCTATATATTTTATTGAATCAGGCGTTACTTTGCGGAGGTCCATGTTCATTGAAGGCTATAGCAAAAAATCAAAATAGACCGTTTAGCCTATCAAGTAATGCAACAGACGGAAAGGAACAATTTTCACATAAAATTGCTGTCTTCAAACAATTCGTGAAAAATATGTCACTTACGAAAATAATGTGGCGGGTGGATTTTTGACGTTGTAATTTGTGTGCAATACGTAAAGCATGGCACACAAATTACAACGTCAAAAATCCACCCTGGCCCTAATGTAATTTGTACTCTCTATTGTCACACTTTACATGATTGATCTGTGGAGAGTTTGTCACACTTTTATAAGTACCTAAGTTATTTCTGTAACGCCTAACTACATGAACACGTTTTTGAATTAACCTTGACTGAAATATAACCACTACGATATAATTAAATTTAGTTGTATGTGATTATTACTAATTTTTGCATAGTTTTAAATCAATTCTGCAAGCATAGCTGAGATAAGAGTATTAAGCTCTATTAATAAAAACTTCATTTAGCACTCGGCAGGATATAATGTCCTCGAAATGGATGATCTATTAATAAAATATCATTATAGGTATCCAACATGGCGGATGACAGTTAAACTAATTTGCAAGGAAAGATGCCGTAAAGGTCGGGGATAAATTGGTTTGTATTGATTTTATAAGCCGGCTCGCTGTAGGAAAAGTGCGATGTTTTATTTATAAAGAGATTAATATTAGGGTAAAGACACCAGAAGTCAGCCCGGAATCTATTGAGTTCGACCTCTTATTTATTTATATTTATTTATTATGGTTCGCCAACAGGTACAACATTATAAAACTAAAAATCAATGTGTTAAATACATATAGGTATAGCAAAAGAGTGATAGCCCATTGGACCTGTCATTACAGGCGAACACAACAAGTATTAAAAACAGTTCAGATAAAGTGTTGTCGAATGTGGCTAAACTAAATTCAAACACTAAGTAGGTAACAGTATGATATTTTTATTAGAGGATCAATTAGCAAAGGCAACCTGAGGGCTCAAGTTTTTAGCTTGTTATTTAATCGTTCCTCTAATTTTAACGAATAAAAGACCCAAGAGGCTGACTGTACGTTCCGTCCGGGCTGCCTTCTGGTGCCTTTACCCTATTAAGATATCCAGTTAGTAACCCTGGACTATGAAGCTAGAGGTTCCGTACGTGTACGTTGGCATGGATTAGGCGGTCAATATTATCGTGATACTGGTATGTCAATATATCGTGGATTTCAAAACAGCCGGATTTGCTGCGACGCGCATCAATATTCCGTTGTATGGATTGCGATATGCGTGGACAGCACCTTTAATAACCGTATTTTTGCGTAACGCTATTTTTCATAACGTAAATATTTCCGAATTTAGCGTTTTTTAATATTTCGTTTCGGTTAATGCTATTTTCATAACGTTATTAATATTACCGAATATCATGAAGGAATAGAGAATTTGTTTAAACGAAATTTTAAACACAAACGAAATATATCGGTATTAGGTATATCGTTTTTTTTCATAACGCTTTAAAGGTGTGTGCGTGGCGTGGATCACGCAATACTAATAGATAGATCGTCTATTCATGCCGTCGAGAGACGCGCGGAGCGATCCTTGTGCTCACGGGAGAGCTCGCCTCTACCCTACACCCCTGAGACGAAATAAAAAAAAAACCGACCAAGTGCGAGTCGGACTCGCGCACAGCCCTTTCCATACCACCGTACAACAAAAACACATTTTTGTTCGTTCGCATAATTAAATTGATTGGTAATTAAAAAAACGCTTAAAGGCTTAAAGCCCTTAAATATTAATTTTATTATGTTTTTAATATTTGTTGTTATAGCGGCAACAGAAATACATCATCTGTGAAAATTTCTATCTAAGTACTAAGTAGCTAACACGATTCATGAGATATAGCCTGGTTGGTGACAGACGGACGGACGGACGGACAGCGAAGTCTTAGTAATAGGGTCCCGTTTTTACCCTTTGGCCGTACCCTAAAAGTGATAAGAATTATCTCATGACTCATAGTTACATAATATTCATATTAAGCTGTCGTTACGCGCATAATTATGAATAATAATAGTTTCCCGTAAGAAAACGTAGTTCATTGGCCGCGGCTGCGACATAAATCGACGCGCGCAACTCGCTATCGATACGCAATACTTGCCATTGGCATACATACATAAATCACGCCTTTATGCCATACGGGGTGGACAGATCCTAGGGTAACAAGACCCAAAGGCCACGGATAGCATGATTGTGTTGTGGGCGTACAGGTGGAATCAAAATATTATTATTAATAATAATTATAATATTCATTTATTGCAGATAAAAAATCCATAGTTTGTTAGTTACAATGTCTTATTTTTAGATTGATGGGTTGTTATAAGTGCCGGCACGTAAGTCTAGCGATGACCTGGTATGCGCAGAAGTATAAAATACGGTATCCGTGGGTGCGCAGATCCCCTCCACGTGAAACGCCAGCGCTAGACTTACGTGCCGGCGCGTATAGCTGCATCGCCTATAACATGACTCCTAAAATATTCGCCCATTCCCTATATGGACTCCATACGTAACACAGTTTCGAAATGTAAGGTTTAGAACTTTAGATTAAATCTAAAGTTCTAAATCTTACATTTCGTACATACTCACATAGAGATATACCTACATAATAAAGTTTGACACCGAATTGGGCTAAACTAAAATATGAGTCGCAATCGCAACACATAAACAACAAACTACCTTTTTAAATTGCTTATTTTATCATCATCATCATCATGATCATGCCAAACGTAACATTTAGGTCTTGTTACCTTAGGCCCTGTCTACCCGTGAGGGCTAAAGACGTGATTTATGGAAATAATATGTAGGTGCGTATGTTATTTAGAAATAATTTTAGGTATATGTATTTTGACATCGAGACGTAGGTATTTTTTGGCTACCTAACTGAGAACATTTAAGTAAGTAAGTAACTGCTTTATTTTACAAATATAAAGAAAGAAACACAATAAAAAAAAAAACATTAAGTATATAATATTTCGCTTTTTATTCAGCTATCTATTTAGATGCTCAAATAGGTGAAAAACCCGTTATTTAACGTTGTCTTATAAAGTCACGTATTATTTTACATGAATAAGATAATATCTTATATCATAATAGCGCATTTACTTAAGTACCTATTCACCTTATCCTCATTTCGTTACAAAAATTAAAAACCTTATCATTTCGAGTCGCAATTTTCGACAGCTCAAGCAGGAGTTGAATCCAAACGTTTTCGTAACGTTTTTATAATCCTCACCTTTATTAAAATTTGTCATATTTCCCATCTCAATATTCGTAACATTATTACTTTATATTTTTCCAAAAGCACCAATTTTAAAATTTAAACCTAACTCTAAAAACACCTAAATAAACCACGGCCTCAAATTACACAACAACATTACGTTACATCGCTCAAAATAACATAAAAAACCGTAAACTCACCGATGACGGTAAGACACCGCGTTCCAAAACCGATTTCCGTCATGTCTCAGCTCTAGCGTAGCGTTGCGTCACAACACTTTCACTCCAACATACTACAACAACAATGACGAAACGGCCGCACTCCGCGCGGTTCAACGCTCGATTAAAAAAAATAGCCGCCTCTATGGTAGGGTTTTTGGCGGGAGATTTTGACGTTTAACTTTTTTAAATACGTGTGCCGCGTTCACTTTCGTGAGGCGCTGTGCGGGCGCGTGGTGCAGCCAAATGCTTTTACTTTTCTTAGACAGTGGGGATTACGGTACGGATTTTAGTTTAAGTCATTCGTTCCCTTGTTACGGCATGGCGGATGACAAGAGTTTCAAGAAACGATTGCGGCGAGTTAGAGCTAGTACTTCAACTGGACTTTGTTAAGTGTTGTTAATTTACATAAAAAAAATTAAAAAGTGCCTGTTTTAAAGTACCTATTTATGTTAACCTGCTTACCATGACGTCTTCAATGCGATTCAATTCCCACTCGGTTCAGGTTTTAGCTGTCATTTTTAGTATGGATCTGATAGCGAACGAACCTCAACTGAATCAGAATAGAATCGTATTAAGACGTCATGGTAAGGCCTCTGCTACAGGTGGTGTAGCAGTATAGCACGCATCACGGAATGATGAGGACAGTCCGCCGTTACTCAATCTCGAGTGCGACCAAACCGCCGCGTATACGCAGTGACGTGTCGTATGCGTCACGTTTTCTCACCGTTTCTTCATACATTTTGTTGCGATTCCGTAACGTCACCGTTTTTTAAGCGGCGGTGTGGTCGCACCCTTATATGTCTCCTTATTGCGATAGAGTTCTACGAGGATATGTGGAATACATTTCCCTTAATGCACATGTAAACATAATATGTACATATATATGCGGACTTACTTTTATAGATGTTTATGACCGTCAGTACACAGTCGCGGGCATATTGATGTGTCGATGTGAGTCTGAGAGATTAATTGTCTAATTGTGTATGTTTGTTCCTTCTTTACGCTGAAACAGCTGGACGGATTGTGAACGTTATTATTATGACATTAGATATTTTGTAGTTATATCTCGTGGTACGCACCCAAAACATAGGCTACTTTTTATCTAGAAAATTGCATAGTTTCCGCGGGATAGCGATAAACATGTGAAAGGTCGTAGCTGCCTAGAGTCGCAACGTAATTATTATTGCAGTATGTACTATCAACATTAATGCTTAAGTCTTATCCGTCGCGGGCAGGAGCTAGTGTAAAATATTTGTGTCACCGATTTTATTGTTTGTGGCATAAAGGTGTATAAGGTATTTTCTTTCTTACCTGTCCTATTTAGTAAACAAAATTCTAACCTCAAAACGTCTCATTTTTGTTATTTTTTAACTATTTCATCGTAAATAAAGGAACTGGAGATAAAATATCAGCAAAATTATGTACAAAATATTGCCTCAGGTTTATTTGAGAACATAATACACCTTATTCTTTACAAAAATTTGCACATTGAGGTTAGAATTTTGTTTACCAAATAGGACAGGTAAGAATGAAAATACCTTAGATGCATTTGACGTTTTGGTAACGTACAGTCGCCATCAGATATATCGTAGCGTTCGAGGTCCTCAAATATTTCGGAGCACGATTAAATTTCAATAAATTCGTTACACTAAATACCTATGGTTAATAAAATCGGAACACGCAATTTTATTATAAACACACTGTAATTTAAACTGTTTGTCACAAAGTTAAGGTATATTTTCCAAAAATGTTCCGATCTTTATGGTCAGCCTGTCTACATCGATACGATCTGTGACGTCCCGATTCTATTGAAAAGTCGGTGCTATTATATTTATGACTAATTGCGAGTTCTGATGTTAATAAACCTTGCAGTGTAACGAATTTATTGAAATTTAAGGCTGCTCCGAAATATTTGAGGACTTCGCCCGCTACGATATATCTGATGGCGACTGTTACATATATTTACGCCCTTGACTGTACGGGTGTATTAGGTCACTTTGTAACAAAGGCCCCGCAGTTACTTTTTCTTTGAAGTAAGAAAGTATGTAACAAGTATTTACAAGTACGACCATAATGATTACCGGTCCTTTTTCCGCATTTACCGATGCTGGAAGTCCTTTGTTCTAAATTTGTAGGGTTGCGTACCCATAGGGTAAAAACGGGACCCTATTAAATCTTCGCTGTCCGTCCGTTTCTCTGTCCATTTGTCACAGGCTGTATCTCATGAACCGTGATAGCTAGACACTAGAAAATTTCACAGATGATGTATTTCTGTTACCGCTATAATAACAACTGAAAACAGAACACTTTTACGTCTGTCTGTCAATAACGAACATAAAATGACTTAACACTAACATTTTGCTTAAGAGTTGCTCTGCTAACACTGGATTTTATAATAGCTTGCCGAATTTGTACGGAACCCTCGGTGCGCGAGACCGACTCGGTCGCACTTGGTCGGTTTTTAAGGACTTACCTCAAACGGTAGAAGTAAGAGGACGCGTTGTAGGCACGTGCTATATGTAGATACTTCAACGGCGTCTAAAATACTAAGGTCCCTGTTATCTAATGACCGTCTCTATTTATTACTACGAAACAGACAGAGACGTCATCATAGATAACTGACAGTTAAGATAACTAGAACTTAACAGTGAGTGGTGAAACAGGACCATGACGTCATTAAGGCGCTGTCAACAGCAAATGACCTGGAGCAGCGCCACTCTTCACACATACGGTTCACGTGCCTGTTAGTGAAAGAGAAGAAACTATTCCGGCAGCTTGGCGCGCGTCTAAAATCTTGCAAATAAGACACAAATCATAAGAAATAAACAAAAGTATGGATTATTTGTGAAATATGACTCGTTAGCCGTTTAGGTATGGAATATGTTGACTTTATGTTTTTAATTGCAGACCCATACGTCGAAAAAATAAAGACATAGAACCGTTTAATGATGATTTTAAGACCAATTTTTGCAATTATTTTCTATCGAGCCGATTTTGTTCAATTATGTATCGAGCCCGTCTAGCGTGTTTGAAATATGATGAAAATTAACATTACATTTTTTTTGTATTTTTTTTTGTGTGCAGTTTTTCTTAAAAAAGTGTTTAAATAACATCAATTTCAACAAAATTAGGTGTTGTCAGCCTCTTAAGACGATTCAGTTTAGGTTCGCTCGCTGTCAAATTCATACTAAAAGTGACAGCTAAAACTTGAACTGAGTCGGAATTAGGACGTCATGGTAAGGCCCCTGATAGTGAAAAATCGTGGAAAAAACATTGCATACGAGTTGTACGAGTACTTATTTAACTCGGATGACAAATACAACAATCTGGTAGTGGAATTCTGGTGACCCGGCCAAGACCCGGGAACTCTTCAACGGTTGGTCTTCTCACGATTACTTCTATTTATATTTTAGAATTGTGCCAATTTGTAAAAAAATAATGAGAAATACTTTTTAAAAAATAAAAACTTACGTTCTCAATATAAATATAATTTAGTGCTCCCAAAAGTCAATAACACAATGTATGAAAAAAGTGCTTTCATTTCTGCAATACGAATTTTCAATAAACTTCCATTGGAAATTAAAATGTTGAATCGTAATAAATTTAAAGTAAAGTTGCATAATTGGCTCATTGACAAAGTTTTCAACAATTTAAATGATTTTTTTAATTATAAAGATGCAATGTGATGTAAACATTGATATTGTAACACATTATGTATTTATGACTATGTTAGTGTTCAGTATGATTGCCTCAAATTGTATGCCTGTTCAGGCCACTGTTGATACCAATCTGTTCACCCTTATGTACCTAACCTACACAGTTAAACAATAAATGATTCTGATTCTGATTCTGGTTGGTCCGATTACTTAATTAACTTGAATTTGGACATAAGTAGGACTGATGATAGCGCAAGGATAGTTTAACAAGAAATAATATTAAATTTGCCTTATTGCCTTCCTATTCAAATAAAAAAAAAAAAAAAAAATTAAAGTTAACCCCCCACGCATTCATAAAAAATAAATTAAATTTTATGCCAAAAATGCCTTACATCATTTTGGAAAAGAGCTGAGCCTCTAGTGTAAGTTTTAGGCACAACAAGTCTCGAACACGTTAGCGTTAACGTTTCAATTACTATGGGAAAATAGACAGCGCCACTTGCGGATAGAAACGGCAACAAACTGTTCCCATAGTATTTGTCATTTTTCCTACTCCTGTACTATTATCTGTGATTTATGTTATCACGAGCACCACTATAAGAACACTCATAATAAGACTTTGGCTAAGTCTATGTTGTCTATTCCCTCTAAAAGCACTTGTTGGCTTATGGCTCTAAAAGTGCTCCATCGTTAACTCTGCCAGCCATAGACTGCCAGATCTAGGTAAAACTTTTACAGGATCAACATTAAATTTACGATGAAAATGCATGGCTACCAACTTAACAAATTATTTCATTCGTATGGTTTTTTATTGAACTAGAACTTTCTGAACGAAATGCGTAGCTGCCAACATAACAAACAAGATTTTTTAATAACGTCACTGGCAAGTTGTTAAACGTTTTGGCTAAATGCGCCAAGAATGCAAGGCTATAAAAAAAAAGTTAACGTTAATTAAAAACAAAGTTTACTATAAACAAACTTTCAATTTTTTCGTTAGTCGTTTTCATGTTTCCCGCTTTTGTCTTGTTTGTTATTTGTTATTTGATTGCAATAGTTTTAACAAAGTTTTGTAACATTAACATATCATAAAAAAGCATCGATGAAAACGAAATTAACTCAACACCGGAAGAAATATCCGCAGCGGTCCATGAAGTGATGGAAAATTTGTTATCTAGACAATCTCGGCAATGATAAAACCTAGTGTTTGGGGGTTATTGAAGTATTAAAAAAAATAGAAATTTTGAAAATTGACTTATAATAATTAAGGGTAAGTACAAATTAGGACACAAGTTTCCGCTATGGATTCGAAAATTGCAATGTAACGACTGTCGAGGCTGTCATCGTCTTCCAATTTTTGACAGCTCTCCTCCCCGCGCCGCAGTCCCCTTAAGGACCTTGCGTTCCGTTCCAACATGCCCGCCCACGTTGAAAAACTGCTTTTTCAACCGATTCAATCCATCTCGACTGGTAGTGGACAAATCTTGCTGAATGAGCGGCGGATGATGCCAGACGACGTCCGGATATCAGCAACACGGTTGATGCCGTCTGCACCAGGGATGACTGCCACAATCCTGCCTACTTTCCATTTTAAGGGGGGCAGGTTGTCTTCCTTTATGACAACCATTGTGTTGTTCTCTAGCTGTCCCTTGGTTTGCTTCCACTTGCTTCGCTCCTGGAGCTCCGAGACGTATTCCTTTTGCCATCGGTTCCAAAAATGCTGCTTTAGCTGCTCTATGCGTTGATACCTTGTCAGTCTTGAAGAGGTGACATCTGTGAGACACGGTGTCGGAAGAGCTGTAAGTGGTCGTCCGATTATGAAGTGACCGGGAGTGAGGGGAAGCAAATCAGAAGGATCATTAGACATAGGAGTAAGGGGACGGGAATTTAAAATTGCCTCTATTTGACACAAAGTTGAACAGATCTCTTCGTACGTCAAGTGACAGTTACCTAGGACTCTAACTAAGTGATGCTTGGTAGATTTTACTCCAGCTTCCCATAAGCCACCGAAATGAGGTGAATATGGTGGCACAAAGTGGAACTGAACACCTATATTGGCTGCAGACTCCGATAACTCCTTCGCGTTACTTGCAAGAAATCGCTTTAAATCATTGTATGCCCCTACAAAATTTTTGCCATTGTCAGACCAAATGTCCGACGGTAAGCCACGACGGCTAATGAATCGGCGCAAAACTGCCATGTAACCTTCTGCAGTTAAGTCGCTGCATAGTTCTAGGTGCAAGCATTTAGTTTTGAAACACACGAATATGACGATGTAGACCTTAGTGCAGTGACCTCCACGTCCTTTGCGTAAAGCTGCTGCAATAGGACCCGCATAATCAACACCGACCGTTTCGAAAGGAAATCCTGGTGTTACTCGTGGTGACGGCAAGCTGCCCATGAGCGGAGCTACTGTGGCACCTCGCATTCGAGTACATAGGACGCATTTGTGGTAAATAGATCGAGCCTGTGCTCGTCCGCCTAAGGGCCAGTATTCAGACTTCACGTATGACAACATAGCTTGCGGCATGGCATGCAAAAGATGGATGTGAACAAATTCAAAATAAAGTTTCGTGAAATAATGTTTACTCGGAAGAATCACCGGATGTTTAACGTCATAATTATAAGGTGCGTTATTTAATCGGCCACCTACACGAATAAGTCCGTCAGAATCAATAAATGGATTCAACTTTGTAAGTGGATCTTTATTATTGGTTGGTGCCTTGTTTCTGATTAATTCATACGATGGAAAACTTTCAATTTGTGCTAACTTCACTAAATATTTAGTAGCAGCTTGCAACTCGCAGGTTCTTAGAGGACCCGAGTACTTATCTTTATTATTCTTTGCGTTATTGATAAAACGTAAAACATAAGCAGAAACGCGTTTCAATTTAGAAAATTTAGAGAATTTAGTTAAGTTTAACGCAGACATCGGAGTCAAACTTTCATCCATGGCAACGTTTGAAACTACTTCAGCATTGACTTCAGGACTGTTATCCTGAGAATAGCAATTAATTGGCCATTTGTTTTCTTCGAAATTTAAAAATTGTGGTCCAGACCACCAAATATGAGTTTTAGAAATGGCATTTGCATTAAGACCGCGTGATAAAAGGTCGGCAGGGTTTTCTTTCGTAGGTACGTGCCTCCAAGACCAACTGCCTGTAATTTCGAGTATATCAGCTACACGATTTCGTACGAACACTTTAAGCTGGCTTGGCAGCATCCTGAGCCACCCCAAAACTATCATAGAATCAGTCCAAAAAGTACAACTGTCCACGGTCATGCGAAGAGACGTTTGGGCCTTTTTATATAGTTGTGCTCCAATCAACGCTCCGCACAACTCCAACCGAGGTATAGTTACGGGTTTAATAGGAGCTACTCGACTTTTTGCCATCAGTAATCTGGTAGTTATTCCTTCGCTCGTAGCTGTGCGAACGTATAGACACGCGCCGTACGCAGTTTGAGAAGAGTCAGTAAATATATGAAATTCTCTCCGTGACGTATTGCCTGTGACGCAACGAGGAATCCGCAAATTGTTTAGCTCTGGTAATGAAGCTATTATAGCATGCCATTTTTGTGCAATACCATGGGGAACCTCGTCGTCCCAGGATAGTTTAGATAGCCATAATTGCTGCAATAGAACCTTGCACTCTATAATAACTGGCGATACCAGGCCCAGGGGGTCAAATATTTTGGCAACTGTGGACAGAATGAGACGTTTCGTCAGCCTTTGTTCTTTATTGCTGCCTAAATCGATAGTAAAATATAGCTCATCGGTGCCACTTTTCCAACCTAGCCCTAGCGTCTTGGAGTCGTCCAGATTACCTAAATTAAGATTAGTACAATCACTACTAGGATCATTGACGAGATCTGATACATTTGAACGCCATTTGCGAAGGTTCATTTTTGCACTCGCTAAAGTTTCCGACACCTGACTGATAATATTTTTCGCTTCGTGAATAGTGTCAGATCCGGATAAAAAATCGTCCATATAAAAATCATTGGCAATAATTTCAGCCAGACCGGGATCTGCACATTCAAGTGACAACTGCTTAAGACATCGTACAGCAAGAAAAGGCGCGCTCGCAGTGCCGTAAGTGACGGTGTTTAGTTTATAGGTGCACAGAGGTTCAGACGGGTCTATTCTCCACAATATTTGTTGGAGGCTTCTATCGTCCGGATGTACGACTATCCTTCTGTACATCTTTTCAACGTCAGCCGTGTAAACAAATCGATATTGTCTAAATCGTAACAATATCGCTATGAGGTCGTCCTGTATAGTTGGTCCTATTAGCTGTATGTCATTTAGCGATACTCCGGTTGACGTTTTCGAACTAGCATTAAATACAACACGCAATTTAGTAGTCAAACTCGAAAGCCGAAGTACACCGTGATGCGGTAGAAAGTTACCTAACGTTTCATTACTAGTGACCTTTGACATATCTCCTAACGTTTCGTATTCTTTCATGAAATCTTGGTACATAGCCTTTATAGTAGGCTCTCGTTCGAGTCTACGTTCTAAAGATAGAAAACATTGCCTAGCCCGCTCGTAAGAATTGCCTAAAACGGTAGTCTGTTGTTTTAATGGGTATTTAACCATGAATCTACCGTCGGCCAACCGAGTGGTATTTTGCACAAAATGATCCTCGCATGCTTTCTCTTCGTTAGAGTAATACGCCGATGCTGGTTTTATTGTTGCTTCATCTAATTTCCAAAAGCGCGTCAACTCGTCGTCTGAATTATTTAATTGCACGAAGTTGCAATGTACGCTGTTAAAATTGGGATTAGCATATGTACCAGACACTACCCAGCCTAACTTGGTTTCGTAGATCGTGGGCTTGTTTCGTCCCAACGTCAGTCTACCATTTCCTAATAGATCCCAATAAACATCGGCGCCGAGAAGAAGATCGACGGTAGCCGGTAAGTAGAATTTAGGATCCGCCAGGACAACGTGCTGAGGTATGTCTAACATTGTTAAATTTACTTCACGTAAAGGTAAGTTACTTGTTATTTCCGGAAGTATAAAATAGGAGGTTTGTACACAATAGTTGTTATCACATAATGATTTAAATTTTGCTTGACATAATTTATTTAGTTTTGAATTAGCATTTGTTATTCCTGACACTGACGCGGTTACATTTTTAGTAGGTAATTTAAGCTTTCTCCACAGGTTCTCCGTCATGAAGCTCGAGGTACTCCCGTTGTCCAGCAAGGCGCGCGCTACGTGAACAGTATTATCGTAACCGTATATTTCCACTAACGCAGTTGATAATAGCACTTGACCTTGGATTGAGGGGGTTACGGGCAGCGTAATACCACTATTGCTACTGTAACTCGGACCAGCCACCGGTTCGTCTTGTTCATCATCATCAGTAGATGTTATTTGAATTAACGGCACCGCCACTTGAGCCCCCGAGGGAACTTTATCGACATGTATAAGTGTGTTATGTCGTCCCGAGCAAGACCTACACGGACCGCGCCTACAATACTTCGCTATATGTCCAGGTTTTAAACAATTTAAACACAATTTCATCCCTTGAACCTTGTCTGCACGTTCTTTATTAGATAACGTGAGAAATTGGGGGCATTCGAATATATAATGACTTTGTTTACACAACGTACATTCAGGCGTAAAGGGTGGGCTACTCACAGTTTTATACTCTTGAGAATCGAGTCCCACAAAACAGTTTTCCTTTACCCGTGACGCGGCGAATCGCGGGCGCGCCGCGACGCCGGCGCCGGCGCCGTGCCCGGTCGGCCAGGACGCTCGCCGGTCCGCATAACTCATCGCCATCGTCTCCAATAGGTCCGCCCGGTCTCTGAGGAAGTTTATGAGTGCATCGAAAGTAACTGAATCCAAACTAGGTACATATTGTTCCCATTCGCGCCTGGTTACACTGTCAAGCTTCTGACAAGTTATGTATATTAACAAAGTGTCCCAATGTTGCGTAGGTTCGTCGAGTGTCCCTAAAGCACGTATATTTTTACATAAAGTATCTATTAAGTACCTAATCGCTAGCGGCGATTCTTTTTGTATTGAATTAATGTTGAAGATAGCCGCGACGTGATTGTTTACTAAAAGCCTGGTATTATTATACCTATCACATATTAATTGCCAAGCAACCTGATAGTTGCTGCTAGATAACGCTAACGATTGTATCACTAAAGCAGCACTGCCTTGTAACGAAGCTCGCAAATAATGAAACTTATTCACATCATCAATTGACTCATCCTTATGTATGAGACTCTCAAACGTATCATGAAACTCAAGCCATGTATCATACGATCCGTCAAATTTAGGTAAACTAATCGTGGGCAACTTACATTTCACCTGCGAATGACGCCGTCCACTGTTGGACCATTCATCACCTGCACTAGCTTTTGTGTGCAGTGCTACCAATTCCTTAGCCGCCGCGACAGCACCATAGTATAAATCTTCAAATTCTGACCTTTCGTCCAATAGTTTTTCGTCGTCGTCCACCATGAACTCCAACTTAGACTGAATATCATCATAAGTGCTGTACAAGCTTTCCAATTTAGCAATACGAAGTTGAAGTTCGGTAGCACGGGCCGCACACAATGGTTTATTCGCTAGTTCTTGCAAATAACCCGAAAATTTAGTCAATCGTGCCTTTATATGACCGCGTTTTTTGTTTAAAGCCTTTATTTCAACTTCTGACATTGCGATTGCGAATGTTAATTACCTGTCTAAAAACCAAACACTTTGTTTCACCACTAACACTTACACACTGTTTAACTACCTATCACTTACAAATAAACTTAATTTTTCACAAAATATTCTGTTTCCTACAACAAATAGTAAACAATTTAACAAATTATAATACTTGTTTACAATAAGCAGGTCGGCTAGGGAGTAAGTGACTTGAACCGGTCGGTCGCTGTAGGCACTTGCATAGAACAAAAGGTTGTTTACAATCTCAGCGCTTGCGCCTGTTTTTTATACATTTAAATCCAGTTTGTTCTTGATTATTGATGCAACCACACAGTTTTAATGTTAACGCAGTGCAAAGATTAGCTAAAATGAGATCGCTTTTTATTAATTCACGTACGTCGGTAGATATATGTACGTAAGTACTACTTAATTTTTACACTGTTTTAATTTTAACAAATAGTTGATCATAAACTATAGTATATTGCAATAAAGTAAATAGGTATAGGATAATAGAAAATAGTTAAGGAAGATGTATTAAGGAACGGACTCACTGTTTGCTCTGAATACGTATCTCTCGTTATATCTTCGTCGTCCGGTAGATACAGATAACTTCGTAGCTTTTAAAGTGATGATTATCGCCGCACCGGGATGTTTCTGGCTGCACTCCTCACTTGCTTGATTATCCAAGAATATTGGTGATGCAGGAAATATTCCTCTGAATGCGTTTTCCTCGCTTTACAGCCGTAGTTAATGTAGCTCGTCCTTGTTATATCGCAGCTCGCTGATTCATTTAATTATTCGGCATCGAAGACCATGTTTGGGGGTTATTGAAGTATTAAAAAAAATAGAAATTTTGAAAATTGACTTATAATAATTAAGGGTAAGTACAAATTAGGACACAAGTTTCCGCTATGGATTCGAAAATTGCAATGTAACGACTGTCGAGGCTGTCATCGTCTTCCAATTTTTGACAGCTCTCCTCCCCGCGCCGCAGTCCCCTTAAGGACCTTGCGTTCCGTTCCAACACCTAGGTACGAGAATTTCTGCGTGGAGACTGGAACACTGGACTTCTTCATTTTTGGAGAACGTATTACTCTAATTTAGTAAGTACCTACCTACTTAGTCGTAGAAAAAATATTGTATGCAACGTTGTATTAGCAAGTCAAAAAAAGCTCGTGGTTTATTTCTTACGATGTTCGCTACGCTCACATTGTAACCCACACCACTCGCCTTTTTTGACCCCTTTAATACAACTGTTGCATAAAATACTATTAACGCAAACGCGGTCGAGACGTGTTCTGTGACCGATAACTTACACTAAGCATACTGTTGGGTGAGGACGAAAAACTTACACGTTGCAAGTTGCGCTCATATAATAAGGTAAGTAGTTAAAATTCGCTAACTTTTTCCATTGTGACACGAAAGTTGTCCATACAAAATGTGTGACTAACTTTCGTGTCACAATGGAAAAAGTTAGTTAATTTTACTACCTTACTAACGCAATTTTAATGGTGTGTAACTTTTTGGTCCTCACCCACTATTCAAACTCAAGCTACTAGACCGATTTTTACCAAACATGGCTAAGAACTGCCGCAAGGAAACACGCTTTCGAATGAAATAAACCGCATCGAAATCGGTCCACCCGTTGGAGAGCTACGTTGCCACAGACATACACACATACAGAGAGAGAGAGAGAAACGTCGACTTCAAACTTATAACACCCCTCTTTGTGCGTTGGGGGTTAAAAATAGGTACGGTCAGTAAAAAACGGGTACGTATTAAAATCCATAAAGTTTAAAATACATTATTATTATTATTATTATAACCTTTTTATTCCGAATTCGCTACAATTTCAGTAAGTACATGTTGTTGTTGTTGTTGTTGTCGCGTATTCGGCGTGCCTCATGGCATAGGCCTCCTCCGTGTATGGGAGGGTTTGGGCTATAGTTCCCACGCGCGCCCAGTGCGGATTGGGAACTTAACACACACCATTGAATTTCTTCGCAGATGTGTGCAGGTTTCCTCTCGATGTTTTCCTTCACCGAAAAGCTCATGGCAAATTTCAAATGTAATTTTCGCACATAAATTCCGAAAAACTCAGAGGTGCGAGCCCGGGATTTGAACCCACGACGCTCTGCTTGAAAGGCCACAGGTCAAACCACTAGACTACCACGGCTTTTTAAAATACATAATATTTCAAAATATATAATGCGATTTACTCAGAAAATTGCAAATTAACAGAATTGCCATAAACTAAACCTAACCTAACCTAAACCAATCTATAGATCACGCTATAAAAAACAATATACCGTCAACTGGGGTGACTTTGGTAATTTTGGGGTTACTTTGATCGTTTTAAAATTGCTATAAAATCGATATTATCCATATCCGGTGAATGTTTGGCGTGTAGACGCAAAGGCGATCGACAAAGACATCGATGGGAAACAGTAAACGCAAATAAAAAACAATGGTTTTGTCATTAAAACTACTTTTTAAAGTCACCCCGTAAATCAAAGTCACCCCAGTTGACTGTACCTAATAGTATCACAGAAAATGGCATTATATATTTTGAACTATTATGCATTTTAACCCATTATACATTTTAAACATTATATATTCTGATCCGCTCTCTTAAAAAACCTACAGATCATGACAACACAACCGGAGTCCATGTGTTAAGAAACAGTACCCGGACCTCAGAGTTTACAGTTTTGTAACATATCCAAGAAGGCAGTTGTGCAACCTCCTTGGGGTTTTACATCTGTGCTTGACGCAGAAATACATATTTTCCTTTTGAAAACCTTGACACACTGGGTTTATGGAGTTTCGAACGCCTTTTTTCCGCTCACGAAATGTTGAATACTAGCTAAAAGAATTCGTTTATCGCTATCCCGCGGGAACTACGAAATTTTCCGGGATAAAAAGTAGCGGAGCCCCTCTTTTGCCCGAATTTCAAATGCCATAATGTAATGTTTGCCATAATGATCATTTGCCATAACCCTTTTTTTCTCTGAAACCGTATTTTTTTCAGGAGCATTGTAATGGCAACCCTTAGAACTCTATAGGTTAGGTTAGGTTTGTTTCATAATAATCCTGAATAATTAACAAATAAAGAGAGAAAAGAGTTATGGCAAATGATCATTATGGCAAACAATACATTTATGGCATATGAAATTCGGGCAAACGATAGAGACCCAAAAAGTAGCCTATGTGCTATTCCAAACTTTTCTCTATCTATGTGCCGAATTTCATCCAGATCTGTTGGGCCGTTCTGGCGTGATTGAGTAACAAACAAACATCCATCCATCCATCCATCCATACTTTCGCATTTATAATATTAGTTTAATAATATTAGTTAGCTTGACGACGAGCGGGGTGATTATGATTATTAGGTATACTCATCATCATCATGTCAGTCGAAAGATGTCCACAGCTGGACATAGCCTCTCCGAAGGCTTGTTTGATCTTGGAACAACAATTTGCTGATGTAAATAAGGTCAACCGGGCGGGGCTAATGAGTCACAATACTTTAAACAGCATATTTATCAGATTATAACAAACACATTATGTTCCTTAAAAGCTATAACTTATGATACAAGTTAGCATATTTTATCTAATTTCATATTTTAATGCCATTTCATGGCAAAGGACGCTTTTCTTAATGATAATTAGAATGGACGCATTGGCCCCGTAGACGACATAGCCCCGGTTGACCGTTAGGTTAGGTTAGTCTTTTACACGTAACAGTTACTCATTGGTTATTAATGTTAAGTATAAATAGATCACAATCATGCTGAGCGTGGCCTTTAGGTCTTGTTACCTTGGGCTCTATAGTCTGGCAGATAAACCACTGCAGCCAGATGACACTTTCAGTGTTGTCAGTTTTTGGCAAATATTAAATAGTGATGTAACTTAGTGAGTGAATGAAAGAATGAACGATGTAATGAAATTATTTGCGTCATAAATGAGAATTTTCAAAGCGTATTTTAATAAAATGGTTTGTTCAATAAGGTTTTTTTGGATGTTTTCTAGTTAGTAGTGTAAGAGCGCGATTTGGAAATGTGCGGAAGCATGTCAAATCAGTTACCAGTTTTCAACTCATTCCCCATTTTGCCATAAATATCCAACGTACGAATTATGCCCAGAACTCAATACTAATTAGGGCTGTACGCACATACAACAAATCCTTTCAGGCTGTGGACCCATTTGCTTGTTCAAGAAATAAGTTCAAGCTCCTGGTTGAGAATAATATTTCCTGGTGACACACACACACAGGAGACATGAAACACACGCGTTTGCATGTTTTTTTTTTTTTTTATTATTATTTTGTTTAAACTTTCTAAATATGATTGTTGTTTCAAATTAAATTAGATTTTCCCACCCAGGCATATGATTGTACCACTTAGGGAGTTCTGTTATTGGCCTTAAGACTCGCATTGTAAACTAGAATAAGTATGATTGTAACGCTGTAGAACACCTCAATAAATAAATAAATAAATAAATAAAACAACAATTCTCACATTAATATTTTTTTCTACCTTTGTACTTTTACTTCTTCTCTGTCGCTTCCTCATGACTGAGGGTCGTGACCATGCGAGGTCGTTGCGCGGCGTACCAGCTCTCTCCAGGCAGCACGGTTCTCGGCCATCCGGATGGAGGTCTGCAATTTGCATTTGCAGACTTCCTTCACCGCATCAGTCCATCGGGTTGGAGATCTTCCACGACTCCTCATTCCTTCCACGTGACCAACTACAATGAGTTTCTCTAGGTTGTCAGGTTCACGTCTGGCCACGTGTCCGAAGTATTGGAGAAGTCGTTGCATGCAGGTAGTGGAAAGGCGGTGCTTGATTTTTAGTTCAGCAAGGATTGACGCATTTGTACGGCGCGCCGTCCATGGGATACCTAACATCTTGCGCCAGCACCACATTTCGAATGCGTCAATCCTGCTCCGTACTCTCGCCTTTAAGGTCCAGGTTTCCGCAGCGTACAGAAAAATAGAGAAGATCAGGGCGCGCATCAGTTTAACTTTTGTTTCCTTGCTGACTCCTCTATTTCTCCATATTTTCTCAAGCTTTTACTTAAAAACTTAAATTATGACGAATCCGTTTCACTGCTGCTGTCACTATTTACGTGTATTACAAAGTCATCGCACATTTTATCTACTATGTTAATATGAACCTTGAATGCCTCAAAAGTATCGCGCTTATTTTGAAATATACTAAACTACGAATGTGACATTCATAAAATATTTCGTTCGTTCAATAATCAAATCATTCATTACGTGATCTTAGTCGAGCACTAGTGAAATAAATGTGGTATCATTATTTCGTAAAATGACATTTGGAAGTGTCATCTGGCTGCAGTGGTTTAGCTGCCACTATATCTACCCCGTATGGGATAAAGACATGATCTATTGTATGTATAAATAGGTTAAAAAAGTTATTTCCGAACACTACTTAGCCTTTCATGACGAGTGCCAAGAGCTTCCCGGCGTAACGAGCTGCTTCCGGGTCTCCAGACTTCGTACCGGTACGTATACCGGTATAGTGTACCGGTATTGTACGGTACGTATTGTGTGGCGCGGAAGACGGGGTATTGTGCCGACAGGCACGAACTTCCGGTGCGAGGTTAAAATTGTGCAGTAGTTTAGCGTAAGTTCACTTTGTAGGTTAGTTTGAAAAGGTTATCAAAACTATTGTAATTATTTAGATGTAACGCTGTAACCCGGTGAGGACTAGTGAGAAAGAGAGAGAGGCCAGAAGAGCCAGATTCTGGGGCCCGATTTTTGAAAGCACATGTGTGAAAATACCATTTGAAAGTGGTGAAAAACTGTAGGCTTATTGTCTAACTCGCTCGCAATCGCCATCGTGTTCATTTTGACAGTTCTTGTATGAATGTGACAGCTAGCTGATTCCGATGCCAAATGTCAGCCCATACATGAACTGTCAAAATGAACACGATGGCGATTGCGAGCGAGTTAGACAATAAGCCTGCTGTGCTGAATTTGAAATACGAGTAGCGTAGGAAACAATTACACCTCATTGATCTTGTGAATTACTAGTTAAAACTTTGACTATAGCTATAGTTTTGAAGGTTATTTATGCCAGTTATAAGGTACTATCGAGTGATGAGCTTTCAAATGGCATCCAACTTAGTTATTTCTTATTTATAATTTTAACGCTATAGCGTTCGAGACGTATTTTTTGATCGAACTTACACCTACGCATACACTCACACTATGCATACAGACCTAGTAAGAGGTACTGTAGGGCGTCCTGTTGCTAGATGGGGCGATGATATTCGCAAGGAAACGGGCAGGGATTGGAGGAGAGCTGAAGATCGGGCCCAATGGCGTGCTGCCGTACTTTGGGAGAGGCTATGTCCAGCAGTGGACTACACGGGCTGATGATGATGATGATAATTATGTAGAAAGGTGACTATGCCAGCTAAAACGAGGATCTTGATCTTTCGAAATATTATAAACGGGATGTGAACCGCGATTACCCTTATTGAGCTCCTGTTTATAATATTTCGAATGAACTTAACCGTGAATCATTAAAAACTCGGATCTTGATCTTGGTAAGAAGCAAAAAAAAAATTAATTAATTAACTTAATTTTCCCGGCTCAGACGGTAAAGAATGGCTCAAATAAATTGCTCAAAAATAGGTTGTTGCAATAATTTCATCCACTTCAAAAAGAGTTAAGCATATTCCACTAATGTATACCGTTTAGTAAAAGTAGGTACCTGGTTAATAATATTGACAGTCTAATCAAGGCAAGTAAAAACTAACCTAAATTGTAATGTGGTTATACATAAGTATAGGAAAAGGTATGGACATGCATAAAACAAACAACGAAGTGATCTTATAAGGGTTCTTTTTTTACCCCCGGCGCGAAAGGAGGGGTGTTATAGGTTTATTGATTTAATTTATTTATTTTATTTGGGGCCTCAACAGCAATACAGTACATTATAATGAGACTTAGGTACTAAACAAAAAGCCAATGACAGATGACCACAGAAATACAGTTAAGCGAAGCATACTTAAAACTAACACAGACACAACTTATTTCATTTTCATTTATATTTCATATTTGTTTGAGGTCGATATCTTTCTGTGTGTGTGTGTCTGTCTATCTGTGGCATCGTAGCTCTCAAGGGGTTGGACCGATTTCGATGCGATTTATTTCATTCGAAAGCCAGTTTCCTTGCGATGTTTCTTAGCTATGTTCGGTAAAAATCGGTCCAGTAGTTTGAAGAGCATCTGCTCTTTTCCAAAATGATGTAAGGCCCTAAACGCTAACCTATCGTTGAATCTTCTTCAATACCCGTCGGGTATAGGCTTAAAATAAGACAAAGGAACAGCGTATTATATAACGCCTCTCAGCCTACCTGATATTTCAATACGGCATATAAATACCAAACAGAATTAAATATAAAACTCGAATGCTTTCCACGGTCTCGTTATCATATTTCTGTACGCCTACACAAAAGGCTGTGAGCCGCTGAAAGGTATTGCTCGCATAGATTTGCAGGCGCTTTGCTGAGAAGACGTGATTGTCCTACTAAATATATTACACGAATAAGAGGAATTTATTATGATTTACTGGCGACCCTGTGTTTTAATTATAATTATAAATACAATACCTATAAGCCGTGGTAGCCTAGTGGTTTGATCTGTGGCCTCTCAAGCAGACGGTCGTGGGTTCAAATCCCGCGCTCGCACCTCTGTGTTTTTCGGAATTTGTGTGCGATATCTCATTTGAAATTTACCAATGAGCTTTTCGGTGAAGGAAAACATCGTGAGGAAACCTGCACACAACTGCGAAGCAATTCAATGGTGTGTGTGAAGTTCCCAATCCGCACTGGGCCCGCGTGGTAACTATAGCCCACAAGCCTTCTCATTCTGGGAGGAGGTCTGTGTCTGTGCAGCAGTGGGACGTGTATAGGCTGGTGATGATGACCTATACAGAATATTTCCAAGAGTTGCTGGACAGAAGGTACACTTAAAAGTAGCTAGAGAGAGAAAGAGAGAAAGAGAGAGAGGGGAACATTTATTTACACACATTCTGAAACTTATGAATGAGAACACAACTTTGGAAACGATTTTTATTGAACTTCATATCTGAACTGACTGAATGGCATAGACAATTCGTATACTTTTTTAATATTTTAAAAATGGAAAATAAACATAAACGATAAGGACATACAGACGGTATTTAAGGTCGGACTGTAACACATTCGATACACGTAGATTTAAAATATGAACAAATAAGATATACTTAAGAAAAGTACCGATATGGTGTAAAACTACCATGGTGCCATGGTGGTGGTATGGTGTAAGCTAGCTGTACAGTATATTTCCAAAAGTTGCTGGACAGCTTAGCATATAATCTAACTAATATTATAATCTAACTATCTAACTAATATTATAAATGCAAAAGTATGGATGGATGGATGGATGTTTGTTTGTTACTCAATCACGCCAGAACGGCCCAACGGATCTGGATGAAATTCGGCACATAGATAGAGAAAAGTCTGGAATAGCACATAGGCTACTTTTTATCCCGGAAAATTGCGTAGTTCCCGTGGGATAGCGATAAACGAATTCTTTGCAGACGAAGTTGCTGGCAACAGCTAGTATTAATATACGTCTTAAAGTGATTGTGTCAGATCATGGCCGGACTCATTTTCAAATTTAGAATGATGACAATACCGAAAAAGCGACTGCAATTTATATATGTACTAGCTTTTGCCCGCGACTTCGTCCGCGTAAGACTTCATTTATTGACAAAAACTCACATATTGCTATGGATATTTGAACAGGCACTTAACGACCCTATTCTGACATTAAATTGGTATTTTTTCGTCATATTATGAATTGATTGTTCAATTTTTTTTAGGGTTCCGGAGCTGATTGGCAAAAACAGAAGCCTTATCTTTTAGCCCGATATATTCAATAAGTTTTGATTATTATATACATATCTAAAAAAAGCCGTGGTAGCCTAGTGGTTTGACCTGTGGCCTCTCAAGCAGAGCGACGTGGGTTCAAATCCCGGGCTCGCACCTCTGAGTTTTTCGGAATTTATGTGCGAAAATTACATTTGTAATTTGCCATGAGCTTTTCGGTGAAGGAAAACATCGTGAGGAAACCTGCACACATCTGCGAAGAAATTCAATGGTGTGTATTAAGTTCCCAATCCGCACTGGGCGCGCGTGGGAAATATAGCCCAAACCCTCCAATGCACGGAGGAGGCCTATGCCATGAGGCACGCCGAATTTCGCGACAATTAAATAAATAAATAAAAAACGACAATAACAACAACAACATGTACTTACTGAAATTGTAGCGAGTTCGGAATAAAAAGACTTATAAATAAAATACATAAATCTAAATCCGCTGATATGTACGTGGTAAGGTTCAAAAGTTTCCGGCCTAATAATGAAAATTAACGTTTAGGTTAAAAAAAATATTTTTATTTTTCAATGTAGTCTCCTCCTATTGTTATACATTTTTCAGATCGTTTGATTAACATTTCTATGCCTTTAAAATAATATTCGGAAGTTTTGTCTTCGAAATGCTCGAAAACTGCAGCAGCGACCTCATCATCGGACGAAAATTTTCTCCCCCTTAAGTCCGATTTAAGTTTAGAAAATAAAAAATAGTCGCTTGGGGCTAGATCAGGGCTGTAAGGTGGGTGACGGATTGTTTTAAATCCACATTTAGATATAGCCGCCTTTACAACTGCAGCCGTGTGGACAGGCGCATTGTCATGAAGAAGACGGACACCCCTGCTGAGTTTTCCTCGACGTTTAAGCTTTATTGCTTCTCGCAACTGGTCTATAAGGCAAGCATAGTAACTGCCGTTTACTGTCTGATTGCGTTCTTTGATATCTATAAGCAATATCCCTTCGCAATCCCAAAATATTGTGGCCATTATCTTTTTGGTAGATTGGCACACCTTTGCCTTTCGAGGGGGTGCTTCCCCAGAACGACGCCACTCCATCGACTCTCTTTTCGAAAGAGGATCATAGTATAAGACCATAGTTTCGTCTCCGGTAACAATGGACTGGATAAATTCACTCTCACATGACTTGAACTCCTCTAAAAGTTCCTTGGAGCACGCCACTCGTTCAGCTCGCTGAGCACTCGAGAGAAGTTTCGGGACCCATCTTGCACTAACCTTATTCATGTTTAGATGGTCGTGTAGAATCCTAAGGACTGTTATTTTCGTAAGTCCCGTTCTTGACGCTATTTCCTTCGTCTTTAGTCTTCTGTCTTTCAGTACCTCTTGTGCGACTAAATCGACGTTATCTTGCGTAAGAACCTCAACAGGGCGGCCTGGTCGGGGTTCGTCATCGATGGACTCACGCCCTAAACGAAACTGCTTACACCAATCCTTAACAGTCGAAAACGAAGGGGAGGAATTCCCGTACACGTTATCTAACCTTTCTTTGATTATAGTTGGACTTATGCCTTCCTTTGTCAGAAATTTTATCACTGATCGATACTCCAATTTGAACATTGTACAAATTACACCGCTTTTTATATTTAAATCAAAGAAAATTTTATGAAAACGAAAGTTACAAACCACGAAATTATCCACACAATAGCTGAATAAATGACAAATAAAATGACATTCATTTGTTTCTTGTTTTCTTCTTTTAAATATATACGGCCAGGAACTTTTGAACCTTACTGGTATACTAATCAAAAATGTAGTCAGTCAGTCATGTTCAGAAACTTTTGATAAAATAATGTCCATCGACGTTTGGGCGAGGACCAAAAAGTTACAGACCGTTAAAGTTGCGTTAGTATATAAGGTAACTTTTTCCATTGTGACACGAAAATTAGTCATACACTTGTATGTATGTATGTAAAAATTTAAAAATACAGAAGTACACAGAAAATAGTACAAAGGTGAACTTATCCCTAAGAAGGGATCTCTTCCAGCTAACCTGATACAGAGAGGAATAGTTTACAAAGGAAAGGCAAGCAGTCATTATTATACGCAAATAAGTATGTACTTGTATGGATAACTTTCGTGTCACAATGGAAAAAGTTAGCGAATTTTAACTACCTTAATACTAACGCAACTTTAATGGTGTGTAACTTTTTGGTCCTCACCAATTTACTGATTTAAAAAATTAAATGAAAAATCTTTATAGTCATACATTAAGATCTTGTAAAACAACATAATTTTCAATAAACCATTTGAATTTGAATTTGAATTTGTAGGGTTGTTTAGTCAAACTAAACCATCTTTTGAAATATTCCGGAACAATTTTGAGAGGCCTCAAACAAAACGTGAAACGTGACGTTTGTGTACGAAAGGTTGACTGTGCACGTATCTCGGTGTTTATTTTGCACAATAAAGAGTTTAGATACATAGGTACATACATACATAGACCTTGCATTAGGTAGGTACTTCGAATAATCGTGTTTGCTATAGCTACCAACACTTATATCACTACATAGTATAAAACAAAGTCGCTTTCTCTATCCCTATATCCCTATGTATGCTTAAATCTTTAAAACTAACAACGGATTTTGATGCGGTTTTTTTAATAAAGAGTGAATCAAGAGGACGGTTTATATGTATAATACATGCATAATATACCGTGCGAAGCCTGGGCGGGTCGCTAGTATGTTATATAATACAACAATTAGGTAAGAAATCTTACAGGTGTAATTAAAAAAATTCAAAAGACGCTTATTTAAACAGGAACTTTTTCAATTAGCGTTAAACGAACCACTCAGTGACAGGGATTAAAATATGATTAGAGATGCTCTGAAATTAGTTGCGTTGCGCGGCGTCAAAATATCATACACTCACGAACAAAATTCAACCGTACTTCGCTTAGTAGAGCATTGATTTTCGCATGAACGTGAGATGGAAGTTGGAACGTTGTCGTATCCAAGTGGCTGATGATGAGGGAACTTTCGAGAAAGCGGATTTAAGGAAGTTCGATACCTACCTATGTCAGAAATGTCTTGGAAATTATATTGAGAAAGCTTCTATACAAAATAGAATTATCAATCAGGATCCAATTCATTTGACAAGCGCATATTTGGCATATTTGGTGTATCACTGAAAGATAGAATAAGGAATAGTGTGATAAGGGAATGTGCTGGTGTGAAAGAAGATATAGTGACTATGATAGAAAAGAGTATGCTTAGTTGGTTTGGTCACGGAGAGCGGATGGATGAAAGAAGATTAACTAAACAGATTTATATGGGGAGTGTAAATGGGTGCGTTGGGAGGGGAAGGCCTAGGCGGACGTTCCGTGATCAAATTGGGGAAGTTTTGGAGAACCAGGTAGTTTGGTAGGCCAGGGGGGCTACCATGACCTCTTAACGCTATTCAGTTTAGGCTCTAAACTGAACTGCATCGCTAATCCGTACCACGACATGACATTTGCGGCTCTGTTTAAGTGCCGCTCAAATGACAGCGATTCAGTCATATCATTCACTCATTTCGAATGGTTTTCGTACCATGATGCTCACAGGTCAAGTGTACCCGAAACCGACGAGCATGTATGAAGAGATTGATGAATGTGGATGAAGCGAAAGAGGTATGTCAGGATCGTAGCAAGTGGAACAAAGTAGTCTCTGCCTACCCCTGTGGGATAGAGGCGTGACGATATGTATGTATGTATGTATATTTGGCAAACCGTTATTCTAATTCGTCAACTTAAATAAAACCTCTTAATCGTGTGGCTTAGGAATGGTGAAATAGGCGCCCAGGATATCACTTATCATTGCCTATATTTAACCAACGACTAACCACTAGCTTGTCCAGTGTCGTCCAGTTCGTTCCAATATTGACTCAGTGGCGACAGTAGCGACGTTTAATTTCCTTGATGTGAAAATAAAAGTCAAGGTTGTCACCACGTTTAACGTCTGAGTCGGAGAAGACACCTTTAAAATTTGAATGTGAAATGCAATGATATTTCATAGTATAGATATGTTACGTTCCTAGTAAATTGCGTTTGAAAAACGTTCCCTCTGTCAACTGTCACATTGACTGTCACGGACTACTCATACTGTGGCTTGTTTGAGGTAAATGAGACAATTGGGTCATTTATGAATCTTCAACTCGGGCGCGGTAGTGACATATCTACTCCCAGTTTATATATAATATCATTGGTGAAATGTTATAAAAATTGCATAATTTCTGTACCAGAAATTTTGAACTAATGAATCTAGAAACTGCAATAAAAATAAAAATCGCTTTCGACCATAATTTCAATAAAATAATAATTTATTTGCTTGACCTTAATAAATTATAACATTTATTGCAAGACTCCGGTATCTCGGGTCTAACAGTTTCGGATCTATTTAGAAATCCTTAATCAGTGTGTACGTCACGGGGGATCTACGCGATCGAATCAACTTTGCCTAAGAGTTTTCAGTGATTCACGGTTAAGTTCATTCGAAATATTATAAACAACAATAACAGTAACATCCACCCGCAATTTCTTCAGTGTACCCGTGATCATGATGCATGCAACTGCGTCGAAATATCGGGTGCTCAATAAAGGTAATCGCGGTTCACATCCCGTTTATAATATTTGGAATCAACTTTGCCTAATCGCATTTTGGAAACGTCTAACTAAGTACGGGGTTAATTTATCGTCACATTTCTTTCACTGCCAAGAAAAAGACAACTCCATGAAAAAACTGTCCGAAAAAGTTACTGTTGTCTGACGGTATACATGTATGTGTGTGTATGTACCTTACAGTAAAGGCCCTGAAATTAGTAAATATCCCTTCGTATTTAATCTGCAACACAATTTAATATCTGCTCCACATCGCAAAGGTCACGGGTCGCATCCAAGAATGCTTTGAACAAAATCACTGAGGAATTCCATTCCATTCCCAGTATAATAAATAAATCGTATATTTCCCATATAGAAGCAGACGGGGGATTAAAGAATGCAGTACAATAGTCAATTTTTTTTGTCATGATATTAAAAGTCAAATAACAATCAATTTTACAAGCTTTTTACTAACGTGCAATCTATGTATGTAATGTATGTGCCTGTGTATAATATGTATCTACCTACTAGCTTTTGCCCGCGACTTCGTCCGCGTAGACTCATTTATTGACAAATAGCTTTTGCCCGCGGCTTTGCTCGCGTGTACCAGGAGTATTTCAATCCCGTTTTTCCCAGTTAGCGTAAGAATTTCGGGAAATGCTCTCTTAATGTTCCTCTACACTCTTCAAGCAACCTACATACCAAATTTCAGCTTTCTACAATCAGTAAAACGAAAAGCCCCTTTTTCCCGTTCCCGTGGGAATTTTGGGAAATCATCATATAGCTTCTCTATACTCTCCAAGGAACCAACTTGCCAAATTTCAGCTTTCTACGACCAGTAAAACCAAAAATCCCGTTTTTTCCCGTTCCCGTGGGAATTTTTCGAATTTTTCTCGCCGTAAAAACCATCTTTGAACTTCAACGAACATTTTAAAAAAAGAATTGGCCAAATTGGTCCAGGCGTTGTTGAGTTATGCGCTTACCAACACATTTCGCGATTCATCTAATCTAACTAATATTATAAATGCGAAAGTATGGATGGATGGATGGATAGATGGATGGATGGATGTATGTTTGTTTGTTACTCAATCACGCCAGAACGGCCCAACGGATCTGAATGAAATTCGGCACATAGATAGAAAAAAGTCTGGAATAGCACATAGGCTACTTTTTATCCCGGAAAATTGCGTAGTTCCTGCGGGATAGCGATAAACGAATTCTTTGCAGACGAAGTCGCTGGCAACAGCTAGTTTTTATATATTAAGAAGAAGATGTGTCCGGGGGAAATCTTTGAAGCAGATATCTTCATCCGATTGAGCTGATATCTTGCATACTTGTGGAAGTCGGATGACAATACAATAATCTGGTAGTATCTTGTAGCCCGGTGAGGATCGTCTCCGCAGGAGGGAACTCTTCAACGGTTGGTCCGATTGACTTGAAATTTGGTACACATATGTAGAACGGATTGCAATGCAAGTAGGTAGTGCAGTCAACAAAAAGTACAGTCAGCAAAAAAGCTAGTATCAAAAATGTATTTATCATTATCATCTCCAGCCTGTAGGTACCAGTGGCGTGGCGTCCATAGAACTCGATTCCCACCGGCTTGCCTATTTTAAGGCAGTTGGACACTTTATTATGCAGAATTAGAGGAAAAGGCTAGTTAAATTCCCTTCAGCTTGCCTTCTGATATACTTGACGCCACGCCACTGGTAGGTACCCAATATACGTCCCACTGCTGGGCAACGAGAGGGTTTGGGCTACAGTTCCCACGCAGGCCCAGTGCGGATAGGGTACTACACATACACCATTGAATTGCTCCTCATATGTGTGCAGCTTTCCTCACGATGTTTTCCTTCACCGAAAAGCTCATGGTAAAATTCAAATGTAATCTAACTAATATTATAAATGCGAAAGTATGGATGGATGGATGGATGGATGGATGTTTGTTTGTTACTCAATCACGCCAGAACGGCCCAACGTATCTGGATGAAATTCGGCACATAGATAGAAAAAAGTCTGGAATAGCACATAGGCTACTTTTTATCCCGAAAAATTGCGTAGTTCCCGCGGGAAAGCGATAAACGAATTTTTTGCAGACGAAGTCGCTGGCAACAGCTAGTATAGCATATCAATTCTGAAAAGCTCAGAGGTGCGCGGGCTCGAACCCACGACCCTCTGCTTGAGAGGCCAAAGGTCAAACCACTAGGCTACCACGATTTAGATTAAAGCTTATTTATTCAGGATTCCAATTCCATTTTTATTAAGCTGGGCTTTTGTAAGTCCGCGGGTATCTGGCTCATATTTTGCAAGTCAATTGCGATCCAATTTCGCTACAGGGAAGGAAATTGAATTTCGATCCAACTTAATAGGTACATCTATTCTATTTTATCCGAAAAGGTTGCAATGGTTGAGCGATAGAGCACGCAAAGGGGAGTCACTTGCACGGCTAGCACAAGAGCAAGAGCGCGGGGAGCTGTGTCACGCGCGAGATATAGACAAGACAACCCGTCTCTTTCTAGAGAGAACAGTAAGAAAAGTTTCTGTCAAAAAGTGCATTTTTAATCAAAGCTTTCTTTGACTTTGACTTTGACTCTTTGACTTGTCATCCGTCCTACATAAATGTAGCAAAGTCCAAGTCATTCGGACCAACCGTTGAAGAGTTCCCTCCTGCGGAGACGGTCCTGGCCGGACCACCAGAATTCTACTACATACCTACCACATTATTGTATTGTCATCTCATGCTGCGGGTGGTAGGGCCTTGTGCAAGGTCCGTCCGGATCGCTACCACCATCTTACTCGCTAATCCTGCCGCTAAGCAGCAGTGCTTGCACTGCTGTGTTCCGGTGTGGAGAATAAGACAGCCGGGGAAATTACGGGCACAAGAGGCATTTCATCTATGTCCTCTAGGTTGGCAACGCATCTGCAATCCCTCCGGGGTTGCGGGTGTCTATGGGCAGTGGTGATCGCTTACCATCAGGTGACCCACTTGCTCGTTTGCCTTCCTATTCACATAAAAAAAAAAAAACTGACTTACAAAAAAATGCAAAATTTCGGAAATGGAAAAAACGAGACTTCGTTTTACTGGTTGTAGAAAGTTGAAATTCGACATGTACCTAGGTTGCTTGGGGAGTGTAACGAAGCATTATCAGAGGACTTTCCAAAATTCTCACGGGAACGGGGAAAAGCGGGATTTTCGTTTAACTGGTCATAGAAAGCTGAAATTTGGCAAGTAGGTTCTTTGCAGAGTAAAGGGAAGCTATAAGAGATAATTTCCAAAAAATCCCACGGGAACGGGAAAACGGGGCTTTTCGTTTTACTGGTTGTAGAAAGCTGAAATTCCGCATGTAGGTTGCTTGAAGAGTGTAGAGGAACATTAAGAGAGCATTTCCCGAAATTCTTACGCTAACGGGGAAAATCGGGATTGAAATACTCCTGGTACACGCGAGCAAAGCCACGGGCAAAAGCTATTTGTCAATAAATAAGTCTACGCGGACGAAGTCGCGGGCGAAAGCTAGTCGCTAATAAATTTGCTACAGAAACTGAACCTTATTTTTGCTAATATTAGGAGTGAGAGCGTTCTTAACTACTGCGTTCACGTACGTTAACTGTCACGAAAGTGACAATCGGGAAGTTAAGAGCCTCTAGTGTAAGTTTTGGCACAGAATATATAATAGTACTAACGTACAGAATGGCCACGCTCCGCCCCGCACCTATTCGAGTTACCCCACCCCTCAAGCGCAGTCTGCCGGAAAGCTGCTGGCAACTAGTAGGGCTCGCAACGCGATGTATGTCGGCCGCGCGTCACAAGTTCGGGAACCTATCCTACCTACTTCATTTTATAAAACATTAGAAAATTAATGCTTTCTCAAATTATCGCGATTAATACATGAAATAACTACAGAATCATTCGCTTAAGTTGGTTGTCGTACATCTATTGTAATTGACAATAATAATGCTTAAATACACAGACAGACACATTTTAAGTAAGTTTAAATAAATAGATAACGATTAAGTACATTTATTTGCACACATCTAAGCCATATCTTTAGTATATTTATGTCATTGGTACTACTTATAGTACTAGGTTTTTGCGATAGACAGCCCTGTGTATCTTACGCACACATTGACGCGTGTACAGACGACGTCGTGCCTGTGTTCATTTCAGAACGCGGATTTTGTACGTCGTGGCCGCCGTGTGGTTTTGGGAACGAAAAACGTCTCGAACACGTTCGCGTAACGTTTCAATTACTATGGGAAAATGAACAGCGCCACAAGCGGAACGAAACGTCAACTAAAATTTCTCATAGTATATGACATTTTAACGCTAACGCGTTCGAGACGTATTTTGTGACCGAAAACCTACACTAAGCATATAGTATGCTTAGTGTAGGTTTTCGGTCACAAAATACGTCTCGACCACGTTTGCGTTAAAATGTCAGATACTATGAAAACAGTTTGTTGCCATAAGAGTTTTTAATAATTCACGGTTAAGTTCATTCGAAATATTATAAACGGGATGTGAACCGCGATTACCTTTATTGAGCTCCCGATATTTTATAGTTTGTTGCCATTTCGATCCGCAAGTGGCGCTGCCAATTATTCCAATAGTAATTAATTGAGACGTTTACGTGAACGCGCTCGAGACGGTTTTATATGCGAAAACTTACAGTAGAGGCTAATAACTTAGCCTCTACTGTAAGTTTTCTCGCGAGAACTTAGGTACGTAGTCGAAGTGAGCAGTGACATTTGTGAGAAACGCAACGCAAAGTGAGTCGAACTCACGAATTTGTATGGAATACGCGCCGCAATGTGACAACGTAACAGCGTTCGAGCGCATACGATTGAGACGGTGAAGAGAAACGTATCGTTAAAAGTTAGCTCGTTTAACTATTTCGAATAGAAAATCTGAAAATCTGAAAATAGAAAATCTGTTGCAAAACTTACACGAAGCATACAGGCCGTAATATTAAAGAACTAGCTGTTGCCAGCGACTTCGTCTGCAAAGAATTCGTTTATCGCTATCCCGCGGGAACTACGCAATTTTCCGGGATAAACAGTAGCCTATGTGCTATTCCAGACTTTTCTCTATCTATGTGCCGAATTTCATCCAGATCCGTTGGGCCGTTCTGGCGTGATTGAGTAACAAACAAACATCCATCCATCCATACTTTCCATCCATACTTCCATACTTTCGCATTTATAATATTAGTAAGATAATTCGTCTCGCCTGGAAAAATTCAATCGAATTTGTAGTATCAAATTATGTGTTATGTAACTGACAGGTTGTGAAGAAAGCATGAAACTTGGCATAAATGTAGCTGTCATATATGTACTTCAATGTCGATATGGAAGCACGTCGAAAAATTATTTTTTCCCCCCATTCCCCCCCTTTTTATGTGCCAAATCGTGTTATTTATTATTTTTTATGAAAACGGGTACAGCTATCAGAAAACTGTCAAAGACCAATATGTTCCTTATTAAATTAGCTACAATATTGTCTTTGGACGTATGTTGATAGAACTTATAGTTTACAAAATATGTACATGTTACTTAAAAGTTTTATTAAAAATGCAAACTTTTAATAAGTGCCGGCACCTAAGTCTAATCTGACCTTGTATGCGCACCAAATTTTATATGTTACTAGGCATATCATCTGGACCCCAAAACTGCCGGGAGACAGTTTCTGAGGTGTCAAGGTCACCAGTTATGACGTCATCAAATTGGCCGCCGCCGCGTTTTGAAAAATTAAAATTACACCCAACTTATACAACGCACGAATACATGTGGGGTATCAAATGAAAGCTAGTTAAATGTACTATATTTGTGTTCTGAACTGTTACTGCATTAATGTTAACGTTTAAGAGCTATTAATAGAAATATGATAATCTTGGAAAAATATTACGGACTTTTAATTCTTGCACCAAAACTAAAGACTCCAGACTAAAATAATGTACTACGATAGTGAAAATAAGTTATTAAACTTTACATTACAATTCAAAGTTTGAAATTCGGATATAAAATGACGAAGTTATGGTCAAAAACTTGACGACGCTGAAGCGCCTGGAATTAGGAAAAAAAAATTTTTTCTTCCGGAAACCAGCACCAATTTTTTTATGTTACTAGGCATATAATCTGGACCCCAAAACCACTCGGTGCTCTTGAACAGCATACGGAAAGATGGTATTGTAAAAAGGTAAAAAAAGAGTACTTGAGTCAGACTCGGTGAGCTGTAACTCTAGAAGTAATGCCTCTACGACTATGAAATAAGTGTCATTTTGTAGCTAATTTAATAAGGAACATATTGGTCTTTTACAGTTTTCTGATAGCTGTACCCGTTTTCATAAAAAATAATAAATAACACGATTTGGCACATTAAAAGGGGGGGGAAGGGGGGGGAAAAAATAATTTCTCGATGTGCTTCCATATCGACATTGAAGCACATTATATGACAGCTACATTCATGCCAAGTTTCATGCTTTCTTCAGGATGGGACCGTATTTTCAGTTAAGGACCCGTACTAAAATGTAGACACCGGAACGAAATTATTTTTTTCCTCCAAGACGGCCGTAGACACGTAGATAAACATTAATTTTCATTTTATACAGAACCCCTTCCCCTTTTCACCTATTCGCCCACAATCTTGCTAAACGTGGCCTTAAGTCTTGTTACCTTAGGCTCTGTCAGCCCCATACGGGATAAAGACCTGATTTATGTATGTATGTTACAGAACAAATCAAAGTTACGTTAAGTCAATCAATTTGCAAAACTTCATAAATTCTATATTGTATTTCCAAAGATATTTACAACCAAAATGAGATTACTTTTCCCTTCAAGACTACCTATGGTACATAGAGAAACATATTATTTTAATTTAATTTACAGAACAAATCACAGAAAATCAAATCAATATCCAAAAACATTCAACGTTATTACCTAGACACCTTCGAATAACCCTAACAATTTAAATATAAATGCATTACCAGTCTATTTTTAACCGGGTGTTGCGGTCCGGAGGCTGTGCGGCCGGATCAATAGCGCCAGTAGGGAGCCCGGGATCGGGCGGGACACACGCCCGGATGGGACGGAGCTGAGGCAACGACAGGACATGGATACCCTGGCGATGGCCGCGGGGACTGATAAGATCCTGCCCAGGTTAGTCACTTTTTTTAAACTTGGAAGGCTTGGGCGGACAGAGATTCGGTCCGTTCGATCTTTCCAGCCAGCAATAAAATTTAAATTTTGTGTGGTCCTGATTTAAAAAAGCATTCGAGAATACCTTCGGTCCGAGTCGTTTTCTTTCCAGCCAGCAAATGAAATTGGAATTTTGTAGGCCTGATTAAAAGCGCTTGAAAGTGGTTAAAACCTGTGTATGCAAAAGTGCAATTAAAAAATTTGGATCGGCAATATTAGTTAACTAGAGCTGTAATTTCTGTCTACTTAATTCGTATTTCAAATTCAGCTCAATTTTTCGCTAATTCGATTGGTGCTTTTGAGTGATGTGCTTACGAAAAACGGGCCAATGACTTAAAATCCATATCTAGTTTATTTAATTTTTGACTTAAATTGAGCTTAAAACTAAATATAGACTACACATGCGAAACCCCCTTAGCATGTATGCATATAATATCTCAACATTTCACATTTCCCATTTACCCATAAGTAAGTATTATTGAAAACTAGATTTTTTATATGAGTGGGCCATTTTAGAAAGCGCATGTGTTGAAATATGAGAAAATTACAGCTCTAGTTAATCTGATCTAGTTGAAAATTTAGTTTAAGCTGTAGGTCTGTAGTAATATAAAGATTTATAACTTTTTCGAGCGCTATTTTCGAGTGATGTGCTTTCCATTTTTTAGTGTCGAAGGCTTACTACTCAGTTCAGGAGTTTTTAAACGACAATGTTATTTAAAATATAGGTAGTCTAAGAGTTTTAGTTGGAATGTAGTTTGTGCATGCGGTACATATTAACTATTTTAAGAAATATTTGTATATCTTAGTGATAAACATGTAGCACCTCAAAATTATCTGTTAACCATCTTATTTTTAGACCATGTTTGAACAAATAAATGACTGATTTATTTATTTATTTAAATAAATAAATCAGTCATTTATTTATTTAAATAAAGAAATTCATTTATTTGTTTGTAAATAAATCAGTCATTTACATGTTTGAACAAATAAATTACTGATTACTGATCAATAATCGGGCGCGTGTTAACAATGCTGTTCCCAAACGAAATTGGATGTATTTTCTTGTTGATATCTGACGCACAACCTTTTTCTTATTAAGTTGGTGTAATCAAGTATCGTAGTGTTAGGTTGGTACTTTTACTGTGTTTATCGATAATTTTACGTGGAAATAATTAAAATTAAAAAAAAACGGTACCTCCTCTAAGTTTGTTTCTAATTATTTTAGTTTACTGTGTATAATTTTTTTTATAACCAAGATTTATAGATTACAAGATTAAAAACCGGCCAAGTGCGAGTCGGACTCGCGCATGAAGGGTTCCGTACCGTTATCTGTAAATATCTATAAACCAGTGTAAGCAGAGCCGTGCTCCAAAGCAAAATGTACGCAACGTGGGGCCACTTTATATTGGTCACCGATATATACAGACACACATACATTATCCTGGTTTTTAGTATTTGTTGTTAAAGCGGCAACAGAAATACAAATCATCTGTGAAAATTTCAAGCGTACCTGTTGCTGCCATTAATATCAAGCAAAAGAAACGCAAAAAAACACGTTTGTGGTATGGGAGCCCCCCTTCAATATTAATTTAATTTTGTTTTTAGTATTTGCTGTTATGGCGGCAACAGAAATACATCATCATCAATATAAACACGAACATTGCTGTATAAGGTTTGCTTCTGCGAAATAAAGATCTCTTATTACTTATTATTATCATCTGTCAAAATTCTAACGTCTAGCTATCACGGCTCATGAGATACAGCCTGGTGACAGACGGACGGACGGACAGCCAAGTCTTAGTTAGTTTTTTACCCTTTGGGTACGGAACCCTAAAAGAAGACTAATACAATTTTTTATACTCTGTTTTTTTCACATTTAAACCTACGAAATAACAAGTCAGGGTGCGACCAAACCGCCGCGTATACGCAGTGACGTGTCGTATGCGTCACGTTTTCTCACCGTTTCTTCATACATTTTGTTGCGATTCCGTAACGTCACCGTTTTTTAAGCGGCGGTGTGGTCGCACCCTTATTCATTCCCTTATTAAAGGTATCTTCTGAAAGTAATAACAACTTTTTCACTCTAAAGTGTCAGGTTTCTTAATACAAACAATTAAATCCTTAGTTCCTTGAAAGTAGGTATTATAAAAAAAATGCAAAGTACGAATGTTTTATTAACATGACTAACGACCCACCCCGGTTTCGTACGGATGCAATCAGTGATTCTCTACTATATTATTCATGTATCATACATAATAAACCTTCCTCTTGAATCACTCTATCTATTAAAAAACCACATCAAAATCCGTTGCCTAGTTTTAAAGATAGGGACAGACAGACAGCGGAAAGCGACTTTATTTTAATGTAGAGTGATTGTCACAACAACAACAAACTTTCCTTTGTTTCTGAATGATTTAACAATTAGAATATAACCTTTGCTTAATTATTCACCTTGAAAAAAGGGTCGGTGGTTATTTGATAGACATGTAAATAAATCACACGCCTCAGCTGCTACGACGTAGCACTGACGCCTACGAGTCCTACGAATGCCTACGAAAGGCTACGAAGGATATTCTGTTCTTAATAATGACTCTATTCAAATATTAGTATGTATGTATGTATGTAAACTCTTTATTGCACATAAAATACAGTAGTATAGTGCGTTGGGGTAAGCAACCTCAACGCGCTATACATATAATAGAAAACCTGGAAGAGTCAGTGTGTAGTTACATAAGCTCAATTTAGTCTGTGATATGTATGAGCCTGACTAACAAAGTTGAGACTGAAATTGCGGGCAAATTTAAAAATTCTGTGATGTGGCCTAAAAATTCTGTGATGTGGCCTAAAAATTCTGTGATGTGGCCTAAAAATTCTGTGATGTGGCCTAAAAATCCTACAATTCTGTGCCCAAATACAGTACTGTCTGAAAGTCTATAGCGCTACGAAATTATTATTGTTTCTAGTAAGTTATACCTGTGTCAAAACCCTTATGTCGTAGCCCCTTCGTACCCTTCGTACACCTTCGTACCCTGTCGTACCCTTACCCCGTATGTCAGTTTGAACAGCCCTGCAAAGTAGGAGACTAATTAAAAAATATAAATATAATAAAATAAAAATAATTTATTTTCGGATATCTCAGATCCATAGATTATAAATCCTAACCCCCTTATTCATAAACGCTCAATGGGCTTCTTATAAATTAGGAATCGTTTGTCCTTATCTAAAGGTAAATGTCAAAGTGACAGATAAGGACAAATGATTGGTAAGTTAGCAGAAGCATACAGAGCGTTTATGAATAAGGGGGCAAATGTTTTTCTACTGTCAAGTTACTTCAAAAATCTTAAGACAGTTTTTTTTCCATAGTAACAATTCAATGTGTGTTTGAAAAAAGTTATACTCGAAAGCGAAGATATTCCTATAGATACATGCGTAGTAAAAATACATTATGACAGATATGATGATGTGGGAATATTTTTGACACTTCGGTTTCGGTAAGAAAAAAATAGAAATACGTCGCATCAAATCAAATCAAATCAAAAATAATCAAATAATTTATTAAAATTATCAATTGTACAAATAAATTATAAATGGTTAGTAAGCACTATAATTATGTCTATCTATGAATTAGTAAGTACACAACAAAATTAAGAACTAAACTAACATATATAAACAGAATTCGTGACTGCCAGTAGTTCTATACCTAATTACAAAATATAAAATGCTGCATGAAACATTTTAATACCTATGTCTCTACTCTACAATATTAACCGTTGGCACGATTCGAATAATTGCAGTTACTAAAAAACACAATCATGCTAATTGTGACCTCTACGTCTTGTTACCTTCGGCTCTGTCGACCCCGTAAGGAATAAAGACGTGATTTATGTATATATACATATATAAAAGAAAGTCATGTTAGTAACCACGAAGCAGTAAACCAGTGGAGTGATAAAAGACGCATTTGTTCCTTAAAACCGTTTCGCCAGTTTAGTGAAGACTGCGGGGGGGAGACAAAGCCTCTCATTGGCTGACTCAAGGCCATCCCAATGTCAACAAAGAATTTAGTGATGTGCCATTCGCGTTTTGGACTTTTATCGATAAAACATTTACTTTTTACCTTTTAGTGTGTAATTTCCCCATTTACCTCTTATTATTTTTAACCGACTTCAATAAAAGGAGGTTCTTTCTATGTTAGACTGTACGTTTTTTGATGTAGGTATGTTCACTAGAGATGTGCCGACTAGTCGGTAAAGCCGACTATTTTGCAACTAACATAATCGGCGACTATCCGGCAAAGAGAGCCCAGTATCCGGCTTCTTACTTTGTATATCATCATCATCATCGTCATCATCCCGGCCTATACACCGTGTATTTGTTGATTTACGATAACTTTGGCATATTATCCATAGATTTTTAAATATTGCAAAAAAATTGCGTTCCAAATCGCTATAGCCATGTCATAGCCAAACCATACGATTACTATAGCGATTTCGAACGCAGCCCGTGAACCGATTCGTAAAATGGGACGTTACCAAACTTAATAGCATGGCTTGTAGAAGACAATAAAGACGGCTATGTATGTAGAGGGAATTGGATTAAATAACAACAAATATAAAAAATATTTATAAAGGCAACACTTTTAATGAACAATACAATAACAGTATTATTAGTGTCAGCCGAAGTCATAATCGGCATCGGAACATATCTAACGTTACATAGTAGTACTATTGATTTTTAAAATGAATTAATTTTGACAAAGTTTTACGAATGAACTTCTTTTAGTATTTGTGTCGCCTATTAATGCACCAATACATGTTTGACACTTAATTTTTTTAATTGTATGTGTATGCAAAATTTCATCTCAATTGGTAACCGGGAAGTGGATCAAATCTAACTTGCAAGGTTTGATTACAGACAAACAAACATCGGGACAGGTGAAACTAAAAAAAAGCTTGCAATATTATTATTACCTAGGGGAAAGTGGTCACCATTATCGTTGAAAAATGGCTATAACATTTTGACATAATAGTTTCGGACTTTTTTGTAACAAACTACAATTATATTTGTTACACTTTACACTTATGTACATAAACTAGCTAAATTTGACAATTAAATAAAAAATAAAAAATGAAATCTATAAAGTACGAATGGTGACCACTTTCCCATACTCTGACTAAACCCTAATCATTATTTTATTTAACTATTCCACTGCGTAATCCTGCAGCTTGTTACTTAAGATTCCTCGATAGTGATTATTAAAAGCGGATGGGACATCACTAACTTACACGTGCCGCACTAAAGCGGGATGGCTATATGTATTTGAGCCTGGGAGTGACAGAGACGGCTAAAAACGAAGGTATTTAATTTATTAAATAAGTTTTTCGAATTTATAAATGAAAATGTACATACCTGTGGAATGTAACACCATCAGTGGAATAGTTCGATGTTTTACTATTTTTACCGCACCACTTGATGGCGCAGAACGGCATATTTATATTTTTTATTATTATTTTCGAGCGATCGTTCCTAGCGTAGTACGGAATTGGAACTAACGAAGATTTGAGTGGGGCGAGCCTGTATTAGCTCTGTCGGAGCTAATGTTTGGCGGTACGGATTCCCCCCGCATGAGCAGTCTAGTGGTTATATTGTCTTTGTTAGTAACACTATTTATAACTCGAGAACGGCTGAACAGATTTGGCTGAAAATTGGTGGGGAAGTAGCTGAGAACCAGGAATAGGTAATAGGATACTTTTTTTAATTTTCATTTTTTTTTATTTTTTTTTTCATTGTTGTCCTTCTTTCAATGTGGCTGCTATAGATACCCGAAATTTGGGTCGGAGGCAGTTTGTAGGTAGGCTACGTTAGTAAAAAAGATTCTTGAGAATCACAGTGGTGCTTTGAGAAAAAAAAACTCACGGGGTAGAAAATAAGAGATAGGTAAATTTCCTTTAAAGTGGCTCTATCACTAGAACTCTTATAAAAAAAACCTGTTATTGGATACATTTATACTCGAAAATTGCTTAGTTAATTGAATTTAAAAGTAAAGTCTATGCGGACGAAGTCGCGGGTAAAAGCTAGTGTAATATAAAACAATAATTTGTTGTATTTACGGCGCGCAAATCGCGCAATGCAGATGCGTGTAATTTTTCTCACGTCTAGGCAAAGGTGCAGTACGTATTCAGCTACCGAACGGATCGCGTTAACCGGCCAGTAACCGACCCGCTGTCACCGTGATCGGTTCACAGCTATTCCGAATTCGAAACTTCACCGCTTAAAAAAAACCGAAGGAAACTTTGTTTTGTGCCAGTTTGGAATTACCTATAATTTACTTCAGGAAGTTATTTATAAAATGCATTTGGCACACTCCCAGTGCAGTTACGCTATTTATAAAGTTTAGTGCAATTTTGAAAGTGTGTGAATTTGCTGATAATTATTTAGAGCAATATTAAAGGTATGTTTATTGGAGTTTGTATGATAATATAAATTATAAATTAGTACCTCTCCCTGTAAAAAAAAATTGCTGTAGAGACGGTTCATAGTACTGATATTTGTTTAATAACAGTTTAAATTAAATTATGTTCTAAAAAATCAAAAATGAAGTATATTTTAAATGGTATGGGTACCTCGCGAAAAGGTAGCAAACAAAATCGTTTATCTAAAAAGAAAAAAGAAGACTAGTTTCCCCGCGATTGACTTTTAAAACTTGTAAACTTATTAACTTGCTAGTTCATAAAACTTGTAAATATAATGTAATTAAAAAATGTTAAGGGTGCGAAGGAATAGTTAATACGCTTTTTTAAAATGTCGTAACATCTAACATTTTTAACATTCGCCTGCCAAAAATCTAACACAATAGGGAATTATGCATTAAAAAATACATTTCTTTGCAAAATATAGTATTATAGTATAGTATACTAGCGACCCGCCCCGGCTTCGCACGGTATATTATACATGTATTATACATACAAACCTTCCTCTTGATTCACTCTATCTATTAAAAAAAAACCGCATCAAAATCCGTTGCGTAGTTTTAAAGATTTAAGCATACACAGGGACAGAGAAAGCGACTTTGTTTTATACTATGTAGTGATTTTCAAAGAGATGACGAAAAGTGAAATCAAAAGTAACATCGTTCAAGAAATACGGGAAATATAAGAGTTTTAAACTACTAATTTGTCAGCGACTAGAAGTAGAAGGGGAGATCCGATATGACTATCTCCAGGTGAGATAGAGGTCAATCGCTGGTCAGATTAATAATTAAAAAAAAATGTGATGTCATTTGTCACAACGCCCATATAAACTCCATATTAAAATTCCGTTTTTCTAGAAAGAGATAGAGACAAGTCCTTGATAGCTTATATCTCGGTTATTTTTATAGTTATTTGAAAAATATTTTTCTTACGTTCTTTATACCTAAATGAGCTTTTCATGAAAGACATGAAAAAAAATCATGAACATTCCCGATTGACAAGGCGGTTACTAGTCAGTTAACTATAGCGTTAATTATCAAGAATTGGCGTTTTTCCAAAAAGCTATGCTAGCATTCTAAATATTTGAACAAGCTTCTAATCTTTTTGTCGTCAAAAAAAATTGAGTCCACAAACCATAGAGATAAGAAAGATTTTTAAACTACTTTTTCATGTAAATTGACACTGGCAATTGAGTCATGCCTTCTCGTGATAGTAAAATCATTTTTAAATAGGGCTTGTTTTTAATTGCTTTATTTTATTTAAGAAAATATTAAATTTAGCTTTGATCAATGTTGATAGTAATGATAATGGTAATATCAGTTGCTTAGGATATTACGTATGTTACAAATATTTTTGTTTTAATGTTCTTCATCACTCTAATGCTGTCTTTTCAAAATTAGAAAATTAGGTAGGTATTAAATATTTTTGTGAAACAAAAACAACTTGTGGCTGTACTTATTTTAAATTCCACAAATTATTTTAACATTTTGGCATGGTATTAAGGTAATAAAAATAGAACTAGAAACGAAATAGATCATTACTCTAATATTCAAATACGGTATGTACCTCCACTTATGACTAATGAACCATAGATGTGAGACTTCAAAGCAAACGGTAAATGATGTGATGTCTGCACCGTAGCAATATTTATTGTCTGTGGTAGTTTTTTTAAACGTATTCGAGCCTCAAGACGAATGGCGCCCAAATAAATGTGCTTCTTAACGAGGTGTTGATGATAGGCGTTGTAGCATGTTAAAAATGTAGGTAAATACTGAAAATAGCAGGCGAGCAAACAAAATAATGTAGTAAGTTGTAATTATGTGTGGATTATAAAAAACGTCTCGTTATGTAAGTATGTAGGCTTTTAGAATGAAGAATAAATTACAGCACCTGTAATGTTTATATATATGTGTGTGTGTGTGTGTGTGTGTGTGTGTGTGTGTGTGTGTGTGTGTGTGTGTGTGTTTGTGTGTGTGTTTGTGTGAATTACACGATTGTATCGCCAGGAAGCGCGGCTTTCCGCTTAAAATACAAGTTGGTGGTCAATTTCAATGACTAAATGACGAATCAAATATTTCGTCTTATAAAAAGAACAGTTTGCCTTTGACACTTCGGCTGAAGTCATGTAGTTGTAGTGTGCCACTCTCACTTATGTTATTAAATAAATTGGCTCGCCCACAGACTGCACAAATTTTGTCATTAGTCACTTGAAAGCCATTGGCCACTAACGATGTCATCCTCAAACTGCAAGTATCAAATTAGACTCACAATATGAATATTAATAAAACTAGACGTTAGAGCGCCATGCTTCGTAAACGTCTCGCTATACGATACGAAGCGCACCCCATATATTCGTAAAACCTAAAAAAGCCAAAAAACAAACACAAAAAAGAAAAAAAAATTGCAACTTTTCATAAATAAAGAGGTTTATTTTTGGTTTGTTTTAATTGTTTATTCAATCAAGACCAATTAGATTAGATTGATTGATTTTTGAAGTGGAAACTTCTATAGCGGCGCTGAGCGCTTTTTGGGGTGGGTAAAAAATGTTAAACTCGCGTCAGGCGTAAGACGGAGGGAGAGTTTAAGTATCCTCCTAATCCTCCATCCTCTGAAAGCTTATTTTAAAATACGAATGAATCGCGTTCGATTTTTGAAGCGTTTTTTTGTTGAGTCGTGGAGCAAAAGTACTACTTACTTGATAAGATTGTTGTTTGTTTGTAATCAAGACTCGGTCGAACCAAAAGATTGCCAGTGCTTTTAAAATAATAATAAAAAAAAAAAAAACCACAGACACTGTAAACGCTAAACTTAAGTTCATTTGAAGCAACTTTTAAAAGCCCCCCCTTGTTTGCGCAGTTTGCCGGCAGGCGGCGCTAATGCGCGCGCTTCCGCCGCCATTTCCGGTAACATGGCCGCCTGATTCAATTTTCGCGTGCCATCGAGAGTTAGAACAACAAATATTTAGTGTGGAATACTGTGGCATAGTGCTTGTTAAGTTATGTAGGGACAGGAAGCACTTAGGCGAAACATGTTTCAAACGAAACAAAGTGGAAACTTTGAACTGAAGTTGTTTATGACAACAAGAATTTAACTGATTTTTATCAATCAAATCATATCACTTAATCCAGCCATATTAAGCTATACAACTGCGTTGAATCCAATTTACGCGTATAGGACCTACGCTCAGGCAGACCGACAAAGACTTTAAAATTATGTGTATAATAGAAAGTAAGTAAATATAATAAAAATAATATAAAGTTGAGCGTTAGGTACGCAAATGCAACGAAAGTCAAACGATGCAAATAAAATTGAATTTCACCCTCGACTCGAAATGAGATTTTGTGAAGACTACTCATTTTTTTAGCATTACAGAGTATAGGTAGGTTTTTGCAACCATTCTCAAACGCGTTCTGTAAACATGTTTTTCTATCTAACTAATAAATACATAACTATCTACGTACCTATACATGGGAGCGAGCCGCCACGGCATGCATTGTTTTGATTATAAAAGTCCGTCAGTAGTGTGGCGATGCGGGACGCACTCCAGTGAGGGCAGTCTCTCCACATCGCTCGCCCGTGCCGGACGTGCACACTGAGTGATTTCTTAATTATTGTCTGACTCCGAAGACATTCTTTGTTATTCATTTAAGTCCTCCAAGGTCAATAGCCGCGTATTTAACTCTTTACCCGACATATAAGTACTTATATAAAAATTAGTCACCACTACCACGCGTGAACGGATGCGGAACGGTTTCGCGAATTCTGTTGTTATTTTTGTTATTCTCAAGAGTGTAGGGGTATAGCACGCGTCACGGAATGACGAGGATCCGTGTTCGATTCCCGGCCATGGCTTTACTTTTCGGATTTTTCTATGTGTTTTCATTTTCAGTGTCGTTTAGTTATTAGGAGAGGGTTCTAATGAAACAAAATTATGGAAAAAGAAGATAAAACTGTAACGGTCACGAAGCCGCGGGCGCAGGCAATAAGCTAGTTACAATAAAATATAGGAAGAGCCAATAGCGGTCTTTAGAGGAAAAAAACAATTGAAACCTCTGACTTGTATTTAAAAGTTCACACCGGAACGTGAAATGCCTTACGCAACAGTGACAAGTGAGGTGTTTAAAACAACAAACAATAATTCCGTGTGGTCTATGGTGTTTGTCTAACCTGCCAGTCACAGAGCGATCAATAATTCAGCGGACTGTAACCCAGATCATTAACTAAAAGTACAGGGTTATCTTCAATGATATTTCATAGTATAGATATGTTACGTTCCTAGTAAATTGCGTTTGAAAAACGTTCCCTCTGTCAACTGTCACATTGACTGTCACGGACTACTCATACTGTGGCTTGTTTGAGGTAAATGAGACAATTGGGTCATTTATGAATCTTCAACTTGGGCGCGGTAGTGACATATCTACTCCCAGTTCATATGTACCTAATATCATTGGTTATATCTTCCATGCTGGCTTGGGAACAAAAAAAAAGGTCACGTGACAGTTGGCAACAGATAGAAAAATTATAAGGCTTACTCACCTGCTATGGGTGGTGTAGGGGTATAGCACGCGTCACGGAATGACGAGGACCCGGGTTCGATTCCCGGCCATAGCTTTACTTTTCGGATTTTTCTATGTGTTCTAATTTTCTAACAAATTCGGTCCGATGGTAACCCTAACTGGTGGATGTGGGTAAATTTATAAAGATTATTACGTCGATTAACGCGTTGTGTTCTTGCCCTTAAATACCTTAAGCTGACGATGAAGACAATTTTAAATTTATTAGGTATTAATAGGGTTAATTTATGCCCGGCCTGGCTTTACTTTTTGGATTTTTCCATGTGTTCATGTTATTTATTCATTTGTATATTAAGTGCAAAGTTAAAGTAATAGATGTCTTTGACTTTTTTTTTTATGAATAGGAAGGCAAACGAGCAAAAGGGTCACCTGATAGTAAGCGATCACCACTGCCCATAGACACCCGCAACCCCGGAGGAATTGTACATGCGTTGCCAACCTAGAGGACTTAGATAAAATGCCTCTCGTGCCCGTAATTTCCCCGGCTGTCTTACTCTCCACACCGGAACACAGCAGTGCAAGCACTGCTGCTTAGCGGCAGGATTAGCGAGTAAGATGGTGGTAGCTATTCGGACGGACCTTGCACAAGGCCCTACCACCCGCAAAAGATGATGTGCTTTTAAAAATCGGGGCCCAGTCATTTTTGCGCTTCGTGTAGGCTAAGCCCCGCCACAGAATATATAATAGTAGGTACCCACGCCACGCCTACGGGTGCGTTTTTATAGCATTGCAATTGGCCTATCTATCCTAATATTCTCTGTATTATAACTAGCGACCCGCCCCGCGGTTTCGCACGGGTGCAATCACCAAACATCCCACCAAACATCTTAGTAACGTACATTTATATTATGGCCTTTATTGTACAGGCGCGGTCTCACTGACCTTCATAATTTTAATGTAGCGGATAATACCTCAATTATGCAAATAACTTCAAATAGGAACAGTTAATTAAGCAACTGGGAGGATCGCTCCTGTATTGTTAAAAAAATGTTACTGTAGTTAGTCTGGCGTATTTAAAAAGACCTTCGGCTGTCTTGCTGTCGCACTCACTCTTATGGCTTTGATAATTGTATGGGCAGATTGTAACCGAAACCAGAACGTTTCTTGAAGTTCATGGAATGTACTATACTTCATTTAATTTAGAATGAGAAACCGCAATAACATTTTATTGCGTCTGGTCAACTATTTCTTACCTAGCAAATAGGACAGTGCAATAGTTTGGCAACCGCAAAACAAAATTGTTTTAATGTCACTTTATTTGCGTGTCGTCAATTGTTACTCTAGTACAAATTGTTAAGAGATTACAGTTCACGAACCGCAATATAATGTTGTTGAGGTTTCTCATCCTAAATAAAATGATGTATAGTGAGGTCAAGTCATGCTAATAGCCGCGCTCGCGTTATATTTAGGTACATTACACCCCGAGGGTGGTGAAATAAAGAATATCTGAGATCGCCGAACTTGTAAGTAAGTAAGTAAACGCTTTATTGTAAAAAAACAAACAAACAGACACAAATCACAAAAATAGTACATTACTGCAGAGGCCGTGAAGTAAGGGATTGCAGGACGAGATTGGGGTACACGGCCGAGTCGTAGACGAGGCCGGATAAAGCGAGTCCTGCAATCCCTGTTTCCGGCCGAGGATTGTATAGTGCTTTTCTCAAGCAATGCGAGGAAATCAAGTAAAAATTGTTTAATTAGCCGCATTTTTAATTTTTGAAACATGCCATTTGAACAAACTATTGCTGGCGCCATGTTTAACCGCACACCCGCCGCCGCGCCGCCGCGCCGCGCCGACCGCACCCGCCGACCGCTCCACATTACTTCTTGGCCTAGGCCGTAAATGTAAAACTTCTTGGCTTCATTTCGACCGCACCACATTACTTCTTGGCCTAGGCCGTAAATGTGAAACTTCTTGGCTTCATTTCGCGACATTAACGCGTACATTTCCGAGCATGCTTGAGAAAAATACATTAAATACTTGTTGCACGAGCCAAAGGGCGATAAGCATACGACCCGAGGCTTTCTTTATCACCGTCTGACGTATGTACACAATTGTACCTCTTCCCTTGGCCAGGAAGTGGAAACTTCCTCTTTATAATATTAGTATAGATTAGCCGGCACGCATACAAACTCACAAAATTACATATTGCTCACCGGCACGGCAACATTCATAGTTTGTTTCTGATAAATTTCAGTACGTTCAACTGCATGCGGCGCTTCTTGGCGCCTGATGGCTTTTGGCATCGAATACCTGCTAAGCTTATTACGTAACTCGCTCGCAATCGCCATCGTGTTCATTTTGACAGTTCAGTGACAGTAGCTGATGCGATGGCTTGGTTTTCATGACGATAGTAATAATATTAAAGCTAGGCCGCAAATATACCACGAAAGGCGCTTTTATATCCTACTAATATAAATAAATATTTTTGGACAATTATTGACACCAATTATTGGCCTAGTGTAAATTAAGCAAAGCTTGTAATATATATGTATGTATGCATTTATGTAAACTCTTTATTGTGCAAAATAAACATAAAACAAATACAATTGACAAACACTAAGATACATGCACAAATGCAGACTAATGATTAGTCACTAATCCCTTTAAGAGATGTCTTCCAGTCAACCATTGAGTTTAAGGACGGGCGACTGATGGGTTTATTGGTTACTATAGACAACGGATAACCATACTGTGTATAATAGATAAATACATACTAAAACACATTAAACATCCAAGACTCGAGAACGAACAAACATTCGTATTTTCATACAAATATCTGCCCCGACTGGGGATCGAACTCCGGAAAGCTACATACTTAGTCGGTTTCGCTAACCACGAGGCTATCTATATATCCGGTCATCAATTTTTTTTTTTAATTTTGGAATGTAACCTTCCAAAATTCCAAAAAAAAATTGTAATGTAACCTTGTTTTATCCTAATATTAGCACAGAATCGGGATTTATGCATGTAAAATTCCGAAATACATATGTACAAAGCACAAACTAAGCGAGAGAGAATATGAAATTTATAGTAGTATTTATGAAAAAAAAGCTTGTAAAAATACGCGGGTAGACTTGATAAAATAAAGTTAGCAAACTTTTTTTTAAACACGCTCAAGGCACGGATATGTGACACACGGCCGTATCGCGTGACTGTTTCAGCCGCAAGCCGCGGGGGGGGGGGGCGCTAATTTGTGCAACTTCATCAAACTGAACGCGGCGTTAAATTTCAGGCAATTAAGCTCTGTTGGCTGGGGTTGAAAAAGTTACTTTTTATCGCGTACATAACTAGCTTCTTACCGTGATTTCGCCCACGTAGAATAATACTTGTGGCACATTAAGTGACAAATGCCACTAGAAATAGTTAAAAAAAATATGCTGAATATAAAAGAATGTACCAGTTGCTTCTCTTCCCGCGCAGTTGGTAAAGCCCATCGAGGCAATGGGCGAAAATTCTAGGAATCATGTTCTGGGGATGTGGCTAGCAACTCATCACTATATTGATTCCTTTTTCCACCTATACGCCCACAATAATGCTAAAGGTGGCCTTTAGGTCTTGTTGCCTTAGGGTCTGTCTAGTCCGTAAGGGATAACGACGTGATTTATGTATGTATGTTTATGTATATTATGACCTGCACGCTTTATTACGTAACTCGCTCGCTATCGCCATTGTGTTCATTTTGACAGTTCTTGTATGAATGTGACATCTAGCTGATTCCGATGCCAATTGTCAGCCCATACATGAACTGTCAAAATAATGACGGTTGTGATCGCGAGCGAGTTACGTAATAAGCTTGCTGGATTAACACATAGAATACTTCTCACCGCGTAAGAAACAGTAATTATATAATTATCTGTGAACCAATAAAAAATCACAAAACAAATAAAGCATTATACTAATTTTTCAGTAAAAAAATAACCTTTTCAGTTACGCATGACAAAAAGCGTGTCAGAAACAATTATGAGCCCAGCACTAGCCAAGTGTAATTACAGCGACATCTATATGTCAGGGCGGTCATTAGTCTCGCGGCCGCACCTGGTAGCTCATTAATAATTCGCAGAGATTCTTATCTGTGGCATGTGTTTGCATGTTGACAGGTCAGCTGATTTTACGTCTAAAATCTTAAGACTATTTCTCTTGGAACACAATGAGGCAGACTTTAATTGTTTATTCGTTGCATGATACTCATTGTCACAAAAATAATATGCTTAGCTAGGGATTAGGTATTATTGTTTCTATGATAAATCGATACAATTGTGAGACCTACAATTACTTATAGGTACTTAAACTTACCTTAAGGGACACGGAAACTCATTTTCTCATTATTAATGCATATTAAAGTAGAAACCTTAAGCAAAGTTCACGTGCCTAATCAAAGTCACGGGCGTCAGCTAGTGTAAATAAAAAAAACAAACACTGCACATCAGACATCACTCACTTGTAAAATAATCTATACGCACACATACGTAGCTACCATTACCATTTTGCAATCTTAATAATCAAATTCACATTATTCACATTTACGTGATTACTTATTTTTTTAATATCTAACCTTAATAAAAAATAACACCATATCCAAATCATAACTACTTACATCAACAATGCATTCCACAATTAAACGTATAAAAACAGAACACAAACGCGGGTACTAGCGCATCCCAAATACCCACCTACCCTCTGTCAACACAAATGCTCCACCATAACGTGACCCGCGCGGCACCACCATGTCAATAGAACCAGAGCTCTCGCCCGCTGGCTGTTCTGCATCGCGCTATCGAAGTGTTTAAAATGTTTCGCTATA